>JAWHQI010000024.1:17667500-18176349 GCA_033032865.1 Dactylorhiza incarnata
GTAAAGATTTAATAATTCACATATTAATTAAATATAGGTTCTAATGACATCCAATCCCCTCCAAATTTTGGTGGGTGCTCCAAATCTCATCAAATGATGTGAAACTCTGGTCACTGGTTTAGAATCACATAGAGCATCGCCATGAGTGGTTTGGGGTGCATGTGCCCTAGAACCCTAGTTCTAACCCTAGGGTTGCACTTTGAGCCTTGTGAAGGCCATAGGGTCATATGTCCTTGAATGGTTATGGAACATGGTAGATAAATTCATAAGGTGTAAATATGCCCTAGGTAATTTTATGAGGATTTTAGGAACACTTGTTCCCTCTGAATTAGGTTATAACCTTTTTAGGGCACTTTCTTATAAGAGAAATTTACATGCTCAATTTATCTTGGATATTGATGAAAGTTTGGTAGTGCTCATATAGTCATGATATACACCTCTGGTAATTTTGGTGTAATTTTTGAATTGATTTAACTAGTACTTCATTAACAAGTCAACTATTTTGCCTTAAGATTATGATAAATAAATGAGGGCCAAATATTCTCTAAAAATTGTGAAACTTGGTGATAGGACACTTTAGGGTATTAGAAAGCCCTGTAAATTTTTATATAATTTTTGGAATCTTTTATCAGTAGGTAACTTCACAATGTGCCCTAGTTTGGGTTTACTTGAAATAATTATTAATGTGACTAAATGGTTTTGATAAATTATGAAACTCAGTCAGTAAACTTTCTGATCATTATAAAGCTCTGGTAATTTTATCATAATTTTTGGACAAGTATTTTTGGTGGTTCCTTCTTTAACTTCCAATATTGGACAATTAATAAATATTATAACTAGAGGCCAACACCTTACCGTAAAATTGTGATATTCTATATTTACTGTTACTTTGACATCATAGATTTTCCATAATTTTGAGGGGGTCATATCATAAGAAGATCTTATACTCCATGTTCAATTTCATTCTTGGCCAATGTTGGAGAAATTATAATAAATGCCAAATAAATAAAGAAAATATGATCCTCTGGATTTAGTCTTATAATATCGTGATAGACTCCCAGTAATAATCTTAGGTCATTCGTGTGATTATTTGGAGTATCTCCTCTCATGTAACTCATGAAGTCCATTTGGTCTGCGTGTAGTAAGATTGTAAGACTTGGGTAAACTGATGACCATTAGGTGGAAATAGAAGGTAGATGGTGTACCTAGTCTGGTTGAGAAGATGTGAGGTCACCAAAAGGAGTTTATGTGATGAGAGTGTGTGATGAGTTCATTATTGCTTATATTTCACTTGAACACATTTCTTCACAAAGTGCACTCTTTGGGCCAGTTTTGGTGTGCAATTGCGCACTTTTCTGCTGGGGGTAAGCACATGGTGCTCCCCATGTCTTTATTTTGTTGTTATTATATATTTCTGTGTGCTGGTGGTATGTTCCCCAGCTTGTTGGTTTATATTGCAGGTGGGCAGATCTTCATTCTATGGGAATTGTAACCTGGAGAAATCGCACGGTCGTGCGTTTCTTTGACGCACGATTTCTGCGACCGTGCGATTCCTACAGTCCTTAAAAATGGTGACATGCCCCGGCTCGTGCATTTTGTTCGCGCACGGTCAGTTTTGATCGTGCGTGAGCAAAATCGCACGAGTTTCCCTCTTTTATCTAAGAATTGATGTTATTTTGCAATTTTCTAGATCGCACGGTCGTGCGTTTATCCTTCACGCACGATTTGGTTGATCGTGCGTTGTCATTTCGCTCAAAATCTTGAAAATATGTCGTTCTGAATTTGCCAGTGTGTTTTCTTCATGCACGAGCATTTTGCCCGTGCGTGAGTAAAACGCACGATCAAATTCAGAACAGCTAAAATATTACGTTTCTGCTCATCCCGTGCGATTCCTTCGCGCACGGTTGACTCCGAACGTGCGTTTGGTCGTGCGTGAAGGATTTTCTGACATATTTTCTATTTAAAGCCCGATTTTTAGGTCCTTTAGCCCCCGATTCTGCTCCGCGATTTCTTCCGCCGGAAGGGGCGACTGCTCAGTTTTCTTCCACTATTCCTCCACCTTTTGCCCGAGGCCACCTTGCATCATCTAAGCGCTTCAAGGAGAGGATTCTACACTCATCTTCATCGCCAAGCTAGGAGTTCTTCGCATCGGACGTGGCCAGATTGTAGTTTACCGGAGAAGACGGGTCCATTGGGAGGAAGTGACAGCCCTCCTCTACCCCGGACGATAGCTAGGACCGAGCTAGGACGCAGATTGACAACCCAACGATTCCTACCGTGAATCTACAGCAAGCCTCCGTATTCGGTTGTATCTCTTGCATTTTTCTCCTCTTGGACTATTGTTGTTAGTGTAATCTTCTTTATGTTGATGATGTTGCACTCTATATTTGTTGAACTTCTTGTTATATATTATGAAATGTTTTCATGCTTTATGAGTGCTTGAGGTGTGCTTTCGTGGTGGTTGTGGTGTGAGTGTTTGGTTTTGCCATCTAGCAATTGCTAGTGGTAATGTTGGCGAAGAGGTGAAAATGACCCTCATAAAACCCCGCATTGTTGCCATTTCACCCACATACCGAAGTGCGGCATCACGGCCGCTGCACTCACCCCCACTTTGTGAAGAGGTGTGTGCGACCCTCAACCGTCACAGTTACTTTCCGTCCACGCACTTTCCGAAGCACGATATCGCGGTCGTTGCATCCATCCCGCCGTGCGAAGCGGAGTTTTGACCCGCATTTTATTTCTGCAATAGCTTAGGACACCAATCACAACGCCCTTGTTTTTATTTTCTTTTACTCGTCGAAACAATTTCCTCACTCTACTTTCTTGTCACCATATCCTGCATTCCTCAAGAGATCGACATTCGGGGATTTCCTCCCTATTTTATTACTTGAGCGACCGGTGCACTGCCGTCGTATCGCATTTCATGCTCGCTAATTAGCATTGCTGAAATTGTACATCAAGTTTTTGGCGCCGTTGCCGGGGAGTGCATGCGTGATGAGATTTTGGTTGTGAATCGATTGTTTTCGATTGGGTCTTTTATTCTTTTTAATTTACTCTTTTTCATGCTATTTTCTTCTTCTATATCATGTGGGCACATTTGAATATCCGATGTCGTTGGTATGGGGACACATCCCACGCTAGTGATAGGTGTCCCAAAGAGTATGGTGTTGTTCAGAAAATGTACGGGTCCCATAAATCTTTTGGCTCCTCTACTGCGCCTCCGATGTCGCACTATTACGCGGCTACCGCACCTTGGGTGCCGGCGAAGCCGGTGAAGCTGTGTTTATTTTGCAAAAGTAGAGAGCATTCCTTGAAGGACTGTGATGATTACCTTCGCCAACTGGAGGATGACGATGAGCCGGATATCCGGATCGTCCCATCTTCAAATTCTGCGAGCACAGCCCCTTCCTCTGGTTATGTGTCCCTTCCACCTTCACTTCTTGAAGTCTCTGGAATTGACACATGCATCAGTGTCCCTCATGACTCTTTTTTTGATGCGACCCCCCCATACCTCTTCGGTTCATATACCACTTTGCGTGGATTTGTGCCCTTGTGTGGAGAGTGAGCCCAAACTCTTATGTGGCACGTCTCCTCCCACTATGCACGAAGCTACATCTACTTTTGATATTGTCATTGAGGTCAATTTGCAGGATGTTGCAGACTTTCACGGTGTCGTACCCACTCTCATGGAGGAGGACAGTCTCGATTGTGCTGAAGCAACCGTTTCGGTCTAGTGCGAGGAAGTCCAAGTTATAGAGGACGCCATTGCGTGCGCTGTTGAGTCTAGTGAAATCGTCGATGATATCATCAGTTTGTCTTTGCCGCACCCTATGGGGGATGAAGCCGGGATTATCCCCTCAGATGAGATTTCTTTTAGTTTTTCTTCCAATTTATTTCCTAACCCCCTTTCTTTATGTACAAGGATGCAGGATGCCCCTCCTCCGGTTGATCAGACCTTATGCATAGAAGAGCCGAAAGCCTGGCGGGATGAGGAAGGTACAATGAAGAAACATCTTGTTTCCTCATCATCGTTGGTGCTTCCCTTTGAGGATTGGTTACAAGGGGGCAAGCGGTTCTTCTTTGAAGACATAATACTGGAGGAGAAGAAGAGAGCGAAAAAGGAGGAGATTTGGGGTTGGAGGCTGAGCATCCTACTTAATTTTCGCCCCTACTACCAGGTCCCCGGACCTTTCTCTTTCATCAGTTGTTACTACTTCAAATCAGCTTATAGCTGATTTATTTTGAGCTTGTAATAATAATTAGGATTTATTAACTTTTGCGTATTCCTAGACTTTATAAACTGCTTAATACAGGTATTTGGTCCACCTTAAGGACGGTAAACAAAAGGGCTTATGGGAGACGACCCAATTTTGCTGTATTACTTTTGTTTCTGCGTGTGTGGAGATGTCATTTTTCAGGTATGGCGACATCTATGACGGACCCATTGAAGCTGAATTCAAGATTAACGCCAATTCTTCCGGTATGCTCACTTCTGAGCATGGGCTACACCCTCCATTTTCTCCTTAGTTTAATGTTTAAAGAATCTTATTTTAGATTATGCTTTCATGTAAGTCTGGGGGAGAGTGAGAACCATGCACGTGCACGCGCGCATGCATTTCAGTAGTGTTTTGATTTTAGCTTTCAGTTTATTTCAGTTTATCATTTTTTATGTGGCACGCACACACTGCACCCACTTTGCACGCACTTACTTGCGAGTGCTACCGTGCCAAATTTCCTTTTGGAATGGAGCCGGGAAGTCAATTGTGTTAGCTAGGAATTGTGTTTTGGAGTACGATGTTGACTCCAGTAGTGTTCTAATCGAATACTCATGTTGCGCATAGAATTTTGTGTAGAAGTTATTTCTATTTTCATGCTTTGTATCTTTATTCTTATCTAATCTAGTAATTAGAGTTTTATTTCACTCAAAGCATGAACCTGTGCCGATCTATCGGTAGTGTAGGTGAGTTGGTATCGAACGCTAAATTCATATTTCTCGAGTCGGGAGAAAGAGTTATCTTTTTCGGTGGCTAAGAACTCGCCCCTAGCGACTCTCGAAACATAGGCACCGGGTAGTTCTAACGCACTAGCATGATGTAGGCCATTCTTTGGACCGTTTGAGCTTTGAGCCAAAACCAGAAATTCACCCTTGCTAACCAATTTTGAGCCTATCCCATCTTTTCTATTTAGCTCCACCGCTCTCGCTTAAGCCAAGATTACCAAACCTGTATGCGCACATGTTTCGAGCTTTATAGTATACCTGATTTTTGTGCTGTGCTGTTATTTATGGATACAACATTTGGGTTTCTTAAGTTGAAAAAAAAAGTATTAGTGAGCTGAAAATTGAAAAGATTCGCGCTTCAAAAGAAAAAAAAACTGAGCTTTATATTCTAATTCAGAAATTCTGAATTGTTTGATAGGAATTACTTTATATTGGGTGTTGTCAATGAACAAATCAACTTTATTTGTTGTCGGGGTTTACAAATTGTATTGCTCAAATGTGTTAGGTGCGCCAGCCTCCGAGTTTATCATTGTATATCCTACCGCAACCTAAGCCACATATTTACCCGAAATCCAAATTGACTTGTGTGTAGTTTTACCTAATGCTGTGGAGAGAGTGCGAAAGTGAGAGCTTATGGCTCACGACACCGATGGATTTCGGTGGAGTTAGTTCCGTATCCCGTATTTTTTGAAATACTCGTCTGAGCGCGTCTCTACATTCTCCCTATACATGACTGGCAGATCACACTTGGTTCAGCTTCTGAGTAAAATAATCTCTTATTTACTATTTTAGATATTTGTAAATTACTTTGCATAGTAGAAATTTCTTCTACGAGATTTTTATGCACATGATTATTTGATTTCGCATATTACTCCTAGCCATAATCACCTTTCTAACCCTTGTTTTTCCCGTCCGCCGAGAGTGGTTTGCTCGGGACAAGCAAACAGGTAAGTCTGGGGGTGTGATGAGTCCAATTTATATACAATTTTTCGGACTCATCTGGGCTAGTTTTCACTCACTTGAACTTCACTTTTAGTTCATTATTGCTTATATTTCACTTGAACACATTTCTTCACAAAGTGCACTCTTTGGGCCCGTTTTGGTGTGCAATTGAGCACTATTCTGCTGGGGGTAAGCACATGGTGCTCCCCATGTCTTTATTTTGTTGTTATTATATATTTCTGTGTGCTGGTGGTATGTTCCCCAGCTTGTTGGTTTAAATTGCAGGTGGGCAGATCTTCATTCTATGGGAATTGTAACCTGGAGAAATCGCACAGTCGTGCGTTTCTTTGACGCACGATTTCTGCGACCGTGCGATTCCTACAGTCCTTAAAAATGGTGACCTGCACCGGCTCGTGCGTTTTGTTCGCGCACGGTCAGTTTTGATCGTGCGTGATCAAAATCGCACGAGTTTCCCTCTTTTATCTAATAATTGATGTTATTTTGCAATTTTCTAGATCGCACGGTCGTGCGTTTATCCTTCACGCACGATTTGGTTGATTGTGCGTTGTCATTTCGCTCAAAATCTTGAAAATCTGTCGTTCTGAATTTGCCAGTGCGTTTTCTTCATGCACGAGCATTTTGCCCGTGCGTGGGTAAAACGCACGATCAAATTCAGAACAGCTAAAATATTACGTTTCTGCTCCGCCCGTGCGATTCCTTCGCGCACGGTTGACTCCGAACGTGCGTTTGGTCGTGCGTGAAGGATTTTCTGATATATTTTCTATTTAATGCCCGATTTTTAGGTCATTTAGCCCCCGATTCTGCTCCATGATTTCTTCCGCCGGAAGGGGCGACTGCTCCATTTTCTTCCATTATTCCTCCCCCTTTTGCCTGAGGCCACCTCGCATCATCCAAGCGCTTCAAGGAGAGAATTCTACACTCATCTTCATCGCCAAGCTAGGAGTTCTTCGCATCGGACGTGGCCGGATTGTAGTTTACCGGAGAACACGGGTCCATTGGGAGGAAGTGAGAGCCCTCCTCTACCACGGACGATAGCTGGGACCGAGCTAGGACGCGGATTGACAACCCGACGATTCCTACCGTGAATCTACAGCAAGCCTCCGGATTCAGTTGTATCTCTTGCATTTTTTTTCTCCTCTTGGACTATTGTTGTTAGTGTAATCTTCTTTATGTTGATGATGTTGCACTCTATATTTGTTGAACTTCTTGTTATATATTATGAAATGTTTTCATGCTTTATGAGTGCTTGAGGTGTGCTTTCGTGGTGGTTGTGGTGTGAGTGTTTGGTGTTGCCATCTAGCAATTGCTAGTGGTGATGTTGGCGAAGAGGTGAATACTACCCTCACAAAACCCCGCATTGTGGCCATTTCACCCACATACCGAAGCGCGGCATCGCGGCCGCTGCACTCACCCCCACTTTGTGAAGAGGTGTGTGCGACCCTCAACCGTCACAATTACTTTCCGTCCACGTGCTTTCCGAAGCACGACATCGCGGCCGTTGCATCCATCCCGCCTTGCGAAGCGGAGTTTTGACCTGCATTTTATTTCTGCAATAGCTTAGGACACCAATCACAACGCCCTTGTTTTTTATTTTCTTTTACTCGTCGAAACAATTACCTCACTCTACTTTCTTGTCACCATATCCTGCATTCCTCAAGAGATCGACATTCGGGGATTTCCCCCCTATATTATTACTTGAGCGACCGGTGCACTGACGTCGTATCGCATTTCATGCTCGCTAATTAGCATTGCTGAAATTGCGCATCAGTGTGCTTGGTGAGTTAAGGGTAAAGTTGTGCTCGGGATTGACGAAAGATCGCCTTTCCTGTGGGGAGTCAGAAAACACTTAGGCGGTTAATTCAAGTGAAATGTTAAGAGGGGTATTCTTATGGATAGATACTGATAAGTAGGATTTTTGCATATTTTTATTTAGTATTTAGGTAAATTTTTATATACTTTTGTAAATATTATTTATATTTTGGTAATAATCATTTCTTTTGAAATTTCTGTTCTAATTATAGTTGTATTTTTGTTTTGCAGATTTTCTGGAGATTTCGGTCAAATTCATAGTACACGCCCTAGGTCACGCCCTTGACCAAGGGCGTGCAACTTTAATATCAAGCCAGAAGCTGTTTCTGCACATTTGAGGTTGTCTACAACAAGTCACGCCCTCGGTCACGCCCGCGACCAGGGGCGTGTAAACTTAGAATCTTGACAGCGGTGATGCCGTCGAGACGAGGAGCTGTCGTCGAGAAGTTGACCCAAGTCACTCCCGTGACCCATTGGTCATGCCCGAGACTTTCGCGCATGATCCCTACTCCCTGCCGTGCCAAATTCAAGCCCACGCTGCATTGATTGAAGCCATCCTGAGTCACGCCCGTGACCCAATTGTCACGCCCATGTAATGTCTGAATTTCTCCCGCCGTCACGCAAAGCCCACGCAGCCGTCCCAGCCGATGCGTATAACTTAGAAAATTTTCCTATAAATTCAGGAGCTCATTTCCATCAATCCTTCCTCCTGCCCCCTGCCCATTTGGGCTCTTCTTGTACAGATTTTTCTTATTTTCATGTTTATGTTTAGTTTTTAATTAATGCAATTTTCTTAGTTTAATTTCTTGTAATTTCATTTCATGCAAGTTAGCCTAATTTTAATTCAATGCAATGTAACTTAGTTTAATTTCATGTATCTCTCTTTTTATGTAATGAAAATTTAAGCTTCCTTTAATTTTTGAAAAATCTCTTTCTTCCTCTTAATTCTCTTCTCTTAATTTTTCTTTTAGCAAGTATTTAGTTGTTTTGATTTTTACTAGCTTTGATTCGAATATATCTTGTCCTTATTTTCGTTTCCTCTCTCTTTCGATTTATTCTCGAAAATTAACGATATCGAGTTCATAAGTCGGTTATGAATTTCGGTATTTGTTTTCGTATTCTAGTTAGCCGAGAGGCTCGTGCATACGAATCGATCACTCGAGAATAAAAAGAGTTGCACGCACCCCTCGAGAGAGGATGGCGTAAATCTTCTGGATGGAGTCAAATCCTATAGTGGGATTCACCTCGTTAAAGCGAGTATTAGGCGTTTCGGTTATAAGACAAGAGTCCGGCCGATCAACTTAATCTCAGATGAGCGTATTCCTCGAGAGAGGTGCGTTCATAAGCTAGGAATCTCCATGGTAAAGGTTTAAAGTTGAATGATAATTTGTATCTTTTTATTTCATTTCAAAGCGAGTTCTAATCAAGTTTTGTTTTTATTTTATTTTCTTTTTGTTCTCTTTTAATTAGTTTTAATTATAAGTTCTTTCCCGCTCTTTCGGTGGGCCCCATGCCCACTACTATAAATATCACTCTCCCTAGCCGTCACTCGAACATTTGATTCTTCTCTATCTTTTCTTACTCGTCGCGGGCCTCAACGCGATGTCGAAAAAAGACGAGATGTTGGCTCGCCTAAAGGCATCGCAAGCGGCTTAGAAGGGGAAAACCGCTGCCATCGCCTCCTGGAATTCTCCGCGACGCTCTCCGCCTCCGCCTTCCCTAAGAATGGCAAAGGCTGTTCGGCGCGCGGCTGGTGGGGGAGGGTCTTCTTCGGCAACGTCTCCTGATGACGGGCTCGCCTCGCAAGTATTGTCGACAAGCTCGCCCATTTGATGTTCTTCACTTTCGACCTTATTTATCCTATTCGCAGAATGATCACCCGGACGAGAGCGCCTCGGGAAGGCCAATCACGGAGATCCACCTCCCCTCTACGGGTGGAGCTGACGCTCTACTTGTGGATGCGGGGGCCGTCGGCCGACAGGACTCGCCTTCGCAACGAGGTGAGCGGCTTACCTCATTTCCCCTTACGTCTCTTGACTCGTTAAGTTACACTTACTTTTTGTGCAGCGTCCCCTCTCGCGGCCCCGGAGGAACAAGTTCCTCCTCCGGCGGACTCGCCCACCATGCCGAATCAGACTGTTCATACTCCTGGATTCGGCTTACTGGGTCATAGGAGCCCAGGAGGGACGTTGATTGCCGAGCCTGGACTTGGCTCTAGACACGCGCTCGCCTCCGGTCTGGGTAAGGCCCTCACCCCTTCCTTTATTGAAGCATTCCGAGGCCAGCCGGGCACCTCCCGCCAGCGGCCCAATACTCAAATTCCTCCACTAGGTTAGACTGTCGCCACTGAGTGTTGTTTTTCACCTTATCGCTGATTCCTTCTTCACAGGCAATCCTACGACCCCTCTCTCCGAGTCAGTATCTGGAGCGATGGAAATATCTCCACCCCCCTCGCCGAGTCAGGTCGCCGACTTTCTGGGAGATCCCAGCGATCCGGAGCGAATGAACAGGCGAGTCACAGAGATATTCCAGAAGCATACCACCCTGCTGAGGGATCTTCATGAGAAGAATCGGCTGGATCGGCTCGCTAATGAAGAACGGTTCGCCGCGATGGAGGACGCAAACTCTCGCGTTCTCGCCGAGATACGGCCGACCGATCATGGTGACGCGACCTCTCTCGGGGTGTATATTGCTCGTATCGAGGACTACATGCAGCTGACGAGCCAGGCGAACCGGTCACTTCGCGAGTATCACTACCCGCGAGTGCCCCCTCGTTCTGGTGTCCGGGGTCGCGGTCGCTGGAAATGGCTGCGATATTGAGGATCCTAGTACTGCTTTTCATTGTTTTTCTTCCCCCCTCCTCTTCGATAGGAGGGGTCGCGAACAATTCTTATGAGTTTGTAATGATGATACTTTGACTCGCTTGCGAGCCCTTTATTTTCCCTATTTTTTATCTCTTCTTTCACCCTACCTGGCTCGCTCTTGAGCGGGTTATGTTTGTGTTTCTATTACTCGCACTCGCGTACTGCCCTTGCTTTTTCATGATTTATTATTTAGTGCTAGCTCGCCAATGGGAGAAAGCTTTGACAGGGTGTGACTCGCCGGGAGCGCTTCAGATCCCTGGAGGCGGAGGAGTACCACGTGAATCCGCTATCCGCAGATACCGACGCTTCGGCTTCTTCCAGCCTTTTTCATTTCTATAAATAGCCGACCTTTTTCTTTTCCAACCACTGCATTTACTGTTACTCCCTCGCGCTCTATCTCTTTTTGTTTCTCTCGCAGATCCAACTCGCACTCACGACCCTTGTGATTCCGCGGATCCCAGACATCATGGTCATCGAGGCGGAAGCTGAGGTGCGATCCAAGTGTGCCAGGGCCTTCCTCGATGGCATTTTCTATTGCGCCAACCTTACGAAAGAGGAGTACCAGGTCACCGCTGATCAGTACATCCACTCCGGTTTTGTGGCTCGCTGCCCTACCGATAGGGACACCATCAGCGACCCCATCCCGACGAACTCGCCATCCCTGTTGCCCACTTCGAAAACGGGTTGTGACTCCCACTCTGGCCGGAACTGCGCCAGGTATATTTATTTCTCACCCCTTATATCCCTGACTCGCTTTGCGAATTGGCGCTTAAACCTTGTCGACCTTTCCAGGTGCTCAAGTATTTCGGTGTTCTGCTGAGCCAACTAACGCCAAACGCGATCGCTGTGGTGGTCGCGTTCCCCAGTTATCTCAGGGCGGAGAGGATCGAGTTCAACCTGCTCGTCTTCCGCAAGGTCTTTTCATTCCGCGCGTATAGGGATGGGACGGCTCACTTCGCGAGCTAGCATGTCACCGTCTGCGAGACGGTGAACAAATCTCATTATTGGACGCAGAAGTTCGTCCTGGTGAAGGGTCCCTTCAGCAACGTCTCCTACGCTCCAACCCAGCGAGACGAGGCCGCCTACCGCCCTCCGACCTCGCTAGGGGGTTGTGACGCGGCCCTGTACCAGTACCTAAAAGGGAAAAACTTCGAGGTCGCCTTCCTTCGGGAGCGAGTGGACCTCATGCCACCCATCCTCCCAGGAGAAGGTTTGACTCGCACATGCTAACTTTCTCCCTCTCTTTACTTTCGATTGTCTAATGTTCCCCGTCATCTCCGCAGGAGAGCGTGAACTTCCCCTCAACCCACCTCACGCGCCTCTTTCTTCCCTCACCTCCAGCTCGCTCGCGCGCCTGGCCGCTGAGGCCTGCCGCGATGTCCTGAGCTCTTCGTCGGGAAGGAAGCGCCCTCCTCCCCCACGCCGGCCTGCCTCGCAGGGGGCGGCGAAGAAGACCAAGAAGGCTCCCCCTGCTGCCAAGGCGAAGGAGGTCGTGGACCTGTCTGAGCCCGATCTCCCCTCTCCTTTCGCTGCGGATCAGGAGCTCGCCAAAGAGGGGGGCGAGCCAGGGGAGACGACCGCCAAGCCCAAGCCATCGAGCCATAATAACTTCGGGCTCGGCTTGAAGCTGGTGGATGCAGTCGGTGAACCGGTGCTCGCGTGGGACCCCGACCAGAACAAGGTCGCCTGCTCCTCTCTACTCCCTTCCTGGGTAGAGGACGACAAGGCCGGGGGTGAGGCGTTTGCCCTCGCCTTCGGCCTCTATGGTCGCGAGGACGCCTCCCTCTTTCGGTCCTTTATGCCGAGGGGGGTCGTATATGAGGCAATACGAGCCCAATTCCGGGCGATGGAGCTAACCCACATGGTGGGTCGCCGGTACCTCATTGCGGATAGGGAGATCAAGGAGCTGAACGTTGAGCTCCAGAGGTCTGTGGACGAGATCGCGGGGCTCAAGGGGAAGGAAGCTTTATCGGAGGGCCTCCTCGCCAGTCTTCAAGGCGGACTGGTAAATAGTTTTTTGCGAAAATCCCTTTTTAGTTCGGCTTCGCTTTTTTCTCGCTGACCCGCTTTTTGTAGGATGCCGAGTCCGTCAGCCAACTTCACGCGCGGATCGCTGACCTGGAGCTGGAGAACACCAGCCTCAAGGCCCAGGTCCACGACTTGACCTCGGCGGTGCTTCCTCCCCCTCCTCCGCGAGCTGGGACTCGCGGTCAGTCGCGGGAAGAGAAAGAAGCCGACCGCAAGAGATCGATGGAGATCGCAGAGCTCGTCCTCGACATTCTCAAAGGAGCGGGCATGATCGTTCCCGACGCTATGGAGTTTACTGCGGAGGAAGTCGTCCCAGACTTGTTCGCACCCATCTCCGAGGCGGAGGGTCGAGAGAGTGATTGAAATGCAATCCGACGAATCGCCTTAGGAATTTTTTGTTGTTTATAATGTAAAAGGTTTTACCTTTTTGCTGGCGAGCCCGCCGTGGGACTGTAATCTTTTGTGAGAAATGAAAGGAGGAATATTTTGTTCATATTTTTAGTTGTGATTTACTTACTTTCCGTTTGCACGCGCTCTTTCATTCGCGCTCGCGCGATCTCAATTTTCCTGTGCTCGCGCTTTTAAGACTTTCGCTTTGATGCTCGTGTCTAAGCCTCTTTAATTTACGATTCTCCTTTCGTCGTATTATACCTAAACCGCTCTCCCCCCATTCCCTTTTGAGGCAATGGTAAGACTTAGGTCACCGAGCCTGATCCTTATTTAAGAAATATCTTGTTGGGGTCCTTTGCGAGAGAGGCCGGCACTCGCCTACCTCACTTGCGCTCGCCTTTTGTGAGCTGCTTTGTTGTCCCGGGACCACTGCGGAGGCGGGCCCTCTCTGGCCTGCCAATCGTCACTCGCGCTACCAAAATTCACAAGCAGCCTTGCGAGTCAGCGGGCTCGGCCGTTCTGACGCGGTCCATGCGATCGGACCCTTGGTCCTGCCTCGCTCGGATCTTGAGGTTGCCTGCGAGCCAAAACCCTCGCCATGGGTAACTCATTTTCCAGCCCCAACCCCATGAAACTTTGCCGGCCCCTCCGGAGATCAACCTAAACCCCCCGTCTAGTGAGAGCCCGGGAGCAGAATCGATCTGGGGCATTCCAACACCAATAGTTGTCACCTTGCCAGTCTCTCCAGAGATCAACCTGAACCCCCCGTCTAGTGAGAGACCGGGAGCGGAATCGATCTGGGGCATTCCAGCACCAACACTTGTTACCTTGCCAGCCTCTCCAGAGATCAACCTGAACCCCCCATCTAGTGAGAGCCCGGGAGCGGAATCGATCTGGGGCATTCCAGCACCAACACTTGTTACCTTGCCAGCCTCTCCAGAGATCAACCTGAACCCCCCGTCTAGTGAGAGCCCGGGGCGGAATCGATCTGGGGCATTCCAGCACCAACACTTGTTACCTTGCCAGCCTCTCCAGAGATCAACCTGAACCCCCCGTCTAGTGATAGCCCGGGAGCGGAATCGATCTGGGGCATTCCAGCACCAACACTTGTTACCTTGCCAGCCTCTCCAGAGATCAACCTGAACCCCCCGTCTAGTGAGAGCCCGGGAGCGGAATCGATCTGGGGCATTCCAGCACCAACACTTGTTATCTTGCCAGCCTCTCCAGAGATCAACCTGAACCCCCCGTCTAGTGGGAGCCCGGGAGCCGAATCGATCTGGGGCATTCCAGCGTAAAAACTATTTGGGACCTGCCACAGGATTGCTCCAAAATGCATATGTTGAGTAGGAAATATGAAAAGTCATTTACACCAAATGGCTAAGGATAAAACCTTTTTAAATCATCCCCACTACTGGCTCGGCCAAGAGGTACCCCTTCCACATCCTGGAGGTGGTATCCTCCTGACCTGAGCACTTCACTTACAATGTAAGGTCCTTCCCAATTGGGCTCTAGCTTGCCAACCGCGGCTCTTCTCCCGGCCGCATCAACCTTCTTCAGCACCAGGTCTCCTTTCTGAGAGTGTTTTATTCGGATGTGCTTGTCAAAGTATCGGGCCATTCGTCGCTTGATTTCCTCCTGCTTGATGGTGGCCTGGTCCCGGAGTTCCTCCACCAGGTCCAAGGATAGCCTTTGTTCTTCATCGTTGGCCACCAGCCACTCTTCATCCCCTTCACCTGCGTCGATCACCCTGGGGGGTCTTGATAAGTAGTATTTTTATAATTTTTAATAGAAAATTTTGTAAATATTTAATTTGTATTTTCCTTTTTATGTCATTTCTAGGTCATAAGTGTTTATTTTGAAATTCTGTTTCTAATTTAGCTTAATTTTAATTTTTACAGAATTTTGGGACAAATTGGAGAAATTGACAAGTACACGCCCTCAGTCACGCTCGTGACCAAGGGTGTGTAACCTGAAGATCAGCCCAGAGTTGATGCCACGCCAATTGAGCTAGTCCACAGCGAGTCACGCCCTCGGTCACGCCCGTGACCAAGTGTCACGCCCGTGACTAGGGGCGTGTAATTTTAGAATCATCCCAGCTGGCTGCTGACGAGACGTGGAGATGCTGTCGAGAAGTCAACCTAAGTCACGCCCGTGACCCACATATCACGGTCGTGACTTGCCCGCGTGATCTCTGCTTCGCCGCCGCGCCGAACTCCAACCCACGCCGCATTTAATGAAGCCGTCCAAAGTACGGCCGTGACCCGACATGTCACGCCCGTGACATGCCACTTTTCGCCGCGCCGTCCAGAAAGCCCACGCCGCTGTCAGATCCGATCTGAATAGTGCAGTCACGCCCTTGGTCACGCCCGTGACCGCGGGCATGTAATCTGAAATTTTTGCCTATAAATTCAGAGGCTCTCCTTGAGTCCAGGGTTCAGAATTTTGGAGTGGGGGAGGTGCTGCTAGAGCTGTTAGTGAAGTTTTTCAATGCTTTCTCATGCTTTTAAATTTCATGTCCCTCCTTTTCAATTCATGTAATGTGCTAGTTCTTAGTTTTATGCAATAGTTAGTTAAAGCTTATAATCTTTTCCTTCCTAGCTTGTAATCTCTTTAATTAAAGCTTGTAATCGTTTTGGTTTTCAATAAAATTAAGTTTTCTTTCCTTCATGTTCTCTTTTTTCCTTAAGCACTCTTCCTTTCAAGCAATGATTTTTCTTTCCTTTTACCCCTCCACTATGGTTGAGCATTAAGACTTTTTATCTTCGTTTAATCTTCTCATTTAGCTTGCATTTGTCTTTATTTTAGTTAAGCAAATCAAACCTCAAATTTTCGTCGATAAGATAATGGTGATTTTCCTCGAAGTATAAGTAATCAACGCGCCCCGTGGAATATGACCTTGATATTCCTAAAATATCCTATATTATAGACGATAAGGTACACTTGCCTTTATCGGATATAGTTTTGGAGAAAATCTCAAACCTTCGCTTAAATTTCAAAACCGCAAAAATCAATATCAAGTTTTTGGCGCCGTTGCCGGGGACTTTGCGTAGATATTTTGAAAAGAGGATAGCTATTAATTTTATCATGCTTTTTTTATTTTATTTTGCTTTTTCTAAAGTTCAAAAAGAATTTTTATTTTAGTTTTTCTTCTTCCTTTCTTCTCTTTTTAGTGTATGACCCGAGGTAGCACTTCGATTCTTCCTTTTGATCCGGAGATCGAGCGAACCCTTTTGAGGCACCGCTGTTCTCGTGATCAGGGAAATCAAGTATAATCTGAAGAGTCGATCGGGGACACTAACACAGCGAATATGGATCATAATCTTAATCCTCCTAATCTTAACGAGCCAAATCCTGATGAGGACGCGCAACGGACCATGTCCTATTATGCGCGGCCGAATTTGGAAGGCACACAATCGAGTATTGTTCGCCCCACGGTGGCGAACAATAATTTTGAGATCAAGTCCAGCATCATACAAATGGTGCAACAATCGGTGACCTTTGATGGTCAACCTGACGAGGATCCAAATTCACATATTTCTTACTTTCTTGAAATTTGTGACACTTTTAAGATCAATGGCATCACCGATGACGCCATTCGATCACGTCTTTTTCCTTTTTCTTTGCGGTCTAAGGCCAAGCAGTGGATGGGCTCCCTACCTAGGGGATCCATCACTACATGGGCCGAAATGGCGGAAAAATTTCTCAATAAATATTTCCCGCCTTCAAAGACCGCTAAATTGCGCACGAATATTGTGTCATTCATGCAAATTGACTCGGAGACACTCTATGACACATGGGAGCGCTACAAGGAGCTTTTGCGTCGATGCCCTCACCATGCACTTGCCACTTGGCAACATGTGCAAATATTTTATAATGGCTTAAATCTCCAAACGAGGCAAATGATTGATTCGACCGCCGGGGGGACATTAAATAATAAAACCCCGGTCGCCGCTCAAGAGCTTTTCGAATAGATGGCCACAAATGCGTATCAATGGAACATGCCCTGAGCGCGGCCTAATAAGCCGGCCGGAATTTTTGAAATAGACGCAAACGCGAATTTGGCTTTACAAGTTGAGCGCTTAACAAAGCAAGTGGCGGAGATGTCTGCTTCCTCCGCCACTCCTCCTTGGGCCAATAACATTTTAATTGAAGAACATGTTGACTACATGGGAAATCCACCTCGGCCTTCCTATAACCCGAACACCGCTCCATATAACAACACATACAATGCGGGTTATAGGAATCATCCGAATTTCTCATAGAGCAACCAATGAAATGCTCAGCACCCTATGAATTTAAATCAACCTCCCCCTAATCAACTTCTTAACTTAACTCCGCCTCCAAATTTGATTTCTCAAAATTTTAATCCACCCGGTTTTCCACCGCAACAGCAAAAACTATCTCCGCTTGAAGAGGTTTTTGCAAAATATGTTGCTACATATGAAACGAACATCCGGAACCTTACCGGATCGATCAAAAATTTAGAGAATCAAGTGGGCCAACTCGCAAAGATGATTTTTGAGCGTCAACAAGGAGCACTACCAAGGAATACCGAGCAAAATCCAAAGGAGAGCGCGCATGCGATTACACTCCGAAGCGGGAAGGAGGTGGTTCAAAAATAGGACGAACCCAAGGTAATTTCCTCTTCTCCTCCTCCTACTTATTCATCTTCGAATTTTCCCGCTACGATTGCTCCGCACACTTCTATTTTAAATCTGCGCACTCCTACTTCTAATATTCCGTATCCATCTAAATTTAAAAATGAAAGCGCCGAAAAAAATTATAAAAAAAATTTAGATGTTTTAAAACAAATCCATATTAATGTACCTTTCTGCGAGGCTATCTCACAAATGCCTAAATATGCAAAATATCTTAAGGAGTTGCTCTCCAATAAGAAAAAGTTAGAAGATATTTCGCATATTTCTTTAAACGCAGAATGCTCCGCGGTTGTACTCAACAAATTGCCTAAAAAAGCAAATGACCCGGGATGGTTTTCCATCCCATATCTATTTGGCAATTCGTTAGTAAAACACGCCTTAGCGGATCTTGGAGCAAGCATCAACCTTATGCCGTTTTCTTTGTTCAAAAAGCTAGGTCTAGGGAATCCAAGGCCCACTCGAATGAGTATTCAATTAGCGGATAGTTCTTTAAAATATCCGATAGGAATAGTGGAGGACGTGCTCGTCAAGGTTGACAAATTCATCTTCCCGGTGGATTTTGTCATTCTTGACATCGAAGAGGATGCCGAAGTACCCCTCATACTCGGTCGCCCCTTCCTTGCCACCTCCCGCGCTATTATAGACGTAAGTAACGGAAAGCTCCTCCTACGGGTTTGAGACGATGAAGTTACTTTCGGCATAAATTCCTCGATGCGGAACACGCTAGAAAACGATGATTCGTGTTTTTTACTTAGAAGAGTGTTGTGAGTTCGATTCATCCCTCGAGTTAGTTTCATCGGTGAGTAGTAATTCCGAGCCCGTAGAGCTCTTTTATGATGAAGAATAAGTTTATCACCCCACACACCCGAACCATTACTTTTAGAAAAATTAAAAATCAAGACTTCTTATGAAGAACCACCCGAATTAGAGTTGAAACAACTCCCCCTCACCTTAAATACTTGTTTTTGGAAAAAGAGTCTAAGCTACCCGTCATCATTTCATCCTATCTTAGCAACTCAGAAATTTCTGAGTTGACTATTGTCTTAAGAAAGCACCGCCATGCAATTGCGTGGCAATTATCAGATATTAAGGGTATAAACCCATCTTTCTGCACTCATAAAATCTGTCTTGAAGAAAATTCCCGCAACTCAGTCCAGCCTCAACGACGACTAAACCCGAACATGAAAGAAGTCGTTAAGGCCGAAGTTATAAAACTTCTGGACGCGGGAATCATCTACCCGATATCAGATAGTACTTGGGTTAGCCCAGTACAAGTCGTGCCAAAGAAAGGTGGTGTCACGGTAGTTGCGAACGAAAATAACGAATTGATCCCAACCCGTACTGTTACGGGTTGGCGGATGTGCATCGACTATCGGAAATTAAATGATGCCACCCGTAAGGATCACTTCCCTCTACCATTTATCGACCAAATTTTAGAGCGCCTTTCGGGTCACTCCTACTACTGTTTTCTCGATGGTTTGTCGGGATACTTCCAAATCCAGATTTCGCCCGACGCCCAAGAGAAAACCACTTTCACTTGTCCCTTTGGCACCTTCGCTTATCGAAGTATGCCATTCGGTCTTTGTAACACGCCAGCTACATTCCAAAGATGTATGCTGGCAATATTTGACGAGTTAGTAGATGAGGTGATGGAAGTATTTATGGACGATTTCTCCGTATACGGAAGTTCATTTGAAAACTGTTTAAAAAATCTCGAGCGCGTGTTGCAGCGATGCGAGGAAACGAATTTAGCGCTTAAATGGGAAAAATGTCATTTTATGGTCAAGGAAGGACTAGTCCTTGGCCATAAAATTTCGGGCAAGGGGATCGAGGTCGATAGGGCCAAGTTTGAAGTAATTGAAAAGCTCCCCCCTCCAACAAACATAAAAGCTATTAGGAGTTTCCTAGGCCACGCAGGGTTCTATCGGCGCATTATACAAAATTTTTCCAAAATCACAAAGCCGTTAACCCATCTTCTCGAGAAAGAATCATCTTTTCTTTATAACGATGAATGCCTTTTAGCCTTTCAACTTATCAAAGAAAAACTTATAAACTCCCCCATTCTAGTCGCCCCAGATTGGTCGCTCCCTTTTGAAATCATGTGCGACGCGAGTGATATTGCGGTTGGTGTCGTTTTAGGCCAACGGGTGAGTAAGTATTTTCACCCGATCTATTATGCGAGCAAAACACTCACGTCGGCACAAGCAAACTACACCACGACCGAGAAGGAACTTCTAGCAATCGTTTTCGCCTTCGATAAGTTTAGGTCGTATATCACTCTCTCAAAAGTTATCGTCTTCACAGATCACTCCCCGCTTAGGTATCTCTTGAGTAAATCGGATGCCAAGCCTCGTCTTTTACGATGGATCCTCCTCTTGTAGGAGTTTGACTTAGAGATCCGGGATAAAAGAGGAGCCGAAAACTTGGCGGTGGATCACCTTTCTCGTTTAGAAAATCCCTCCTCGGAAGCATTAATAGAGGCCGATATTAACGATAAATTTTCTGAAGAGCGCCTCCTAGCTCTCGAAAATATTAATTCATCTTCTACCCCCTGGTTTGCGGATTTGGCTAACTATTTAGTAGCCCGGGTCCTGCCAAAAGAATTCTCGAGTCAGCAAAAGAAGAAATTCTTTTCTGATTTAAAGAATTACTTCTGGGAGGACCCCTTTTAATTTCGTGTATGCGCAGACCAGATTGTGAGAAGATGTGTTTCAAGTAAGGAAGGCCTTAAAATTTTACGTCATTGCCATGAGGGACCCACCGGTGGTCATTATCATTCGAACCGAACTGCGAGGAAGGCGCTGGAGGCGGGATTTTATTGGCCCACGCTCTTTAAAGATGCTCACACCCTTGCGAGTACTTGCGACAGCTGCCAGCGGTCGGGGAACATCTCTCGCCGGGATGAGATGCCCCAAAACATTTTCTTAGAATGCGAAATTTTCGACCTTTGGGGTATCGATTTTGTTGGTCCTCTCCCTCCCTCTTTTTCAAATAAATATATTCTAGTGGCGGTCGACTACGTATCAAGGTGGGCGGAAGCGCAAGCTCTCCCCACCAACGATGCGCGAGTCGTCGTTAATTTCTTAAAAAAATTATTTTCTCGATTTGGCACGCCGCGCGCTATTGTGAGTGATCGGGGCACCCATTTTTGCAATAGTCAATTTACAAAAAGTTTAGCAAAATATGGTGTCACGCACAAATTATCCACCGCATATCACCCACAAACGAGCGGCCAAGTCAAAGTTGTTAATCGAGAATTAAAACGGATTTTAGAAAAAACAGTTTCTATTAATTGGAAGGATTAGGCAATAAAGCTCGATGACGCGCTATGGGCCTATCGAACGGCCTACAAGACCACTATCGGTTGTACACCGTATCGAATGGTTTATGGCAAGGCTTGCCACCTTCCGGTCGAATTAGAACACCGCGCATTTTGGGCGCTTAAATTTTTAAACCTAGATTCCACTCTTGCGGGAGAACAAAGAAAATTCCAAATGAACGAATTAGATGAGTGGCGAGTGAATGCGTATGAGAGCAATAAATTATATAAGGAGCGAACAAAGTTTTATCATGATAAGCATATAAAATTTCCAAAAACTTTTTCGCCGGGCGATCTCGTCCTCCTTTATAATTCCCGCCTTCGCCTTTTTCTGGGAAAACTAAAATCCCGATGGTCCAGACCCTTTATTGTTAAAGAGGTTTGGTCTTATGGTACAATTTTAATTTCCCACCCGGAAAAAGGTACCTTCAAAGTTAACGGGCACCGCCTTAAATTATATCTTCCGGGAGAGTTAACTAATGAAAAGAGTGATTCGATTGTATTTCAACCTATAATATGATCGGCAAGTGGGTCAAGCTACGCGACCTTAAACAAAGCGCTTTTGGGAGGCACCCCAAAGTTATCTTTTTATTATTTTCTCTTGTTTTTAACATATTTTGTAGGTAATCGCTGCTTCCCCGCACAAACTTCAAAAAATCAGGGAAGCCCTTTGTCTTTCTTCCTTCTCTTTTATCATGCATTCCTTTTTTTTTGTCTTGCACTTTATTTTCTTTTACTTCATACTTAGTTTTAAATATTGGGGACAATGTTTAACTTTAAGTATGGGGGTGTAAATAGTTCTTTGTAAAAGTTGTTAAATTAGAAAATTTTCAAAACAAAAAAAATATATTTTCTTATGTTTTCTTCTATTTTAGCACTTGTAAAACCCAAAAACTCAAAAAATTTAGAAAATAGAAAAATGTAAAATTTGGAAAGGGACGTTTGGGACCTCACCCTATCTCACCACCTAGTACCGTGAGAACCCTTCGCGGGGTATACCTCGGGAAGTCCAAGAATTAACACAAAAAAAAAAAAATTTGTTGTTAGCTTTTTAGTATATGTTTTTGTTTAGTTCTTATCAAAAATCCAAAAAAAAAAGATAATATCAAAATTCAAAAAAAATATATGAAAAAAAAAACTTAAAATACAAAAAAATTTAAATCTTATACCTCTCTTATTTGGTGCTTTTGTGATTTCTTAGAAATCTAGTTGAGAATGTTTATAAGCATGTTTAAGTTTTTAATTGGCTAAAATTTTGTTTATCATAGTTTGTTAATTTTAAATTTGAGGTAATCTTGATTTAAGAATCATCTTATGATTTTAAATTGATTAGAGAATTTTTTTAGCATGACTTCTCTTTTTATTTTTAAATGGCTTCATTTTGTAGTAAATTTCCTAAAACTCTTTAGATTTCAATTATATTTTCTTCTAACTTTTTAGATCTTAGGAAATTTAATGTTACTAGAATTTGCTCTCAATATAATTTAAAGCTAGCTAGATTTATTTCCCTTCCTTACTCCCTTTGTGGCATAAAAAAAATGAAGTTTAAAAGATCATATGTCATGGGAATACAACAACAACAACAACAACAACAGAACACATATAGTCCCCAATCATTGGGGGTGTGGGCGGGGGAAGATTGGAAACAGACCTAACCTTTGGCCCTATGCACAAAGTGGCTTCTCTCAGAGGATAAAAGATCATATGTCATGGGAATAAGAGGATAAAATTTATTATTCCCTAAAACATATGCACCCAAAATATTTGAAAAGATTATATGGCATGGAGTAAGAGGATAAAATTCATTACTCCTAAACCATATACATTTTGGGTTTTTATTAGAAGAGAAAAAAAGAGAGAGAGAAAAAAAAAAGAAATTTCATGATGAGGATAAATTCCATTTCCTCCATTCAAAAATATCTCTTCTTATGCCAAATTTTATGAAATCCCCCTTAGCGAATTATCATTGTTCTAGTTTTAGTTGAAAATTATGGAGAGAGCAATATTTAGTAATTTACTTTTCCTTAAGATTCTTTTAAGATAGAGTTCTTACAATTTTAATTTAATTTAGTTTTATAATTTCTGCAATTTTGTCAAACTAATTAATTTTCTTGAGAAGTCCTTGCCTAAACATTTTTCCTCTTTTCAAATCATCATCATAATTTAGGACTTAACTCCCCCTTGAATTTACTCTTAACTTAACTTTTGGTTTAAATGAAATTTTAGTTTAAAATTAAAAATTTTAAGGATGTCTTATAAATTATGTCTCACACTTTTGCTCTGGAATAACAAAATCTCAAGTATGGTGGTATTTGATAAGTAGTATTTTTATAACTTTTTAATAGAAAATTTTGTAAATATTTAATTTGTATTTTCCTTTTTTATGTCATTTCTAGGTCATAAGTGTTTATTTTGAAATTCTGTTTCTAATTTAGCTTAATTTTAATTTTTGCAGAATTTTGGGACAAATTGGAGAAATTGACAAGTACACGCCCTCAGTCACGCCCGTGACCAAGGGCGTGTAACCTGAAGATCAGCCCAGAGTCGATGCCGCGCCAATTGAGCTAGTCCACAGCGAGTCACGCCCTCGGTCACGCCCGTGACTAGGGGCGTGTAATTTTAGAATCTTCCCAGCTGGCTGCTGACGAGACGTGGAGATGCTGTCGAGAAGTCAACCTAAGTCACGCCCGTGACCCACATGTCACGGCCGTGACTTGCCCACGTGATCTCTGCTTCGCCGCCGCGCCGAACTCCAGCCCATGCCGCATTTAATGAAGCCGTCCAAAGTCACGGCCGTGACCCGACATGTCATGCCCGTGACATGCCACTTTTTGCGGCGCCGTCCAGAAAGCCCACGCCGCTGTCAGATCCTATGTGAATAGTGCAGTCACGCCCTAGGTCACGCTCGTGACCGAGGGCGTGTAATCTGAAATTTTTGCCTATAAATTCAGAGGCTCTCCTTGAGTCCAGGGTTCAGAATTTTGGAGTGGGGGAGGTGCTGCTAGAGCTGTTAGTGAAGTTTTTCAATGCTTTCTCATGCTTTTCAATTTCATGTCATTCCTTTTCAATTCATGTAATGTGCTAGTTCTTAGTTTTATGCAATAGTTAGTTAAAGCTTGTAATCCTTTCCTTCCTAGCTTGTAATCTCTTTAATTAAAGCTTGTAATCGTTTTGGTTTTCAATAAAATTAAGTTTTCTTTCCTTCATGTTCTCTTTTTCCTTAAGCACTCTTCCTTTCATGCAATGATTTTTCTTTCCTTTTCCCCCTCCACTATGGTTGAGCATTAAGTCTTTTTATCTTCGTTTAATCTTCTCATTTAGCTTGCATTTTGTCTTTATTTTAGTTAAGCAAATCAAACCTCAAATTTTCGTCGATAAGATAATGGTGATTTTCCTCGAAGTAGAAGTAATCAACGCGCCCCGTGGAATACGACCTTGATATTCCTAAAATATCCTATACTATAGACGATAAGGGACACTTGCCTTTATCGGATATAGTTTTGGAGAAAATCTCAAACCTTCGCTTAAATTTCAAAACCGCAAAAATCTATATCAGGTATTTACTTCGAACTCAATGGGAAGAACTGCTTCGGATCCATGGGAAAGTTTGAACGGGGTCTCCCCGGTGGAGGTGTTAGGAGTAGTCCTCAGGGCCCAGAGAACGGATGGTAGTTGCTCTACCCAATTACCTCGGAGGTTCTCCACCTTCTTCTTCAGTAGGTTGACGATTATTTTATTTGCCGCTTCCACCTGGCCATTGCTTCATGGGTGGTGAACCGATGCGAACCTTAGGTCGATGCCAAGCTGGGTGCAGAAACTGACAAACTCTTCGCTAGCAAATTGTGGCCCGTTGTCCATCACTATAGCCAGGGGGAGGCCGTGCCTGCAGATTATTTCTCCCCACATAAAATTCCTCACAACTTGAGAGGTTACCTTGGCGAGCGCCTTCAATTCTACCCATTTGGAGAAATAATCGATCATGACCAGTAAGAACCTTCTTTGGCTGCTGGCTTGAGGGAAAGGGCCAACTAGGTCCAACCCCCATATGGCGAAAGGCCAGGGAGCAGTGATGGTTCAGAGCCTCTGAGCTGGGAGGAGTTGGAGCAGAGCATAGAGCTGGCACTTTGAACACCTCCTTGCAAACTCCGCCGCATCCTTGCTGAGGGTGGGCCAGAAGTAGCCTTGTGTCAACACCCTCAATTCTAGAGTTCGGCTCCCGGAGTGACTTCCACACTCCCCGGAGTGAATTTCGTCTAGGATTCTCAGAACCTCCTCCTCTGAAACACAACGGGCCAGGAGTCCCGAGAGAGTCTTCCTGTACAGCCCTCCTGCATGCAAAGAGTAATAAACTGACTTATACCTGAAGCGTCGCCTGTCTATGTCTCCCTCAGGGAACTTCCCCGATGATAGGAAGGAGATGAAGGGATCCATCCACGGGACCCGCTGATCCACCTCCATCAGTTCTCCTTCGTCGATGGTGGGTCAGAAGAGTTCCGAAACCGTTCCTCCTGCTCGGGGACCGAATTTGGCTAGGAGGTCTGCGGGGGTGCTCTCCTCCCTTGGCATGTGCTTGATGGAGGACGTGCAGAAATGCCCAATGACCCCTTTGACCTTTTCTAAGTACCGCAGGAGAGTCGAGTCTTTCGCCTCAAACTCCCCCCTGACTTGGAATGCTACCACCATAGAGTCCGTCGAGGCCTCCACATCTTGCACTCCCAGTTCTCGAGCTAACCGCAGGCCCGCTATCACCGCCTCGTACTCCGCTTGGTTGTTGGTAATCAGAAAATGGATGTTCAAGGCTTGCTCGATCTTTGTCCCTTGTGGACTCACTAGGATGATTCCTCCTCCATAGGAGTGCTTTCCCGACGCACCATCCACCAACATCTTCCACGCCATTGGGGGAGGCGGTTCATGTTCCCCCACTTCGGATATGTAGTCGGCCATGAAATCCGCCACCGCTTGGACCTTGATTGATGTCCTGGGTACAAATGTAATATCGAACTCGCTCAGCTCCACGGACCATTTTGCCAATCTTCCTGAGTGCTCCACCCCTTCCATGATTTTGCGAAGCGGGTGATCCGTCACTACCCTGATGGAGTGTGCCTGAAAGTAGGGCCGGAGCCTCCGAGCCGCCACCACCAATGAGAAAGCCAACTTTTCCAAGATTGGGTATCGGAGCTCCGCCTTCTTCAGCACTCGGCTGACATAGTAGATAGGGAATTGCTTTCTTCCTTCTTCTCTGATCAATACTGAACTTACCGCCTCAAGTCCCACTCCCAAGTATAGGGATAGGTCTTCTCCCGGTCTCGGTGTAACACCCTGCCAGTACAAATAGTATAACAGTAGGTCCGGCCGGGACCCCACGCCATACAAATCACACTAGCTAGGAGTTAAAAGGTGATAAACAGAAAAGTAACAACTAAACGAGAGTACAAAACGTAAGCGGAAGCATTAATTAAACCATTCAAATAGAACTGTCCACTATCATAGGAATGTATCCTGAATAAGAGTTACGGCCTTAAGGCCTTACATTCATCCAATGCACAAAACTCCAAAAGCATACATCGGCACGCAGGCCGGCCATACATGAATAACAGGAAAAGGGCTGGCCTTCGAGGGCCAACATTGCAAAGGGTCATCGCCCGCTATTTCCCGCTAGGCTCACCTGCACCTGCATAAGAACATTCCACCAAGCGGTGGCAAACAAAGCAACGGTCAGCACAGCTGACCAAATTATAACGACCCCACCCCTTTTCCGGGGTGGCGGAGCTTCTACCCTGCAAGCAAGCCATACTAGCACAAGTACTAAATATAAAGAAAGTGCAAACTACACAAGGTGAGGTTTCAAGCATAATCAATCTTCTAGGTTGAGCATCAAAAGAGAGGGGAACCTAGGTATGCACATGATGTTGGTTGGGTTCACCCGAAGGTTCCCCACAACTGCCTAAGAAATCGCAAGAGGCTAATCATAACATCAATTTCACAAAACACTCCACCGTAAGGGCCACAACCTTGGGTGGAAACAAGAGCTTTTGGTCGGTCTAGGTATGACACCTTCCACGACCTCTCCCATGATCACACGGCTTTCCTGAGGAAGGGACCTCTTACCGATCTGCATGGAAACGGGTTCGGTTTAGCTTTGCCCGTGCTCTAATCGTCGCGATCTATCGCACGACGCGGGTACGGCTTCGCCTCGGCCCGTAAGGGTTTAGCACTTTCAAGTGCTACTCTAATTATACGCTACGCACCTAACCCCTTCACAAGGGTCTAGGTTTCACGAATACTCAACAAGGGAGGTGCAATACGCTCCGTATCAATTTCGTGGTGAAGGTTTGCCTTCAACCAAACTCAAAGCATGGGGCTTTCGTTAGCATCTTCACAAGACGCCTATACTTATTTCCCGCATTACTATAGATGATTTCACGGAGTCATTCTCCGGCACGCATTCTAGGCCTAACCTAAATGCAACGTCGCAAATCAAGCATCACCGATTCGGGCTCACGGCCACGAATAGGCTTCACATAAAATGCCTAAATCCGCACGACTACCGGATTTTCTACATGCAATAATGCCGGGGACGGACACAATCTACCCGGAGTTCCGAAGAACTTGAGGAAATCCTACACTTCACCCATTTGGTGAAAGGGATTCCTCATGCAAACATAGAAAGAGGAATGAAAGGACAAATACAAGTCCAAAGTTCGGGAGGAAGAATCGTTACCCTAGTCGCGTTCTTTTTCGCCATAGATCCGAGATTCTACACGGAGAGAAACGACCGCACCGGGCTGCACTCTCCAAATCTGGAAACGGCTCGCGAAACGGAGCTCCGGAGCTCCGTCAATGGCGGGATCTACCTTCTTCTTCCTTGGCTCCTCCTTCTTTCTCTAGGGTTTGGAGAGAGAATGGCTTAGAGAATATGAGGGTTTAACCCCCTCTTATCAGCCCTAAAGGTCTCCCGCAACTAAACCTAGCCGTTGGATCAATTTCCAAAAGATTTGGACGGTCCGATCTTCTTCTCCGCTCAAAATCGCGGAACAGAATAAACAGGGCGTACGATCGCTGGCGCACGATCACTGGTCGTGCGCGAAGAGGGAAATGGTCGTGCGCACTGTCCGAGACAGAACTTGATTCTCTTCTGAATTAACGCACGATCGCTGGCGCACGATCACTGGTCGTGCGCGAAGAGGGAAATGGTCATGCGCACTGTCCGAGACGCACTGTCCATCATCCTTTGGTAAGTGGCACCTGAATTCTTGATCCCAAAGGGCATCATCTTATAACAGTAGCATCCGTCCCCTGTGATGAAGGAGACATCTTTGATGTCCGGGGGGTGCATGCGGATTTGGTGATAACCTGAAAAAGCATCTAAGAAAGACATTACAGAGAAACCAACGGCTGAGTCAACCAGCGAGTCGATTCTAGGTAGGGGGTAGCAATCTTTCGGGCATGATTTATTAAGAAGTGAAAAGTCGATACACATGCGCCACTTACCTCCCCCCTTTTTTACCATGACTACATTGGAGACCCAGCCTGGATACTGGATCTCTGACACAAAACCTGCTTGTATGAGCTTTTTCACCTCCTCGCGGATTGGTCCCTCCAGCTTGTCCGTCGTGGTCCTTTTCTTTTGGCGGATGGGGCGGGTGCCGGGATCGAGGTTGAGGCGGTGGCAAGCCATATCCGCATCAATACCGGGCATCTCCGCGGGGCTCCAAGCGAAGACGTCCACGTTCTTCTGTACGTAGGCCAGGATCTCGGCCTGCTCCTCCGAATTGAGCTCTCCCCTAACCCAGACCTTTTCCACCACCCCGAGCCGAGTGGTGACTTCAAGCTCCACGACCTCTTCCACGTCCTCCAGCCTGGATTGCTCCCCCAAGCACTTTCCTTCTCTCCGCCGCAAGAGAGCGCTTGGGCTCCTTCCTCCGTCTCTTTCTCCCCTACCATCATCAGCTCCTTCGCCCCTCCTTCTCGGGCACCCTTCCCTTTCCCCTCTTCTTCTCCTCTCTCCGCTCTGGGCCTCTCAGCGACCCCTTCCTGGGCATGAACTTCCTCTTCCTCCATCCTCTCCTCCACTCCATTACTGCCTCCCATCCAGGTGACGGTGTTGACAGCCGTCACATAGCACTGTCTCGCCATCTTGGGATCTCCTCGGATCCGGACCTGGACTCCACCCGCGTTGAA
This sequence comes from Dactylorhiza incarnata, assembly GCA_033032865.1. NCBI lineage: Eukaryota > Viridiplantae > Streptophyta > Magnoliopsida > Asparagales > Orchidaceae > Dactylorhiza > Dactylorhiza incarnata. The sequence continues at coordinate 17,696,712 of JAWHQI010000024.1, forward strand.
CTTGAGACACTGGTGGAAGGTGGAAGGGACGCATCTTAACGCGCTGATGAGAGGCCGTCCGAAGATGGCGATGTAGCTGCTTGGGGCGTCCACTATCACAAAGCGGCAGTTCCAGTACTGCCCTCCGAGGGTCACATGGAGCCCCACTCCACCCTCTACCTCCTTCCTTTCTCCTGAAAAGCCGAATAGGGGGCCATCCAAAGCCAACAACCTCTTAGACTCCACCTTCATCTCATCAAACGCCTTCTTGAAGATGACGTTGACCGATCTCCCATTATCGACTAGAATCCGCGAGACGGTTGATAAGTAGTATTTTTTATAACTTTTTAATAGAAAATATTGTAAATATTTAATATGATTTTTCCTTTTTATGACAATTTTAGGTTATAAGTAGTTCTTTTTGTAATTTTGATTCTAACTTAGCTTAATTTCAATATTTGCAGAATTTTGGGACAAATCGGGAAAAATGGAATGTCACGCCCTCGGTCACGCCCGTGACCAAGGGCGTGTAACCTAAACATCAGTCCAGAATGATGCCGCGCTGTCTGAGCTAGCCCACACCAAGTCACGCCCCCAGGTCATGCCCGTGACCCAAAGTCACGCCCGTGACCAAGGGCGTGTAAACTTAGAATCTTCCACGTGGAGCCGCCATCGAGACGTGGAGATGCTGTCGAGAAGTCAACCTAAGTCACGCCCGTGACCCACATGTCACGGCCGTGACTTTCCAGCGTGATCTCTGCTTCGCCACCGCGCCGAATTCCAGCCCACGCCGCATTTAATGCAGCCGTCCAAAGTCACGGCCGTGACCCGACATGTCACGCCCTTGACATGTCACTTTTTGCCGCGCTGAATTCGAGCCCACGCCGTTGTCGGATCTGATGTGAATAGTGCAGTCACGCCCTTGGTCACGCCCGTGACAGAGGGCGTGTAATCTGAATTTTTTTCCTATAAATTCAGAGGTTCTCCTTGAGTCCAGGGTTCAGAATTTTGGAGTGGGGGAGGTGTTGCTAGAGCTGTTAGTGAGTTCTTCAATGCAATTGTTCATGTCTTTAAGCTTTCATGTCTTCCTTTTCAATTCATGCAATGTTTTAGTTTAACTTTCATGTACTAGCTCTTTTTAAGCTTGTAATCTTCATTTTCCTAGCTTTGTAATCTCTCTTTAAGATTGTAATAGTTTTGATTTTCAATAAAAATTAGCTTGCTCTCTTTCATTTGCTCTTTCTCCTTAAGTACTTCTCCTTTCATGCAACGTTAAGTTTTCTTTCCTTTTTCCCCTCCACTATGTTGAGCATTAAGTCTTTTTATTATCGTTTTAATCATTCACTAAGTTTGCAAAATGTCTCTTTTTAACTAAGTAATCAAAACCTCCAAAATATCATTAGATAAGATAATAGTGATTTTCCTCGAAGTAGAAGTAATCAACGCGCCCCGTGGAATACGACCTTGGTATTTCCAAATATCCTATACTATAGACGATAAGGTACACTTGCCTTTATCGAATATAGTTTTGGAGAAAATCTCAACCTTTCACTAAATTTCAAAACCGAGAAACCTATATCAAGTTTTTGGCGCCGTTGCCGGGGACTTTGCGTAGATATTTTGAAAAGAGAATAGCTATTAATTTTATCATGCTTTTTTTTATTTTACTTTGCTTTTTCTAAATTTCAAAAAGAAAAAAAAAATTAGATTTTCTTATTCCTTTCTTCTCTTTTTAGTGTATGACCCGAGGTAGCACTTCGATTCTTCCTTTTGATCCGGAGATCGAGCGAACCCTTTTGAGGCACCGCCGTTCTCGTGATTAGGGAAATCAAATAGAATCTGAAGAGTCGATCGGGGACACTAACGCAACAAATATGGATCATAATCTTAATGCTCCTAATCTTAACGAGACAAATCCTAATGAGGACGCGCAACGGACCATGTCCTATTATGCGCGGCCGAATTTGGAAGGCACACAATCGAGTATTGTTCGCCCCACGGTGGCGAATAATAATTTTGAGATCAAGTCCAGCATCATACAAATGGTGCAACAATCGGTGACCTTTGATGGTCAACCGGACGAGGATCCAAATTCACATATCTCTTACTTTCTTGAAATTTGCGACACTTTTAAGATCAATGGCGTCACCGATGACGCCATTCGATTACGTCTTTTTTCCTTTTTCTTTGCGGTCTAAGGCCAAGCAGTGGTTGGGCTCCCTACCTAGGGGATCCATCACTACATGGGCCGAAATGGCGGAAAAATTTCTTAATAAATATTTCCCGCCTTCAAAGACCGCTAAATTGCGCACGGATATTGCATCGTTCATGCAAATCGACTCGGAGACTCTCTATGACACATGGGAGCGCTTCAAGGAACTTTTGCGTCGATGCCCTCACCACGCACTTGCCACTTGGCAACAAGTGCAAATATTTTATAATGGCTTAAATCTCCGAACGAGGCAAATGATTGATGCGGCCGCCGGGGGGACATTAAATAATAAAACCCCGATCGCCGCTCAAGAGCTTTTCGAAGAGATGGCCACAAATGCGTACCAATGGAACATGCCCCGAGCACGGCCTAATAAGCCGGCCAGAATTTTTGAAATATACGCAAACGCAAATTTAGCTTTACAAGTTGAGCGCTTAACAAAGCAAGTGGCGGAGATGTCTGCTTCCTCCACCACTCCTCCTTGGGCTAATAACGTTTTAATTGAAGAACATGTTGACTACATGGGAAATCCACCTCGGCCTTCCTATAACCCGAACACCGCTCCGTATAATAACACCTACAATGCGGGTTATAGGAAACATCCGAATTTCTCATGGAGCAACCAAGGAAATGCTCAGCGTCCTATGAATTTAAATCAACCTCCCCCTAATCAACTTCTTAACTTAACTCCGCCTCCAAATTTGATTTCTCAAAATTATAATCCACCCGGTTTTCCACCGCAACATCAAAAACTCTCTCTGATTGAAGAGGTTTTTGCAAAATATGTTGCTACAAATGAAACGAACATCCGGAACCTTACCGGATCGATAAAAAATTTAGAGAATCAAGTGGGCCAGCTCGCAAAGATGATTTCTGAGCGTCAACAAGGAGCACTACCGGGGAACACCGAGCAAAATCCAAAGGAGAGCGCGCACGCGATTACACTCCGAAGCGGGAAGGAGGTGGTTCAAAAACAGGACGAACCCAAGGTAATTTCCTCTCCTCCTCCTACTTTTAATTCTTCTTCGAATTTGCCCGCTACGATAGCTCCGCACACTTCTATTTTAAATCCGCGCGCTCCTACTTCTAATATTCCGTATCCATCGAAATTTAAAAATGAAAGCGCCAAAAAAAATTATAAAAAGTTTTTAGATGTTTTAAAACAAATCCATATTAATGTACCTTTCTGCGAGGCTATCTCACAAATGCCTAAATATGCGAAATATCTTAAGTAGTTGCTCTCCAATAAGAAAAAGTTAGAAGATATTTCGCATATTTCTTTAAACGCAGAATGCTCCGCGGTTGTACTCAACAAATTGCCGAAAAAAGCAAATGACCCGGGACGGTTTTCCATCCCATGTCTTTTTGGCAATTCGTTAGTAAAACACGCCTTAGCGGATCTTGGAGCAAGCATCAACCTTATGTCGTTTTCTTGGTTCAAAAAGCTAGGTCTAGGAAATCCAAGGCCTACTCGAATGAGTATCCAATTAGCGGATCGTTCTTTAAAATATCCGATAGGAATAGTGGAGGACGTGCTCGTCAAGGTTGACAAATTCATCTTCCCAGTTGATTTTGTCATACTCGGCCGCCCCTTCCTTGCCACCTCCCGCGCTATTATCGACGTAAGTAACGGAAAGCTCCTCCTACGGGTTGGAGACGATGAAGTTACTTTCGGCATAAATTCCTCTATGCGGAACACGCTAGAAAATGACGATTCATGTTTTTACTTAGAAGAGTGTTGTGAGTTCGATTCATCCCTCGAGTTAGTTTCATCGGCGAGTAGTGATTCCGAGCCCGTAGAGCTCTTTTGTGATGAAGAAGAAGTTTCTCAACCCACACCACCCGAACAATTATTTTTAGAAAAATTAAAAATCAAGACTTCTTATGAAGAACCACCCGTATTGGATTTGAAACAACTCCCCCCTCACCTTAAATACTTGTTTTTGGAAAAAGAGTCTAAGCTACCCGTCATCATTTCATCCGATCTTAGCAACTCAGAAATTTCTGAGTTGACTATAGTCTTAAGAAAGCACCGCCACGCAATTGCGTGACAATTATCGGACATTAAGAGTATAAACCCATCTTTCTGCACTCATAAAATATCTCTCGAAGATAATTCCCGAAATTCAGTCTAGCCTCAACGACGACTAAACCCTAACATGAAAGAAGTCATTAAGACCGAAGTTATAAAACTTCTGGATGCGGGAATCATCTACCCGATATCGGACAGTACTTGGGTTAGCCCAGTACAAGTCGTGCCAAAGAAAGGTGGTGTCACTGTAGTTGCGAACGAAAATAACGAATTGATCCCAACTCGTACTGTTACGGGTTGGCGGATGTGCATCGACTATCGGAAATTAAATGATGCCACCCGTAAGGATCACTTCCCTCTACCATTTATCGACCAAATTTTAGAACGCCTTTCGGTTCACTCCTACTACTGTTTTCTAGATGGTTTGTCGGGATACTTCCAAATTCCGATTTCGCCCGACGACCAAGAGAAAACCACTTTCACTTGTCCCTTTGGCACCTTCGCTTATTGAAGGATGCCATTTGGTCTTTGTAACGCGCCAGCTACATTCCAAACATGTATGTTGGCAATTTTTGACGAGTTAGTGGAGGAGGTGATGGAAGTATTTATGGACGATTTTTCCGTGTACGGGAGTTCATTTGAAAACTGTTTAAAAAATCTCGAGCGCGTGTTGCAGTGATGTGAGGAAACGAATTTAGCGCTTAATTGGGAAAAATGCCATTTTATGGTCAAGGAAGGACTAGTCCTTGGCCATAAAATTTCGGGCAGGGGATCGAGGTCGATAGGGCCAAGATTGAAGTAATTGAAAAACTTCCCCCTCCCACAAACGTAAAAGCTATTAGGAGTTTCCTAGGCCATGCGGGGTTCTATCGGCGCTTTATACAAAATTTTTCCAAAATCACAAAGCCGTTAACCCATCTTCTTGAAAAGGAATCCTCATTTATTTTTAGCGATGAATGTCATTTGGCCTTTAAACTTATCAAAGAAAAACTTATAAACTCCCCGATTCTAGTCGCGCCGGATTGGTCGCTCCCTTTTGAAATCATGTGCGACGCGAATGACATTGCGGTTGGTGCCGTTTTAGGCCAACGGTTGAGTAAGTATTTCCACCCTATCTATTATGCGAGCAAAACACTCACGTCGGCACAAGCAAATTACACCACGATCGAGAAGGAACTTCTAGCAATCGTTTTTGCCTTCGATAAGTGTAGGTCGTATATCACCCTCTCGAAAGTTATCGTCTTCACGGATCACTCCGCACTTAGGTATCTTTTAAGCAAATCGGACGCCAAGCCTCGTCTTTTGCGATGGATCCTCCTCTTGCAGGAGTTTTACTTAGATATCCGGGACAAAAGAGGAGCCGAAAACTTGGCGGCCGATCACCTTTCTCGTTTAGAAAATCCCTCCTCGGAAGCATTAATAGAGGCCGACATCAACGATAAATTTCCCGAAGAGCGCCTCCTAGCTCTCGAAAATTTTAATTCATCTTCTACCCCATGGTTTGCGGATTTGGCTAACTATTTAGTAGCCCGGGTCCTGCCAAAAGAATTCTCGAGTCAGCTAAAGAAGAAATTCTTTTCTGATTTAAAGAATTACTTTTGGGAGGACCCCTTTTTATTCCGAGTATGCGCAGACCAGATTGTGAGAAGATGTGTTTCAAGTGAGGAAGGCCTTAAAATTTTACGTCATTGTCATGAGGGACCCATCGGTGGTCATTATCATTCGAACCGAACCGCGAGGAAGGCGTTGGAGGCGGGCTTTTATTGGCCCACGCCCTTCAAAGATGCTCACACCCTTGTGAGTACCTGCGACAGCTGCCAGCGGTCGGGGAACATCTCTCGCCGGGATGAGATGCCCCAAAACATTTTCTTAGAATGCAAAATTTTCGACCTTTGGGGTATCGATTTTGTTGGTCCTCTCCCTCCATCTTTTTCAAATAAATATATTCTAGTGGCGGTCGACTACGTATCAAGGTGGGCGGAAGCGCAAGCTCTCCCCACCAATGATGCGCGAGTCGTCGTTAATTTCTTAAAAAAATTATTTTCTCGATTTGGCACGCCGCGCGCTATTGTGAGTGATCGGGGCACCCATTTTTGCAATACTCAATTCACAAAAATCATAGCAAAATATGGTGTCACACACAAATTATCCACCGCATATCACCCACAAACGAGCGGCCAAGTCGAAGTTGTTAATCGAGAATTAAAACGGATTTTAGAAAAAATAGTTTCTATCAATCGGAAGGATTGGGCAATAAAGCTCGATGACGCGCTATGGGCCTATCGAACGGCGTACAAGACCGCTATCGGTTGTACACCGTATCGAATGGTTTATGGCAAGGCTTGCCGCCTTCCGGTCGAATTAGAACACCGCACATTTTGGGCGCTTAAATTTTTAAACCTCGATTCCACTCTAGCGGGAGAACAAAGAAAATTCCAAATGAACGAATTAGATGAGTGGCGAGCGAATGCGTATGAGAGCAATAAATTATATAAGGAGCGAACGAAGTTTTATCACGATAAGCATATAAAATTTCCAAAAACTTTTTCGCCGGGCGATCTCGTCCTCCTTTATAATTCCCGCCTTCGCCTTTTTCCGGGAAAACTAAAATCCTGATGGTCCGGACCCTTTATTGTTAAAGAGGTTTGGTCCTATGGGACAATTTTAATTTCCCACCCGGAAAAAGGTACCTTCAAAGTAACCGGCCACCGACTTAAATTATATCTTCCGGGAGAATTAACTAATGAAAAGAGTGATTCAATTGTATTTCAACCAATAATATGATCGGCAAGTGGGTCAAGCTACGCGACCTTAAACAAAGCGCTTTTGGGAGGCACCCCAAAGTTATCTTTTGTTATTTTCTCTTGTCTTTTCTTTTCTTCTTTAACAACTTTTGCAGGTAATCGCGGCTTCCCCACAAAAGCTTTAAAAAAATCAGGGAAGCCCTTTTTCCTTCTCTTCTTTCGTTTTTGCATCTCTTTTTACCTTTTCTTACTTCATACTTATTTTTAAACATTGGGGACAATGTTTAACTTTAAGTATGGGGGTGTAAATAGCCCTTTGTAAATATTTGTAAATAGTTTTAAAAAGAAAATTTTCAAAAAAAAAAATGAAAAGAAAAAAAAACAACAAAAAGAAAATTTTAATTTTGTTTCTATGATTTCCTTTATTTAAGCACTTGTAAAATCCAAAAACTCAAAAAAAAAAAAATTTCGAAAATCGAAAATTTAAATCTAGGAAAGGCACGTTTGGGATTTCATCCAATCACACCTCCTAGTACCTTGCGAACCCTTCACCGGGTAGCCCTTGGGAAGTCCAAGACTTACAAAAATTGTTAAATTTTAAAGCTAGTTTCCTTTCTTTGTAAATAGTTTTTAATGAGAAAAATTAAAAAATTAAAAAAAAAGATAATATCAAAAATTCAAAAAAAATGATAATATCAAAAAATTCAAAAAAAAAAGATAATATCAAAAATTCCAAAAATTCTTATATCCCTCCTTGTTGTTTTTGTGATTTCTTAGAAATCTAGTTGAGAATGTTTATAAGCATATTTAAGTTTTTAATTGGCTAAAATTTTGTTTATCATAGTTTGTTAATTTTAAATTTGAGGTAATCTTGATTTAAGAATCATCTTATGATTTTAAATTGATTAGAGAATTTTGTTAGCATGACTTCACTTTTTATTTTTAAATGGCTTCATTTTGTAGTAAATTTCCTAAACCTCTTTAGATTTCAATTATATTTTCTTCTAACTTTTTAGATCTTAGGAATTTTAATTTTACTAGAATTTGCTCTCAATATGATTTAAAGCTAGCTAGATTTATTTTCCCCTACCATACCCCCTTTGATGGCATAAAAAAATGTATTAAAAGATTGTATGTCATGGGAATAAGAGGATAAAATTCATTATTCCCTAAAACATATGCACCCAAACTATTTGAAAAGATTATATGGCATGGAGTAAGAGGATAAAATTCATTACTCCTAAACCATATACATTTTGGGTTTTTATTAGAAGAGAAAAAAAAGAGAAAGAAAGAAAAAAAAAAGGAAATTTCATGATAAATTCCATTTCCTCCATTCAAAAATTTCTCTTCTTATGCCAAATTTTATGAAATCCCCCTTAGCCAATTATCATTGTTCTAGTTTTAGTTGAAAATTATGGAGAGAGCAATATTTAGTAATTTACTTTTCCTTAAGATTCTTTTAAGATAGAGTTCTTATAATTTTAAGTTAATTTAGTTTTATAATTTCTACAATTTTGTCAAACTACTTAATTTTCTTGAGAAGTTCTTGCCTAAACATTTTTCCTCTTTTCAAATCATCATCATAATCTAGGACTTAACTCCCCCTTGAATTTACTCTTAACTTAACTTTTGGTTAAATGAAATTTTAGTTTTAAATTAAAAATTTTTTTAAGGATGTCTTATAAATTATGCCTCACACTTTTGCTCTGGAATAACAAAACCTCAAGTATGGGGGTATTTGATAAGTAGTATTTTTTATAACTTTTAAATAGAAAATTTTGTAAATATTTAATATGATTTTTCCATTTTATGACAATTTTAGGTTATAAGTAGTTCTTTTTGTAATTTTGATTCTAACTTAGCTTAATTTCAATATTTGCAGAATTTTGGGACAAATCAGGAAAAATGGCATGTCACGCCCTCGGTCACGCCCGTGACCAAGGGCGTGTAACCTAAAGATCAGTTCAGAATGATGCCGCGCTGTCTGAGCTAGCCCACACCAAGTCACGCCCCAGGTCACGCCCGTGACCCAAAGTCACGCCCGTGACCAAGGGCGTGTAAACTTAGAATCTTCCACGTGGAGCCGCCGTCGAGACGTGGAGATGCTGTCGAGAAGTCAATCTAAGTCACGCCCGTGACCCACATGTCACGGCCGTGACTTTCCAACATGATCTCTGCTTCGCCACCGCGCTGAATTCCAGCCCACGCCACATTTAATGCAGCCGTCCAAAGTCACGGCCGTGACCCGACATGTCACGCCCGTGACATGTCACTTTTCATCGCGCTGAATTCGAGCCCACGCCGCTGTCGGATCTGATGTGAATTGTGCAGTCACGCCCTTGGTCACGCCCGTGACCGAGGGCGTGTAATCTGAATTTTTTTCCTATAAATTCAGAGGTTCTCCTTGAGTCCAGGGTTCAGAATTTTGGAGTGGGGGAGGTGCTGCTAGAGCTGTTAGTGAGTTCTTCAATGCAATTGTTCATGTCTTTAAGCTTTCATGTCTTCCTTTTCAATTCATGCAATGTTTTAGTTTAACTTTCATGTACTAGCTCTTTTTAAGCTTGTAATCTTCATTTTCCTAGCTTTGTAATCTCTCTTTAAGATTGTAATAGTTTTGATTTTCAATAAAAATTAGCTTGCTCTCTTTCATTTGCTCTTTCTCCTTAAGTACTTCTCCTTTCATGCAACGTTAAGTTTTCTTTCCTTTTTCCCCTCCACTATGTTGAGCATTAAGTCTTTTTATTATCGTTTTAATCATTCACTAAGTTTGCAAAATGTCTCTTTTTAACTAAGTAATCAAAACCTCCAAAATATCATTAGATAAGATAATAGTGATTTTCCTCGAAGTAGAAGTAATCAACGCGCCCCGTGGAATACGACCTTGGTATTTCCAAATATCCTATACTATAGACGATAAGGTACACTTGCCTTTATCGGATATAGTTTTGGAGAAAATCTCAACCTTTCACTAAATTTCAAAACCGAGAAACCTATATCAACGGTGAAGTTCTCGATGGCGGTCTGGAAGACCAGCGCATCGCAGAACGGGTCTTCATAGCTTGGCATGTCCTTCTGGGAGAAAGTAATTCTCTCCGCTGGGGGTGGAGCAGTGGATGTTGAGGCCATGCTCCGTCGATAGATGGTATGGAGGCTAGCCTTGCGGGTTGCCTCCACCCCTACCCCCCATGGATCACCCCGATCCCTCCTCTACTCCCCACATCAACTCTATCTTCGCACCTTTCTTCCTCCTCCCCTCGAGGCTCGACCTCCTCAATTCTCACCTATTGCTGCTGCCTCGGCGCTGGAACTCGGCCCCTTTTTGTTTCCAGGAACTCTGGGCAGGTGGCCGTCGCGTGACCTTCCTCATCGTGGAAGTCACAATACGGCAACGCCACCTCCCCTGCTTCACCTTCCGCCACTATATTCCTCCTCCTTCTCCCTGCCCCTGCTTCCTCTCTAGCCTCTTCTCTCCTTCCTCTTCCTCCCCTTCCCCGCCTGATTGCCATGGCTTGCTGAGGTGGGCGAGGCAATGGCCTCGGACCCTGCCTCCATCCCAGTTGATGGGGTCTTCCTTGTCCTCCATAGAAGTTACCCCTTCCCGGGCCGTAACCTCTTCCCTGACCTTGCATTCCTTCGGCACCCTGCCTCCACTCCCCCTCCCAGGCCCTGGGCTCTTCCCTTCTCCTTACCTCTTGCTGCCAGATCTCCGACTCACTGAGCTTTGCAAGCCTCTTGGTGAGCTCCGGGTTGGCCTCCTCACCCTCAATCTCCTCCGCCACCCTCTCCATCAACTCCTCGTAGGAGACGGGGGCTTTCCTTTTCAAAGCCATTTTGAAAAAGCTCTCCCTTAGCCCGGCGGTGAAAGCGAGCTGGAGTGCAAATCCGTGCATCTCTTGAGTGAGCAGCACTTCTTCCTGGAACCGATCCGCGTAGCGAGCCAATGACTCCTTTGGCTCCTACTTTACTTTGAAGAGGGACTCGGTGTCCTTCTTCCCCTTCTTCGAAGTTGAGAATCGTAACAAAAAGATCCGGCGCAAATCTTCGAAAGCGTAGATCGAACCTGTAGGGAGTTGATGGAACCAGTCCCTGGCCTTTTCCTTAAGGGTGACAGCGAAGAGCCGAAACTTGAATGCATCTGACATCGGCCTGATAGAGACCGAGTCCTCAAAAGACTGGAGTTGTTGGACGGGGTCATCCCTGCCATTGTAGTACACCCTGTCCCACTCTTCGAACCCTGTCAGGACAGGTGCAGAAAGTACCAACTCACAGAAGGGGCTTCCCCCTTCTACCACCCTTTCTCGCTCCGCTCGCCCCCCGAGCTCTCTCACCAGACTCAAGCTCGCGAGGACTGCGCTCACGAGAACAGCATTCGCCTGGACCACTCCCATAGTCACTGCATCCTCTGGGCGCTCGCTCCCCCGTGCCGCGCTCGCCGGCACGGAGCTCGCTGGCATAGAGCTCACCGGTACAGTGCTCGCCGGGCTGGCGAACAGCACTCGCCCTTCTAAGTCTTGCACTAACCCTCCGGCCACTTCCTTTCCGGCGCTTCCCCCTGGGCATTCTCGCCAACCGCCGCTGGGGGAGGAGTCGCTTGAGATGCTGGGGTCGCGAACTCACTTCGCAGCGCCGCGACCGCGATCCCGAAGGTATCAAGCACCTCCCTCCTAAAATACGCGAACATCCTCAGCATCACCACCTATGGTGACTCGCTGAACCCCTCGCCTTGATCCTCGCCTCCTGTATATCTACTCTTTGGAACTTTCTTGGACCAGCCACGCTCCACGCTCACCGCACCAAAATGTTGAAACCGATTTCTCAGTCTTTGTGGAGTTCGGGGCCCTCACCGAGATGAGGGGAGGATAGCCCTTACTGATCCCTTAGAGAAGGTAGATCGGAAACTAGGATGATTGACTAAGACCTTAGTCACAGCGAGGAGGTCCCTCCACTAACCCGGAAGATCATTGAGCGCTTCCCCTCCCAAGCCAAAGCTGAGACTCGGGCACCTTGGTGAGCTAGAGAGCTAAACCAAGGAAACCAAGGGGAGGAACAGTTCAGAGATCTGAGAATGCCATCCACTCCCAAGGTGCCCTTTGAGGTCTATTTATAGGTTTTCTGGTCTGGCCTGCAAATAGCAGGATTCTGCCCCTTGATTTTACTATCCGCACCCCAAATGGGTCTGCTAACAGCTGAACTCCGCTGTTTGGACGGGCTAATGGTAGGCCAACGGATGATTTTGTCGATCAGAGATGATTAGCAGATTCATCGAGCGTGGCAGCTCGGAGAGTTCGTCGAACGCAGGGTTTTGGCGAATTTGTCAAACGCGGCCTGCACTTCGTCGGGCGTCGGGCTGAGCTCGTCGACCCCGACTGAGATTCGTCGATCACGGAGACTTTGGAAGAAATATGGCTCGCCTGTCTTCTTGCGATCCTTTGGCGAGTTTCTAGCTCGCTCTCTTCCTTGTGAGCATTTGGCGAGCACCTGGCTCGCTCGCTTTCTTGCTGGTCGACCTTGGGGCTCTGACATGCAGAAACATGACTCGCGCCTCCTCCCGCGGGTGACCTTTGATGGATCTGGCTCGCCCCCCCCCCCCCCTTTTGGGTGAATGGCCCGTGAAGACCTCGTCCGCACTCCTGCCCCGCTCGCACTCTTGACTCGCTCACCCTCTCGCGAGCAGCCGACCAAGTGCTCGTCCCGGCGGATCCGCTGAGACGGGATCATCGAGCGCTGTTTGGACTTCGTCGAGCGTTGGCTCGCATTACTTCTGTTCGATCGTCCACTAGGCGAATATCAGGGTTGTACAACATCAGCACTGGAGGCCGTTGAAGATGGAGGCGGGATAGTCTAGTACAGGAGCATTAGTCTCAGGATCAGCGAGTGATTAGTAGTTTTCTTCCGCGAGTGACCTTGTAGTGAGGATATGATGTACAGGGCATGAGCCCTTTATTATTATAACCTTTGTTATTTCAGTTATATCATGTGGACATTTATTATATATATCATGTGATTGTGGACTTGAACTCCTATTTGTTCGTTTAAACTTTTCTTCGTCTATGATCGATATGGTCGGCAGGATCGGTGTTTTATAGTGGCGACCTTCCCAAGTGATGGTATCACCACAAAGCGGCAGTTCTGGGCATAAGACCTAGTTTTATAGCTAAAAATGGGGTCTTAAAAGCCATCTCCTCATCCATAACATCTTCCCACTCCTTAACTCTAGTGGCATTTTCAAAGCATGATGACTCTCGCTCATCCAAGGGGCCAGTAAAGAAACATGAGACAAAGCTCACCAGATTCCCCCCTGTATACCGAGCTGGTGGAATGATACTCCTCTTGGACCTCTGCAGGGCTTTACCCTGATCCACCTCTTCTGCTGCAACTTCTGGACTAGTTCTCCTTCCGGACATACTTGGAGCATCGCACCCCCTGCTTCCAGAACCTGAAGCACATGTCCCAGAGCTAGAAGCAGCTGGAGCACCTGGTGAAATAGGCAACTCCACCAGAACTTCCCTTGCAGCATCTCCTTGCCCTTCATCTAACTTGCTCTCTTGTAGCTCCACAGATGAGCTACCCTGGTATGACGTCAGCTCGTCGATTACCACATCCCTTGAGACCATATACCTCAGTGTCTCAGGATCCATGCATCTCCATCCGTTCTTCCGGTCATCATAACCGACGAATTCTAGCTTCCTTGCATTTGCATCTAGCTTCATTCTAAGAGCATCTGGAACATGCACATAACAGGTAAATCCGAACACTCGAAAGTGTTACATGCTTGGCTTCTCCTTGAACATCAGCTCATGAGGAGTTTTCATGTTGATAGGACTGAGAGGCATTCGATTGATAACAGAAGCGGCCCAAGATATTCCATCTGCCCAGAAGGATTTACGAATGCTTTTGGCATGAAGCCAACACTTGCAAGTCTCCGTCAGATGATGGATCTTCTGCTCAGCAACTTCGTTCTATTGTGGAGTATGTGCACAAGAGAGCTCTCTCCGGATGGCATGCTTCCTGCAAAAGTTGAAGAACTCACTTGAGGTGAAATCCCCTTCATTGTGAGTTCTAAACTTCTTGATCAGCAGATTAAGCTGACCTTCCACAAGCTCCTTGAACTCCACAAACTTTCCAAACGCCCTGACTTCTCCTTCATAAAGTATACCCAGGTATACCTAGTGAAGTCATCAATCATGGTCAACATATATCTGCTACCTCCAAGACTGGCAGTTGCGGTTGGTCCAAATAGAACACCAATACATTCTGATGGTGTTGTGCATATGTTTTGTGACTTGTCAAATGGAAGGCGATGAGCCTTACCAAACTGACATCCAGCACAAATATGACCATCTCCAAAAGATGAAAGACTTGGCAAGCCATAAACCAGGCCTTTTCCCACCAAAGCCTTCAGCTTATCCATCCCAACATGCCCCAGCCTCTCATGCCATATATCAGCACTGTTGTTAGCTCTCATATTATCAACATAGGAACTTTGTTGGGCTGCGGTCAGCAATTTCCCCGGCGTGCTGCGCTATTCGAAGTAGAAGGGCATGTCCCCCATGGGCTTAACTGGCTGTCCCGTGGATCCTGATCGGGTGACCAACTCTATAAAGGATAGATTGCGCCTTCACCAATAGTCTGGGCTTTTGGTCGAGTTGGTTGCGTCGAGTCCTTACAAGTGGTATCAGAGGGGGTCGCAGGTTCGAAACCCCAGGTCGTTGCTGGGGGGGGGGGGGGGGGGGGGGGGGGTTGTTGGGCTGCGTTCAGCAATTGCCCCGATGTACTGCGCTATTCGAAGCAGAAGGGCGTGTCCCCCGTGGGCCTAACTGGCTGCCCCGTGGATCCTGCTCGGGTGACCCGCACTATAAAGGATAGATTGCGCCTTCACCAACAGTCCAGGCTTTTGGTCGAGTTGGTTGCGTCGAGTCCTTGCAAACTTGTTGCTAGAACAAATAAGTCCTTCATCCTCCTTCCTACATGAGTGATATCAGCTTTTACGCTTGACATGTTTCAGAGAAACTTCACTTTTGTTGGACTGAACAGAACGTGGTATCCCGCATCTATAGTATTGGTCATGGAGAAGAGGTTCTTCTTCATACCCATCACATGATATACACTCCTCAAGGTGAGTGGACCTCTATCACTACCTAAAGAAGCGACACCTCCCTCTCTACTCCATGAACAGTATCATCAGCTGTAATAATTGCACCATTACCTGAGTATGCCTGCAGAGAAGAGAACTTGGACTCATCCTCAGTGAGGTGATGACCACACCCTGAATCCACTATCCAATCATCTTGGTAGTTGATGGAAGACATTGGCCAAATGTAAGTGCCCGTCATGAAATCACCTCCACCACCCCAACTACCTTCAACATTGGAACCATCCTCCTCCTTTCCTTCAGCAGGACCTGGATGAAGATTAACTCTACAGTCTCTCTTGAAGTGACCAGGCTTGTTGCACCTGAAGCACCTTGGCCCTTCCTTCTTCTTCCCATCATGCTTAGGAGCATAGCTCCTCTACTGCTGATAAGAAGTAGATGGACCATCACCTCCAGATGACTTCTTCTTCTTGTCACATCTCTTCTTCTTACCTGAGTATAGAACCTCACTTTCTCCCCCGGAGATAGATATCCCAGCGATCTTCTCTGCTAACCTCTTGCGAAGCAAGTAAGTTTTCCAGCTCCGCAAGGATGGTTGATTGGCCCAGCCTTGTACAGAAGCAACAAAGGCCACATACTCCCTCTGCATGTAATGGCCTCCCTAGCACACTGCTCGCAAGGACGACCGCAGGCACCTCCCATCATCCAGCTCAAAAGGGTTCAGCCTCAACTGGTATGCAGACCGTGCACCTCAACCCCTCTCCGTCCCACCACAGGGCACAGTGGGTTGTTGGAGGCCGTAGACCCCCATTTCATGAGGAATGATTCAGTTAAGCGGTAGGGCATGGACTTCCCAGGAGGTCACTCATCCCATGACTACTCCAACCCGAGCACATTTAACTATGGAGTTCTTTCACTTATCATCACAAATTGAGCTGGAGTAGTCATGGGATGGGTGACCTCCTGGGAAGTCCATGCGCTGCCACTTAACTGAATCATTCCTCATGAAAAGGGGGGTTGCAGCCTTCAACAACCTACTGTGCCATGTGGTGGGACAGAGAGGGGTTGGGGTGCACGGTTTGTAGAACGGTTGAGGATGAACCCTTTCGAGCTAGATGCTGGGGGTGTCGGCGGTCATCCTTGGGAGCTGTGTGTTGGGGAAGCCATTAAAAAAAGTGTGCTTGTTGTATAACAACTTGGTCTGTAGACCACACCACCCCAACTCCTCTTCACTTAACAGGGGGGTTGTTGGGGCCAGGATTCAATCCTGCACCCCCTGATGAGGAAAGCTCCATTTAAGCTGCAACGCGTGGACTTCCCAGGTGGTCACCCATCCCGTCACTACTCTAGCCCGAGCACGCTTAACTATGGAGTACTTTCACTTCTCATCACCAAATGATTCTCCCAACTTAACATTGTAAGACCCCTTCGTTTTTGCTGCGCCACAGGGTCTTATGCCCAGAACTGCCGCTTTGCGGTGCGCCAACACACGGGAAGGTTGCCACTACAAAACGCCAATCCAATCGGACATATCAATCATAGAAGAACAAAAGTACAAATGAACAAATATAAGTCCAATTCCACATCACATGCAATATAAAATCATAATGGTAGGTGTCCACAGATATAACTGAATTAAAAGAGCAGTAATAAGAAGGGCTCCTGCCCAGTACATCATATCCTCACTACAAGATCTCTCGCGGAAGCAAACTACTAATAATCACTCATTGATCCTGAGACTGGCGCTCCTGTGCTAAACTGGCCCACCTCCAACTGCACCGGCCTCTGGTGGTGCTACGTCTCCTGGTGATACTCCTCGATCCCCTAAAATGATATGGTCCACAGACCGTTAGTCAAAATACTAAGTCTTGTTTCCCCCACCCCACCCAAGTGGCTCCTAGGCACCGTGTGGGAGGATTGAAGTGGAAAGACAACAAGGGGTATAAATCATAACATATGACATGACCTAGCTACAGAAATATCTACCACTACACAAGTGTGTGTGTATATATAACAGTAAGTAAAGTAGGGTAAAGAACATGCAAAGAATAGTAAATGAGTAAAGTACAAGCTACAGCAAGCTACCCCAGATAAAGTGTTGTAAAGTAAGTAAGAAAGGCAACCTTGATTTATAGGAATGATCATACAGATCTATAGACCAAGGGGTCTTTAAGCAAGGCCTATCATATAAAAAGTCCCATACCAATTTATACGATAAGGGTAGAGGTTTGAATGCAATGATTATGCTATGACATGCAGTGTTATGAAGATTAATGTTATGTTCACGCAAGTGAAACACATGCACCCGAACCCATGCACACAGACCTTTAGTTCCCCCTTTGGAGTTAGTTAAACTCTTAGGTACCTCCCGTTGTGGAAAACGAAGGCGGTGGGTTGGGCCTCACCCACCTCTAGGTTGGTGTACAACCCTGATATTCGCCAGGCAAGGGTGGGCATTTCGAGAGGTCAACATTGTGAAAAGAGTAATTAGGGGAACAAGCCAGATAAGTCCTCGCAAGAGCCAGGAGGGCGAGACAGGTCCTCGCCAACTGTTCGCTGGTAGGCTGGCAGGATGGGTACTCGTCGTGCATACGCGAGAAGGGCTGGCGAGCCAACTGCTCGCGGGCCGCTTAGAGCAGTTCTGGGTTCGACGAAAGGCGTCCGACAAAATCAAGCGCACTCGGCGAAATCTATTCTGCGTTCGACAAACTCGCTTCTCAGTTCGACGAACGTCATAGAGGATCTCTCGCTTCTCAGTTCGACGAACGTCACAGATCAGTTCATCATAGAGGAGCAGTCATCTCGGGGGGACCAGGGCGAGCTCACAGGAAGGTGCGCGAGACCATGTCTCAGAGGATATCGCCAGAAGGGTCCCAGGCGAGGTCTTAACGGCGCACCCGCCAGGGGGGATGTCACGGAAGAGATCCGCGAGAAGGCAGTGAGAGCTCTCGCGAGTAATGTTCTCGCAAAACCCTTGCTCATAGATTGAAAGGGAAAGGTTACCTTTTTACCCCTGGTGGTCTGCCGTTAGCCTCCCCAAACAGCGGAGTTTGGTTGTTAGCAGACCAATTTTGGGGTGAGGATAGTAAAATCAAAAGGCAGAATAATGCTATTTGCAGGCCAGTCCAGAAAATATATAAATAAGACCCAAAGGGCAGTTTTGGAGAGGACTGGTCTTTCTTGAGCTTCTCTCTGCTCAGGTTTTCCTTGGTTGGCATTCCCAGTGCTCTCCAAGGTGCCCGGGCTTCAAAAATGGCTTGGGAGGGGAAGCGCTCTAAAGATCTTCCGGGTTACTTGGAGAGCGGCATCTTTCGACAGCTACAGTAAGGGGAAAGGGAGAAGAGAAGAAGGAAATAATGGTGCGTGTCACGGTGGCACGGGGTGATATTTATAGACCTCAGGTGGGTCCTACCAAAGTTTCCTGACAGATCATCAAGAAGCTGGCGAATACCAGGGGTTGGACGTTTCTTTGCGAGCCTAGATAGCCTCACGAAGAGCGGGGATTGTGTACAACCCCGATATTCGCCAGGCAAGGGTGGGCATTTCGAGAGGTCAACATTGTGAAGAGCGTAATAAGGGGAACAAGCCAGATAAGTCCTCGCACGAGTCGGGCAGGCGATACAGGTCCTCGCCAACTGTTCGCTGGTAGGCTGGCGGGATGGGTTCTCATCGTTCATACACGAGAAGGGCTGGCGAGCCAACCGCTCGCGGGCCGCTTACAGCAGTTCTGGGTTCGACGATAGGCGTCTGACGAAATCAAGCGCGCTCGGCGAAATCTATTCTGCGTTCGACAAACTCGCTTCTCAGTTCGACGAACGTCACAGAGGAGCTCTCGCTTCTCAGTTCGACGAACATCATAGAGGAGCTTCTCAGTTTGTCACAGAGGAGTTATCATCTCAGGGGGACCAGGGCGAGCTCACAGGAAGGTGCGCGAGACCAGGTCTCAGAGGATATCGCCAAAAGGGTCCCAGGTGAGGACTTAATGGCGCGCCCGGCAGGGGGGATGTCGCGGAAGAGATCCGCGAGAAGGCAGCGAGAGCTCTCCCGAGTAATGTTCTTGAAAAACCCTTGCCCATAGGTTGACAGGGAAAGGTTACCTTTTTACCCCCGGTGGTCTGCCGTTAGCCTCCCCAAACAGCGGAGTTTGGTTGTTAGCAGACCAATTTTGGGGTGCGGATAGTAAAATCAAAATGCAGAATCCTGCTATTTGCATGCCAGTCCAGAAAATCTAAGAATAAGACCCAAAGGGCACTTTTGGAGAGCACTGGTCTTTCTTGAGCTTCTCTCTCCTCAGGTTTTCCTTGGTTGGCATTCCCAGAGCTCTCCAAGGTGCCTGGGCGTCAGCATTGGCTTGGGAGGGGAAGCGCTCTAAAGATCTTCCAGGTGTGTGGTGGGTCCTCCTTGCTGAGTCTAAAGGTCTGTGTCTAGTTCCGAGGCTTCGGTCTGTCCCTTCGAGGGATTAGTAAGTTCCAGCTGCCCCCCAACTCATTGGGGGCCCCGAGATCCACAGAGACCATTTATTGGTTTCAACATTTTTGGTGCGGTGAGCGTAGAGTGCAGCTGGTTCAAGAAAATCTCAAGAAGGAAACATGACAGGAGAGGACGAGCAGGACGCGAGACCTGGAGGGTCGCCACCCCCAGGAGCGCCAGTGACGGTGAAAATGCTGGCGGACCTTAGGCGAGATCTTCTTGGAGCTTTTCAGAGCATTCTCGTCACGGCACTCGGTGGTCTCGCGACCCCAGCAACCCAGGTGGCTCCTCCGCCTAGGGTTGGCGAGAATGCCCCAGCTCTGCGAGCAAGAAGGGAGGCGGCAACCCAGGGTGCGGGGCGAGACCTCTCCGGGCAAGAACTTTTCCCCATCCCGGATAGAGCGAGCGAGGTCCCGGCAATGGTCGTCCAAGCAGAGGGGGTCCCGGCCAGTGGGGCCCCGGTGAGTGGTCCTTTGGCGAGCCCGAGGCGGCAGGAGCAGGCTCGCCAGGGGAGTTCACAGGGAGAGTGGAGCAGATCCATAGGGTGAGCGGGGGAAGCCCTTTTTGCGAATTGGTGCTCTCGGCACCACTCCCCAAAGGATTCAGAGAGCCGGCCATGACACTGTATACCGGCAAGGATGACCCCGTTCAACACTTGCAATGGTTCGAGGATATGGTCTCGATCAGACCTATGTCGAACGTCTTCAGGTGCCGACTTTTTGCTACCACCTTGGAGGAGAAGGCAAGGGACTGGTTCCACCAGCTGCCCTCAGGGTCAATTTATGCCTTCGAAGACTTGCGCCGGGGTTTTCTCTTATGATTCTCCACCTCAAAGAAAAGGAAGAAGCATCCCGAGTAACTCTTTACCATCAAGCAGAAGTCCGGAGATTCGTTAGCTCAGTATTTGGAGCGGTTCAGGGAGGAGGTTCTCCTCGTCCAGGAGGTGCCGGGGTACACCCTACAGCTTGCCTTCACCTTGGGCTGAGGGAGGGTTTCTTCAAGATGGATCTCAAGAGGAGGGTTCCTCTATCTTATGAGGACTTAATGGAGAGAGCTGCGGAGGAAGTAGACGGGGAGGCAGCAAACCTAGAGTTCACGAAGAGGTTAGCACAGCTGAGTGAGTCAGAAGGCAGGCAGATGGAGCCGAGAAGGAGAGAAGAAGCGAGGGCCCCATAGTTGGGGTGGAGGCAGCAAGGTGGCGGAATGCAGGGTCCAGAAAGGGGATTCCCCCACGGAGGTGGTAACTTCCACGGAGGGAAGGGAAGGCCGCATCAGCTGGGGTGGAGGCAAGGTCCTAGACCACCTCCTTCCCCTCCTCAGTAAGCGAGTGAGATAGGAGGGAGAATAGGAAGAGGAAGAGGGACATGAGCTGGAGGAGCCGGGCCCCGAAGAAGGAACAGAGTAGTAGGAGGTGAGGAGAGGGGGGTGGCACTGCCGTACTGTGACTTCCACCAGGAGGAAGGTGTCACACCCCGTATTTTCCCGAAATAATTTATATTATCAGAGCGAAGGGGAAAGCACGCGTCGTGATGCCACGTCCTGTAGGGGACAACTACAGACGTTCAGGCGAGCACTTAACGAACATTTTAACGAGAAAAGATGTGCATAACAAAAGGAATTATCTTTTAAGATTATTTTCATTAGGTTAGGAAGCCGTGCCCCTCGGCCCTGCGGTTTACATAGCCGCTCTTTATAAAAGATGCGCGTACACAACGGAAGAAAATAAGTTCATTTTATTCCTAACGACGCTGAAGACCAGAGACGTCTCCAGGGCGAACGTAGGACTAATTTTAGTATAGAATAAGGAAATATCATTTTATTTTGGTTTAAGTTTTGCAAATATGTGATACTTAATAGTAAGAGTGACAAAGCAACTAAAAGAACAAATTTGTTTTCTTTGCTAAAAGAACTTCATGAATACCCAGCAAAATAAGCTTTTCCCAGAGTGTACAAGTACAAAATAACTACGTAGAAGAAAGAAACTAGCAGCAGCATGAGCAAGTAAGCTAAGCAAAAGCCATACGGGCGCCAACAACTGACACGAACCCGCAGGAAAGAGAGCCGACATTCCAAAAAGAAAGGCCACAACAAAAGAAACTGTATCCTTACCTACAAGAGAGGAAAGGCCTCGGCAGAGAACCGAACGACCCCGCTCAAACTCCGGCGGCAGCTACAAACCTGAACCTGAGGCATCCATAAGAAAAGAATGCCTCAGCCCAAAGGGTGCAAGAAAACAGCAGAAGAAAAGAAGAAACTGAAAAGTAAATAGAAGAAAGAACGAGCCAAACCCGGCTGCTGCACAACAAGCCAAAGGAACCGAGGTGGGGGACCCTACGTCCACCCACACTCCAATCAACAACCTGTGGTGGAGGCCCCTACGTCCACCCACACACCAGTCCAAATCACCTGTGGTGGAGGCCCCTACGTCCACCCACACACCAGTCCAAAACACCTGTGGTGGAGGCCCCTACGTCCACCCCCACACCAGTCCAAAACACCTGTGGTGGAGGCCCCTACGTCCAGCCACACACCAGTCCAGAATCAAATCCAACAAAATTTGTTAGCAGCATACGGGGTTGACGCTCGAAGAGGGTCTTATGCTTAATATAGGGGAGTAAATCTACTACCGGCACATCCGCAACAAGATTATACAATAGCCTTGATATCCTACTGCACGCGTGAAACTGACGATAATCGGTACGGATATAAAGCTCGAAGCCAAAATTTATCTACACCCCTTTCAAGTTAACGATTAAAGGCTTCGATGAATCATCGAGAACTAGGCACAAAAATTCCCAGAGAATTTAATCTCTAATCCCCCCAACCCGCCAGGCATTAGGAAATAAAATTCCCAGGGAGTTTAGGATCTGGTTCCTCATACCGTCACGAATAAGCAAGGAAGATTTCGTGCGATTTGGCCGCAACCATCCAAATTTAATCCAAATAAATGTGCCGAGGAGTTAGCAACTAGAAACTACCCATACTATCATTTATTTCAAGCTACTTGTAAGCAAAAAAAAAACAGAATTTCGCAAGTATCATAACCCAGACTAGCCCAAAAAGGAACCAACATAAGATCTTAATAGCATAGGTATCGTTTTAGGAAGTTCTGCTAGCATAAGCCCGGGGCCACCAGCCCAAAGTGCTCCAAATAAAAGAACGATCCTAACAATGTAACCAAACAGCCGCCAGCCCTTAATTTTCCAAGAAAAGAACGAAATATTCCTACTATCATAACCTGGGAGGGCAACCATCCACCATCAGCCTGAAATAAAAATTTCCTTTTTTGAAAGGGTACCCCTAAGAAGCTGCCCCACCCGAGCACAAGCTCAGGTTTGTTTTCTTTTTTTTTTTATTCTGGCATAAACCCCAAAGTCTGCATAACCTCCCAAGCTTGGTACCAAGATTAGAACCCAAAAAGAAAAATTCTGCTAGTATACCCCAACAATTAGGAATTAGGAACAAAAAATCTGCTACCATGCCCCAATAATTTGCTAATCAGGAATTAGACCAAAAGAAGAAAAATTGCTAGCATACAGCCCCAAGAGTGCAGGGCCTCGGTCGGTAAAGCAACAGGGGAGAAGAACGCCCAGAAATTTCTAACCTCCAGAACCCCAAACCATCAGGATCTTCCAACATAAAGCCCAACAGTTCATCAAACAAGAAAGAAAATTTACGACTTGGCCAACAGATGCAAGAAGGAAATGTCCAAGGAATCCAGACATTTAGCAGGCTAATCATCTCTATACTAAACCAATTTCAGTTAAGTCATAAGAGAAGAAATGGAGGGGAGGATTATGAAGAGTTTTCTTGCCTTAAGCGAGATCCAAGGCCGCAACACCTCCCAATCCGAGGAAAGCTCGACAAGGGCTCTCCGATCCTCTATTCCGACGAAGAAGCCAAGCTCCGGCGACCCCTAAACCTCCCACGACGGCCTACGCCCGACGAAACCCTAATTCGCCACCCTCTCCATTTCGGCAACCTGAAGGCATCGGAGGGAGGGGGGGGGGGGGGGGGGGGAGCCGGATCGCTCAAGGCTCCAAGGTGGCTTATATGTATAATTATTTATAATATATAAACCCTTATATGTGTAAAAAAAAAACTTATATAAATTTATAAAAATTCATATATGAACACTTATGGGCTTATGCAAGGACCCTTATACACGCATAAAAATCTCCACCTACATATGCCTCCCTATACGGAAACATGATTGTATAACTTTACCCATACAGGAACCCATATATACGTATATATATATATATATTCGCAAATAAGCCTCTTCCTAGAACCGAAAACGTCGGATGACGTCGACGCTCCCGCAACGGTAACGCCCATTTGCATCGACGCCCTGAATTAATATCTCGCTTTCAAATAATCATCTTTAATTCCATACGTTTTATTAAAATAATTATAAGAAAAACCCGGGGCGTTACAGCCACCCCTCCTAACAAAAAGTTTCGGCCCGAAACTTTGCAACAACAATTCAAAATGAGGAAAAAACACAAGAGACATGGACTTACCGAGGAAACTAGCCGAAAAGATGAGGATAGGACTCCTTCATCGCTGACTCTAGCTCCCAGGTCGCTCCCCGAACATCCTGATTGTCCCAGAGGACCTTCACCATAGGGATGGACTTCCTCCGCAATACCCGATCCTGCCTTTCCAAAATGCGAACAGGCTGCTCCACAAACGACAGGTTGGGCTGCAGCACTGGCACAGAATCTAGAACATGGCGATCGCTGCGGACGCACTTCCGCAGCTGGCTCACATGGAATACGTCGTGCACACCGGGAAAAGAGGCCGGTAACAGCAACCTGTAAGCAGCAGTCCCGATGCGTTCGACGATCTCGAAAGGGCCTACATATCTGGGGTCCAGCTTGTGGCTCTTCCCAAACCTCTTGACACCTGCCATCGGGGACACCTTAAGGAACACCATGTCCCCTACTGCAAACTCCAGATCGCTCCTACGCCGGTTGGCGTACTTCTCGTAGCGCTCCTGCGCTATCCGCAGCTTCTCTCGGATCTGCGTCACAGCAGAACCCATCTCCTCCAAGGCCTCAGGACCCAGAACAGGCTTCTCGCCCACCTCAGCCCAAAACAGGGGAGTCCGACATCTCCTCCCATACAACGCCTCAAACGGAGCCATCTGCAAGCTCTCCTGGTAGCTATTATTGTACGCAAACTCCATGAGCCCAAGGCGTTCATCCCAAGCTCCGCCATGCTCTAGAATATAGCACCGGATCATATCC
Source organism: Dactylorhiza incarnata (assembly GCA_033032865.1). Classification (NCBI taxonomy): domain Eukaryota; kingdom Viridiplantae; phylum Streptophyta; class Magnoliopsida; order Asparagales; family Orchidaceae; genus Dactylorhiza; species Dactylorhiza incarnata. Next base: position 17,721,496 of record JAWHQI010000024.1, read on the forward strand.
TCCACGATCTGATTAACCCTCTCTGTCTACCCATTCGTCTACGGATGATAAGCTGTGGAATACCTGAGATCGGTGCCCAAAGCCCCCTGCAGACTCTGCCAAAAACGGGAGGTATACCTGGAATCACGATCAGACACTATACTCGTTGGAACCCCATGCAGCCTGATGACCTCCTGCACATACAGAGACGCAATCTTCTCCATCGAATAACCAGTCTTGTACGGCACGAAGTGAGCACACTTGGTCAACCTGTCGACAATAACCCACACTGCATCATGCCCCCGCGGGGATCTCGGCAATCCGGTAATGAAATCCATGGAGATGCTCTCCCACTTCCACAGGGGAATATCCAACGGCGACAACTTGCCCCCAGGCCTCCTGTGATCCGCCTTGACGTGCTGACAAGTGTAGCACTGCGCCACGAATCTCGCAATATCGCCTTTCATGCCAGACCACCACACAATCTGCTTGAGGTCGCGATACATCTTGGTAGAACCAGGATGATAGGATAGGCTGGAGTCGTGAGCCTCCTCACAAATCTTCGCCCGAATCTGCTCCACCGCGGGTATGCACAGCCTGCCACGGTACCTCAAAGTACCCTCCACATCAATCGAGAAATCTGGCAACTCATCTCTCTCAGCCCTGCCCCGGAGGTGCTGCAAGTCCAGATCATCCTTTTGGTGCAACCTCGCCAAAACAATCCAGGACGGCTCCTCAACCTCCAAACGAGATGGACCACCACTGGGCTTCACCGCGATGCTCATCAGAAAGAACTCCTCCACCAGGGACTGCACAGAGAGTCCGAAAACAGAAGCTGACTTCCTGCTCAGGGCATCCGCCACTACGTTTGCCTTGCCGGGGTGATAGAGGATCTCCACATCATAATCAGCAACGTACTCCATCCATCGACGCTGGCGCAGGTTCAGCTCTCGCTGCGAGAACACATAAATCAAGCTCTTGTGATCTGAGTAGATCTTGCACTCCACTCCAAACAAGAGATGCCTCCACAACTTCAAGGCATATATCACCGCAGCAAACTCCAAATCATGCGTCGGGTAGTTCCGCTCATGAACCTTTAGCTGTCGCGACCCGTACGGAATGACCTTGCCCTCCTGCATGAGGACGCACCCAAGGCCTATCAGCGAAGCATCGACGTAGACCTGGAACTCTGCTCCCTCAACTGGGAGAGCCAAAACCGGTGCGGAACACAGCCTCCTCTTTAACTCCTGGAAGGCCTCCTCGCACTGCTCGCTCCAAACGAAAGCCGCTTCCTTCCGCGTCAACTTAGTCAGAGGCGCGGAAATGCTTGAGAAACCCTCCACAAACCTCCGATAATAGCCAGCTAAACCCAGGAAACTCCGAATCTCCTTCGGCGACGACGGCCTCTTCCAGTCCAAAACAGCAGCGACCTTCGCTGGGTCCACAGAGATGCCACTCTTGCCCACTACGTGACCCAAAAAGGATACTTCCGAAAGCCAGAACTCGCATTTGCTCAGCTTGGCATATAGCTTGTGTGCCCTCAAGGTAGACAGCACCAGCCGCAAATGTCGAGCATGCTCCTCCTCGCTCGAAGAATAAATCAGCACATCGTCAATAAAAACCACCACAAACTGGTCCAGAAAGTCCCGGAACACCCTGTTCATCAGATCCATGAAAGCAGAGGGCGCATTCGTCAGCCCAAAGGACATGACCAGGAACTCAAAATGCCCGTAACGCTACCGGAAGGCAGTCCGCGGAACGTCTGAGTCGCGAATCCTCAGCTGATGGTAACCGGACCGGAGGTCGATCTTCGAGAACACGCAGCTACCCTGCAACTGGTCGAACAAGTCATCAATCCGTGGGAGCGGATACCTATTTTTGATCGTGATCTTGTTCAACTCCCTATAATCGATGCAAAGCCTCATCGACCCATCCTTCTTCCTCACGAACAGAACCGGCGCGCCCCAAGGCGACGAACTCGGCCTAATAAAACCAAGCTGAAGAAGCTCATCTAACTGAGTGCGCAGCTCCTCCAGCTCCCGCGGTGCCATACGATAGGGTGCCTTCGCAATAGGGCGGGTCCCGGGCTCCAAGTCTATCGCAAACTCAATCTCTCGCTCAGGAGGGAGACCAGGTAGGTCGTCAGGAAAGACGTCCGGGAACTCCCGCACCACAGGGATGTCCTCTACACAGGGCACCGATGCACAAGCCGCAAGCAAAGCAGAAACAATGCAGATCCTTCCACCAGACTCTGCCAAAGCTTGTGCACAGACCACCGACAGAACTGAGGAAGTCTGGCGCGGAAAACCGAACACACTCCTGGGCTGGCCATCATCCATCAGGAAATCTAGACGCTTATCTCTGCACTGAATCACGGCATCATAGCGGGCTAGCCAATCCATGCCCAAGATCACGTCAAAGTCCGCCAAGTCGATCACCTTCAAATCCGCATACCCCAAAAATCCACCCAACACGACCGGACATTGCCTCACGCACAGATCAGACACCACTGAATCACCGGACGGGTACTTGACACGAAACGGATCGTCAACTCGCTCCAAAGCCCAGCGATGCCGATCAACGAACCCCTTGGCCACAAAAGAATGAGTGGCACCAGAATCAAACAGGACGTGCGCCCAACAGTCTCGAACCTTAAACTCGCCTAACAAAGCAGCATGGACATGCAACAACACATGGATGAGGCATAAATATAGCAACTACTTTAGTATAACGAGGTTAAACTATAACGAGAACGAAGACGAACCTGATATCACCTGGTTCGAGCACTGCGCTTCCTCCTTTGTCACTGCGTTAAGCCTTACCTTTCCTCGATCTACCAGCTGCTGCTGAGGCGGTGGCGGCGGTGCCGCGGCTGGGAGCGCAAACTGCTGGCCGACAGACTGGAGCTGCGGGCACTTAGACCTCAAGTGGCCCCTTTGACCACACTGGTAACAGGACCTGTCCTTAAACCGGCACAGAGCCGCATCGTGGCCCTTCTGCCCGCAGTGCCCACATACCTTGTCCTTCCTCCAACACTGAGCGGTATCATGCCCTGCCCGATTGCAAAAGGTGCAAAGGAGGGGCTTCTTCGGGGCACCCTGAAGCGCCATCAGCTGCTGATGCTCCTGCACACCCTGCCTCCTGAAGCACTTCTCAAAGGGGTGGCCCGCACGGCCACAGAAACCGCACACAATCTTCCCCTTCTTACTCGGGGCGGAGTTGCCCCCATCACCCGCCTTTCTCTTCTCCTTCCTAAGTTCTTTTCCTCTGTTCTTGGCATTTTCGATCGCCTCCACCTTCAGCGCAGCTTCCACCGCATCCGTAAAGCTCACGGACCTGTAAGCGCTGGCCAACTGCTGGATCTCGCTGCGAAGACCTCCCAAAAATCTCTTCACCCGATTTTCCTCAGAAGCAACCAAATCCGGGGCGAACCTGCTCAGCTTGGAGAACTCGACCTCATATTCCCCTACCGTAAGCTGTCGCTGCTTCAGATGCAAGAAGCTATTCATCAGGCGGTCCTGCTCAACTGAAGGAAGAAATTTCTTCAACAGTCTCCCTTTGAACTGCTCCCACGAGCAACCTCCTGCAAGCGCTTCTTTCTCCCGAATCCACCAACTCTTTGCCAAACCTTTCAGCTGAAAGGCGGCAATCATCACCCTCTGGTCCGCCGTCGCACCAGAGTACGAGAACAACTCCTCCATCGCCAGGATCCAATCATCAAGCGCCATGAAGTCCGCCCTCCCGTCATAAGTCGGGGGTCCTAGCCTCTGAAAATGCGTAATAAAGTTCATTTCTGGCGGCAACGCAGCAGGGGGAACCAGGGGTGCAGGACGGGCAGCCTCCGGCTGACTAGCCACGGGCTGCTGCCGCTGAGTGGCAGTCAACAACGTCTGCATCTGCTCCTGCATCGCGACCAGCTGCCGCGCCAAGGTCTCGTTATTCAGACGCAGCTCTTCAATCGCTGCTTCACTATGCGCACCCGAGGTCTCGCCCTCAGACTGGGGAACAGGATTCGCGGGTCGACGCCTAGGAGCCATACCCACTGGAACAACAACAAACAGCAAGATAAGACTGGATTCAGATCTCTAGGAAAGGAAGACATACAAATACTTGCTTTTGCTACTGCTTTTTCTCTGGGAAAAGTAAATACATAAAATCACGCTATACTCAGGATGGTGTACCATCCCTTACCTCTCGTGCACCTCTCCCGTATGCACATAAACTTAAAATCTCATCTTTAGAAATCATGGGTGTACATGTGTCATTGTGTAGATCTCTGGCTTGGCACGTGTGCTTATGCAATGTTATGCTATGCATGCAGTGCTATGCAAACTAAGAAAATGCCTTAATGCATGCTATGAGCGGAGTACGCATGCGATCTTATGCATCCCATACTACATATTATCGCATGCAACGAAAAGAAAAATCTAATGGACACGCATGCGACCTACGTTATGCATCCCATACTACATAACAGTCGCATGTTGTCACCTATGAGGATCCATATACAGACACATATTATGCATCCCATACTACATAATATGCCCCGTATACTTCTTTCATGCTTATGAGTGTAGTGTTCGTGCTTCAGCCGAGATCTACCGATGACCCATCGGTGAGTGTATGCAATGATTAATGATTCTCACTGGACGGTTAACCGGGCCAACCAGAACATTTCCAGCAACCCGGCTAACCTCCCTCTGATACCAACTGTCACAACCCGTATTTTCCCGAAATAATTTATATTATCAGAGCGAAGGGGAAAACACGCGTCGTGATGCCACGTCCTGTAGGGGACAACTACAGACGTTCAGGCGAGCACTTAACGAACATTTTAACGAGAAAAGATGTGCATAACAAAAGGAATTATCTTTTAAGATTATTTTCATTAGGTTAGGAAGCCGTGCCCCTCGGCCCTGCGGTTTACATAGCCGCTCTTTATAAAAGATGCGCGTACACAACGGAAGAAAATAAGTTCATTTTATTCCTAATGACGCTGAAGACCAGAGACGTCTCCAGGGCGAACGTAGGACTAATTTTAGTATAGAATAAGGAAATATCATTTTATTTTGGTTTAAGTTTTGCAAATATGTGATACTTAATAGTAAGAGTGACAAAGCAACTAAAAGAACAAATTTGTTTTCTTTGCTAAAAGAACTTCATGAATACCCAGCAAAATAAGCTTTTCCCAGAGTGTACAAGTACAAAATAACTACGTAGAAGAAAGAAACTAGCAGCAGCATGAGCAAGTAAGCTAAGCAAAAGCCATACGGGCGCCAACAACTGACACGAACCCGCAGGAAAGAGAGCCGACATTCCAAAAAGAAAGGCCACAACAAAAGAAACTGTATCCTTACCTACAAGAGAGGAAAGGCCTCGGCAGAGAACCGAACGACCCCGCTCAAACTCCGGCGGCAGCTACAAACCTGAACCTGAGGCATCCATAAGAAAAGAATGCCTCAGCCCAAAGGGTGCAAGAAAACAGCAGAAGAAAAGAAGAAACTGAAAAGTAAATAGAAGAAAGAACGAGCCAAACTCGGCTGCTGCACAACAAGCCAAAAGAACCGAGGTGGGGGCCCCTACGTCCACCCACACTCCAATCAACAACCTGTGGTGGAGGCCCCTACGTCCACCCACACACCAGTCCAAATCACCTGTGGTGGAGGCCCCTACGTCCACCCACACACCAGTCCAAAACACCTGTGGTGGAGGCCCCTACGTCCACCCACACACCAGTCCAAAACACCTGTGGTGGAGGCCCCTACGTCCAGCCACACACCAGTCCAGAATCAAATCCAACAAAATTTGTTAGCAGCATACGGGGTTGACGCTCGAAGAGGGTCTTATGCTTAATATAGGGGAGTAAATCTACTACCGGCACATCCGCAACAAGATTATACAATAGCCTTGATATCCTACTGCACGCGTGAAACTGACGATAATCGGTACGGATATAAAGCTCGAAGCCAAAATTTATCTACACCCCTTTCAAGTTAACGATTAAAGGCTTCGATGAATCATCGAGAACTAGGCACAAAAATTCCCAGAGAATTTAATCTCTAATCCCCCCAACCCGCCAGGCATTAGGAAATAAAATTCCCAGGGAGTTTAGGATCTGGTTCCTCATACCGTCACGAATAAGCAAGGAAGATTTCGTGCGATTTGGCCGCAACCATCCAAATTTAATCCAAATAAATGTGCCGAGGAGTTAGCAACTAGAAACTACCCATACTATCATTTATTTCAAGCTACTTGTAAGCAAAAAAAAAACAGAATTTCGCAAGTATCATAACCCAGACTAGCCCAAAAAGGAACCAACATAAGATCTTAATAGCATAGGTATCGTTTTAGGAAGTTCTGCTAGCATAAGCCCGGGGCCACCAGCCCAAAGTGCTCCAAATAAAAGAACGATCCTAACAATGTAACCAAACAGCCGCCAGCCCTTAATTTTCCAAGAAAAGAACGAAATATTCCTACTATCATAACCTGGGAGGGCAACCATCCACCATCAGCCTGAAATAAAAATTTCCTTTTTTGAAAGGGTACCCCTAAGAAGCTGCCCCACCCGAGCACAAGCTCAGGTTTGTTTTCTTTTTTTTTTTATTCTGGCATAAACCCCAAAGTCTGCATAACCTCCCAAGCTTGGTACCAAGATTAGAACCCAAAAAGAAAAATTCTGCTAGTATACCCCAACAATTAGGAATTAGGAACAAAAAATCTGCTACCATGCCCCAATAATTTGCTAATCAGGAATTAGACCAAAAGAAGAAAAATTGCTAGCATACAGCCCCAAGAGTGCAGGGCTTCGGTCGGTAAAGCAACAGGGGAGAAGAACGCCTAGAAATTTCTAACCTCCAGAACCCCAAACCATCAGGATCTTCCAACATAAAGCCCAACAGTTCATCAAACAAGAAAGAAAATTTACGACTTGGCCAACAGATGCAAGAAGGAAATGTCCAAGGAATCCAGACATTTAGCAGGCTAATCATCTCTATACTAAACCAATTTCAGTTAAGTCATAAGAGAAGAAATGGAGGGGAGGATTATGAAGAGTTTTCTTGCCTTAAGCGAGATCCAAGGCCGCAACACCTCCCAATCCGAGGAAAGCTCGACAAGGGCTCTCCGATCCTCTATTCCGACGAAGAAGCCAAGCTCCGGCGACCCCTAAACCTCCCACGACGGCCTACGCCCGACGAAACCCTAATTCGCCACCCTCTCCATTTCGGCAACCTGAAGGCATCGGAGGGAGGGAGGGGGGGGGGGGGGGGGGGGGGGGAGCCGGATCGCTCAAGGCTCCAAGGTGGCTTATATGTATAATTATTTATAATATATAAACCCTTATATGTGTAAAAAAAAAACTTATATAAATTTATAAAAATTCATATATGAACACTTATGGGCTTATGCAAGGACCCTTATACACGCATAAAAATCTCCACCTACATATGCCTCCCTATACGGAAACATGATTGTATAACTTTACCCATACAGGAACCCATATATACGTATATATATATATATATTCGCAAATAAGCCTCTTCCTAGAACCGAAAACGTCGGATGACGTCGACGCTCCCGCAACGGTAACGCCCATTTGCATCGACGCCCTGAATTAATATCTCGCTTTCAAATAATCATCTTTAATTCCATACGTTTTATTAAAATAATTATAAGAAAAACCCGGGGCGTTACAGAAGGTCACACAACAGTCACCTGCCCAGAGTTCTTAGAAGCAAGGAATGCAATGGTCCCAGCACCGCAGCCGCAGCAGCGAACGGTGAGGATAGAGGAGATTCCACCCCAAGAGTATGAAGATGAGAGGTGCGAGGACCGAGCCGATTTGGGGTCCGGGGGGGGGGGGGGGGGGATCGGGGTGATCCATGGGGGGGGGGGGGGGGGGGGGGGGGTAGGGATTGAGGCAACCTGGAAGGCGAGCCTCCATACTATCTATCGTCGTAGCGTGGCTTCGACATCCCTGGCCCTGCCCCCGGCAGAGAAGATTTCCTTCACCCAGAAGGACATGTCGGGTTATGAAGACCCAATCTGCGATGCGCTGGTCATTCAGACGGCGATCAAGAACTTCACCATTTCCCGAATCCTTGTGGACAATAGGAGCTCAGTCAACGTCATCTTTAAGAAGGCGTTCGACGAGATGGAGGTGGAGGCGCGAAGGGTGTTGGCATCGGACGGTCCGTTGTTCGGATTCTCCGGGGAGAGGAAGGAGGTGTAAGGAGGAGTAGGACTCCATGTGGTCTTGGGAGGGCAGTCCAGGAACTGCCGCTTCGTGATAGTGGATGCCCCTAGCAGCTACAGTACCATCTTCAGACGGCTTCTTATCAGTGCATTCCGGTGTGTCCCCTCCGCATTCCACCAGTGCCTTAAATTCAATGATGGAGGAGTCCAAGTCCGGATCAGGGGAGACCCCAAGGTGGCGAGGCAGTGCTATGTGACTTCCATCAACACCATCTTTTGGATTGAAGAAGCGGAGGAGTGGGATAAGTGATGTAAGAGGTGGCTGAGGTCGAGAAGGAGGAGAATTTGGAAGGAAGGATGGATGAAGGAGTAGTTCATTCCTAGGAAGGGGTCGTTGAGGGACCCAGGGCAGAGGAGGGGAAAGAGGGAGAGAAAGAAGAAGAGGCCCCGGGAGGAGGGGCGGAGGAATTGATGGTGATGAGAGAGGAAGAGGTGGGGGAAGGAGCCAAAGGGCTCGCTTGTGGTGGGGAGAAGGATAGTGCCTGGGGAGAGAAATCCAGGTTGGAGGCAGTGGAGGAAGTAGTGGAGGTGGAAGTCACCACCAAGGCCGGAACAATCGAGAGGATAAAGATCAGTGGGGAGCTCAGCCCCGACGACCGAAGGAAAATCTCGGCTTGCATCCAAGACAATGTGGATGTCTTCGCATGGAGTGCTGCGGAGATGTCGGGGATCGATGCGGACGTGGCATGCCATCGCCTCAACCTCGATCCTGGCACTCGCCCCATTCGCCAAAAGAAGAGGTCCATCGCGGACAAGCTAGAGGTTCCTATCCGGGAGGAGGTGAACAAGCTCGTCAAGGCCGGTTTTGTATCGGAGATCCAGTATCCAGGCTGGGTCTCCAATGTGGTGATGGTAAAGAAGGGGGATAGTAAGTGGCGTATGTGTGTTGATTTCTCTTTGCTTAATAAATCTTACCGCAAGGATTGCAACCCTCTGCCTAGAATCGACGCGCTGGTTGACTCAGCCATTGGTTTCTCTGTGATGTCTTTTTTAGATGCTTTTTCAGGTTACCACCAAATTCGCATGCACCTTCTTGACATCAAGGATGTATCCTTCATCACAGGGGATGGGTGCTATTGTTATAAAATGATGGCGTTCGGTATAAAGAATGCATGGGCAACATATCAACGAATGATGGATAGAGTGTTTCGCGAACAGAAAGGCCGGAACCTGGAGGTCTACGTGGATGACCTGATGATCAAAAGTAGGGACCTTGAGTCTCACCTCAGGGACCTCGAGGAAACCTTTGGGACTTTGAGAAAGTTTAAAATGAAGCTTAACCCCTTAAAGTGTGTCTTCGGGGCAAGCCGAGGGAAATTCTTAGGTCATTTACTCACCCCCCCCCCCCCCATCGGGGTGGAGCCTAATCCAGACAAGGTGAGGGCGATCCTCGAGTTGGGATCTCCAAGGAATGCGAAGGAAGTTCAACGTCTGACGGGGAAGCTAGCCGGGTTAAGTAGGTTCCATTCTAAGGCAGGTGAAAGATGTTCTTCCTTCTTCACGGTGCTGAGGGGTAACCAGAAATTTGAGTGGACCCCCGAGTGCGAAAAAGCATTTCAAGCACTAAAGGAACAGCTGACCCAGGCTCCGCTACTACAAGGGCCGAGGCAAGGGGAGGACCTATACCTGTACTTGGGGGTAGGGTCGGAAGCGGTCAACTCGGTGCTGGTCCGGGAAGAAGGGAAGAAACAATTCCCCATCTACTATGTTAGCAGGGTATTGAGGAAGGCCGAGCTCGGATATCCTATCCTGGAAAAGTTAGCATTTGAATTGGTGGTGTCGGCTAGGAAGCTCCGACCCTACTTCCAAGCACATTCAATCAGAGTAGTGACCGACCATCCCCTTCGCGGCATCATGGAGGGGGTGGAGCATTCCGGAAGATTGGCAAAGTGGTCGGTGGAGTTGAGCGAATTCAATATCTCCTACGTGCCCAGGGTATCCATAAAGGTGCATGCGGTGGCGGATTTCATGGCTGACTATGTGACCGAGTTGGAAGAGTCTGAATTGCCCCACCCAGTGGCCTGGAAAATGTTGGTTGATGGCGCGTCAGGAAAGCACTCCTTCGGGGGAGGGGTAGTATTGGTAAGTCCGCAGGGTACCAGGATAGAGCAGGCGATCAACATTCACTTCCCCCTCACCAACAATCAGGCTGAGTATGTGGTCGTGATAGCAGGCCTTCACCTAGATCGGGAGTTTGGAGTGCAGGACTTGGGGGTCTCGACGGACTCCATGATGGTGGCTTGCCAGGTCAAGGGGGAGTTCGAGGTCAAGGAGCCAACTATCCAGCGATACCTGGAGAAGGTCAAAGAGGTCGTTGGGCAGTTTTGCACTTTTTCCATCAAGCACATCCCAAGAGAGGAGAACACCCGGGCAGACCTCCTGGCCAAGTTCGGCCCCCGGGCAGGGGGTATGGTGTCCGAAACTCTTCCGACCTTCTATCAAAGAGGGAGAGCTGATGGAGGTGGATCGGCAGGTGTCATGGATGGACCCCTTCATCACCTACTTGATGACAAGGAGGTTCCCTGAGGAGGGGGTAGACAAGCAGTGGCTCAGGTACAACTCGGCATATTACTCCTTGCATGCAGGGTCGCTATACCGTAAGACTCTCTCGGGGATCCTAGCTCGTTGTGTCTCGGAGGAGGAAGCCCCTAGGGTTCTGGAGGAGATTCATTCTGGGGAGTGCGGCAGTCACTCGGGGGGCAGGACCCTGGAGGGAAGAGTACTAAGGCAAGGCTACTTCTGGCCCACCCTCAACAAAGACACGGCGGAGTTCTCTAAGAGGTGCTCCAAGTGCCAGCTCTACGCCACCCTCCAGCTCCTTCCAGCTCAGAGGCTCCGGACTATTACGGCCCCCTGGCCCTTTGCAATATGGGGTTTGGACCTGGTAGGACCTTTTCCCCAGGCAAGCGTCCAAAGGAGGTTCCTACTGGTGATGATAGACTATTTCTCTAAATGGATCGAGGTGAAGGCGCTCGCTAAGGTGACATCCCAGGTAGTAAGAAACTTTGTTTGGGGTGAAATAATTTGCAGGGACGGGCTCCCTCTAGCCACAGTCATGGACAATGGGTCGCAGTTTGCCAGCGAGGAGTTTGTCAACTTCTGCACACAGCTAGGAATCGACCTTCGGTTTGCCTCAGTCCATCACCCTAGGAGTAATGGGCAGGTGGAAGCAGCGAATAAGATCATCGTCAACCTACTCAAGAAGAAAGTGGCGAATCTCAAGGGGAATTGGGTGGAGACTCCCTTCAGGCTATCTCATGGGTCCGAGGCCGTCCTCCCGATAGAATTCGAGGTAAGAACCCCCAGGGTGGTCGCCGCGGGCGAAGGGGATGAAGATGTTTGATGGCAAACGACGAGGAACAAAGGTTGTCCCTGGACCTGGTTGAAGAGCTCGAGACCTCGCTACTGTTCGGCAGGAGGAAATCAAACGGCGAATGGCTCGGTGCTTTGACAAGCACATCCGAGTAAAGCACTTCCAGAAAGGAGACCTGGTCTTGAAGAAGGTCGATGCGGCAGGGAGAGGGGCCGTGGTTGGTAAGCTCAACTCCAATTAGGAGGGGCCATACATTGTAAGTGAAGTGCTCAAGTCGGGGGATACCACCTCCGGGATGTGGGAGGGGTACCCCTCGACCGAGCCAGAAGTAGGGATGAATTGAAGCGATTTTATCCTTAGAAAGTTTTATCATTTCACCTACTATATGTCTCATTTTCCGTAAGTTGTTCATAGCTATCTGGCAAGGTTGACAAGTTCTTTATGCTTGATTTCCCCGGATGATTCTGCTACCGGGCTCTCACTAGTCGGTGGGTCAGGTTGATCTCGCGGAGAGACTGGCAAGGTTGACAAGTTCTTTATGCTGGATTGCCCCGGATGATTCCACTGTCGGGCTCTCACTAGCCAGTGGGTCAGGTTGATCTCGCGGAGAGGCTGGCAAGGTTGACAAGTTCTTTATGCTGGATTGCCCCGGTTGATTCCATTGCTGGGCTCTCACTAGCCGGTGGGTCAGGTTGATCTCGCAGAGAGGCTGGCAAGGTTGACAAGTTCTTTATGCTGGATTGCCCCGGATGATTCCGCTGTCGGGCTCTCACTAGCCGGTGGCTCAGGTTGATCTCGTAGAGAGGCTGGCAAGGTTGGTAAGTTCTTCATGCTGGAGGGAGGGCAAGTCTCTGGCTAGCAAATTTTTATTACTGACCAGGGGCTTCTCGCTTGACAAAAAGAAAACATCTTGTGTGACAAGGGAGGGGGCGAGAACCCTACCTATGTACTGTCGGTGAATCGTGCTCGGCAATCGAATACTCATCGGAATCAAGCCTGGCGAGGGGTCCTGCAAGGGGTGTCGCTCGCAAAGGCTAAAAAGAGTTAAGAAATAGGATCACCCCTCACGAGTATGAGATGAAAGGGTGATCCGAAGAACCTGCGACATGAGGTTAAATAATGAAAAGCGAAGGCAGTCGAAAACGGGTTCTATACCGGAGTTGTCATATTACGTAGCGCGTGAGAATGAATACCGCGAGAAAACTAAAGAATATGCGAGAACGAGATGTAATTATGGAAGAGACAGGCAAAAAGAATGAACACAGTACAATGACAAAAATCTGCATTTACACTACGCAGTTTAATTACAAGGTGCGGCGATCTCGCCAGCCAAAAAATGTGAACAGAATTAAAACAAAAATACAAGGCTTCATAGGTCGCTCGCAGACTCCCCCTAAATGTCGCTACTCTTTACCGGCGAGAGCGGGATGAAGAGCTCAGGGAAGATGTCCTCAAGGGTCAGGTCGGCTGCATCGGCAGATAGCAGGCCGGCCCCCTTCATCGTTTGGAAGATGTAGCGCGCCGACTGGGTAGACTCCTCGCGGATCTCCTCGTTTCGAGCTCGCCTCTCTTCCTTTAGGCGGCGAGGAGAGGGGGGGACGCACGCGCGGGTCAACTCGCGGTTGTGGGCCTTTAGCCCAGCGATCTCGCCCTCCAAACTGAGGATGCGGGCTTCAGACCTCCGATAGTCTCGGCGTCCTACATAAGGAAAAGAGAAGAAGTTTTAGAAAGGAAAGGAATGGAAGGGGGAGAAGTGGCGAGATCTAGAGGACTCACCACACCACCTTCGGCGGCGAGTAGCTTATCCTTGAGTTACGCATTCTCGGCAGAGAGCCCTTGGTAGGCTTTTGCGAGCTCCACGTTTTGGCGCTCGAGCTGCAGGCATCGCCTTCCCGTCATGTGGGCGAGCTCCAAGGACCGCAGCTGAGACCTCGTGCTCTCATAGGCGAGAGTCCTTGCGGTCTCATCCTTGTAGGCCCCGGCATCCTCGCGCCCATAGAGGGAGAAGGAGAAGTCGAAGAGTGGCCGTTGACGGTCGTCTTCTCCACCCATGATGGGAGGATGGTGGAGATGTCGGCTTTGTTAACTTTCGGCCTCCAGCACACCAGGAGCTCGCCGGATACATCTTTGCGTTTCTGGCCGAGGCCAAAGTTCCAGTGGTTAACTGGAATAGGCGGGTCAGAGGTCCGGGCGGCCTCCTCGCTCTGCTCATCAACCTCACTCTCCTTAGAAAGGATGGTGAGGTCGATCTCGCCGAGGGGAACCTCGGCATGCTCTTTTCCCTTCGCAGAGGGGAGCGAGCCCCGACTCTTCTTGGTCTTCTTCTTTGGCAGAGACTTGGGGGGTGGGACCTGGCTGCTGGAGGCCCCCGATCTCTTGCGAGAGGATGGCGGAGGCGGGGTAGGTGAGGGTCTCGCGGCAGGCCTCTGCTCCCATTGTCGCGAGAGCGAGGGTGGAGGAAGGTTTCCTGCTGCTCGAGTTGGTGGTTGTTTGGCAGATCTCGCTCCCATGGAATTAAGAAAGATAAGACAGATGACAAAAAGTTGAAAGGATGCAAGTTAGCGAGCGGGGTTATTACCTTCCCCAGGAAGAACTAGAAGTAGCGAGTCGAGGTTCCGGCGAAGATGAACCACCTCGAAGTTCTTCTTGCAGAAGAACTGGTACAAAGCAGCATCGTGGCCGCCGAGAATCGGCGGCCGGTAAGTGGTCTCGCCGTACTGAATCAGCGAGAAGGGGACATTGCCGAAGTTCCCCTTCACGAAGAGGAAATTTTGGGCCCAGTAGTAGGCCTTATTCACGGTCTCGACGACCTTGGGACCCGAGCCCACAAATTAGGCAGTGCCGTCTTTATAGGATTGGAAGGAGAACAGCTTCCGGAAAACCGGCAAGCTGAACTCAATGCGCTCCTCGCGCATATAGCAGGCGAAGGCTATGATGATCGCCATGGCGTTGGGAGTGAGCTGGCCTGGAACGATGCCATATTGCTTGAACACCTGGCGAGCAATAGGTCAATACACTGCGAGCGAGATTGATTCAACAGAAGGAAAAAGTAAGCAAGATTAATCGGTACCTGGCGGACCTCAGGTCATTGGGGCAGGCGCAGGCCAATCGCAAAATGGGCCGTCGGGATGGCTAGCTCCTCGGCGAGGAGGGTGTTGATCATGTCGTCCTCACGAGGGCGACGAGCCGAGAAGGCGGGGGTTGGGGGGACGAAGTCGGCGACCGCAGTGAAGTTCTCTTCCTCGGTCAGGTTGCAGTTGAAGAAAGAGTGGTCGGCGAAAGCCTAGGCACACTTCTGCCGACCCTCGGCCTCGGCAGCATCAGAAACCATCTTGAAAACCTACGAAAGAAGAAAGGAGCAAGAGGGAGAAACGGCGAGATCTCTCGAGCAAGGGAAGATGAAGGGTTGACCATGAACGCAGTAGGTGGCTCTCAATTATGAGACCCTATTTATAGCAAAACAAAAAAGGTGGGAAGAAGTGCAAGCGGCGATGGGTGCGGTTAGCAAAACGTCACCGCATGATCGCACGTGAGAAACACAAATCGTTTTCAGAAATAACATGCGGGCGAGATCGTCCTGCGAGGTCAGCATGAATAAATATTTGACGAGAACAGAATAGCTTACGACAAGAATAAAATAAGAAAAGTGTGTAGCTGTGAGAATCGCGAGCGAGAAGCCATGAATAACTGTCAATAGCTACTACCAAGCGAGAACTCACAAATGTAAGCAGCGAATAGTCGCGGGATTGTCCATTATAAGAATAAACAATAATAAACAGGAAGAGTTCGCAGAAGGGAGGCGGGTTCACGAGTCTAATGGGGCAACCATTTCCATCTGCCGCCACCTCGCGATCCGGACCGCGGCGGTACCCTGGAGTTATAATAATCCTGGGCCGCCCGGCCCTCCTATCCATCAGGAAGGCATAATCCCTCATCCTCGCGATATGCACCTCCGGCGGCGTGACAGTCTCATCAGGATCGCGAGGCAATGCCGCTCGGAGTCTTGCACACTCATCCATCAGGGCGGCATGCCTCTCCTCAGCAGCCTCTCTATCTTGTCTCGCTTGAAGGTTGAGGTCTCACCAGCATTCGACCCTGCTTCTGAAATAATTCAGCGGTTCATCGCTTCATCGCCTCGGGATCTCGCGGATCACCCAAGAAGTCCTCCATCTGCTCTGGTAGGGGGACATCCCTTCATCCCCGAAGTCAGAGTCGGTGTGCGGGGACTCGGAGTGCTCTGCGAGAGGGAATAGGTAGTTTTAGCAAGATGGGGAAATCCACACACCACGAGGGTCCAGAAATCCTTACCCGTAGGAGGGCGAGAAGGCCCAGGGCAAGAAGATCCGGGCCGACCCTCAAAGACATTGCCATAGTGGGGCAAAAGAGATTTGCCTAAGCCGGGAGGGTATGTCGCGTTGTTGATTGGGGGAATCTTTGGCGGTCTGGAGCCGCCAGAGTCCTCGCTCGCCAGGAGTTTGAACCCCGGCATTTGTATGGTCGTGCCAGGGAGGACCGGTGACAGAGGTCGCGAGTCTTGATGAGGCGGAGTCTTCTAAGGCGAGACTATGAAGAGCAAGAAGCCAGGAGCCATTAGTCAACAAAAGGTGTGTGAGCGAGCGAGAATAGCGGAGTACATGCAGCTTCCTTTCCAGCGGGATCTGGGCTCGCCGGCGGAACATTGCGAGACCCAGTTTCGGGCTCGCCATTGCTATTGTTGGTGGCGTGATCCTGCGATCAAGCGAGATTCAGAGGAATTCATTTATCGGCTTAGCTAATTATGACTCATACCTTCTCGGGGGAGCGGTTGTCTGAGGAAGATTCCAGTAGTACTGACTCATCCCCGGTTCGGCGAACCATTTTCACCTTCTTATATAGTTGTTGGCACCGGAGTGGGAGGCGGATGATTCGCCCATGCAGGGATTTTTGCCATGGAAGACTGCTCGCCGATCTTGGAGGCCTGTAGGCGAGTCTCCATTGCCTTGGAGAGCGGCATCTTTCGACAGCTACAGTAAGGGGAAAGGGAGAAGAGAAGAAGGAAATAATGGTGCGTGTTACGGTGGCACGGGGCGATATTTATAGACCTCAGGTGGGACCTACCAAAGATTCCTGACAGATCATCAAGAAGCTGGCGAATACCAGGGGTTGGACGTTTCTTCGCGAGCCTAGATAGCCTCACGAAGAGCGGGGATTGTGTACAACCCCGATATTTGCCAGGAAAGGGTGGGCATTTCGAGAGGTCAACATTGTGAAGAGAGTAATAAGGGGAACAAGCCAAAAAAGTCCTCGCAAGACTCGGGCGGGCGAGACAGGTCCTCGCCAACTGTTCGATGGTAGGCTAGCGGGATGGGTACTCGTCGTGCATACATGAGAAGGGATAGCGAGCCAACCGCTCGCGGGCCGCTTACAGCAGTTCTGGGTTTGATGAAAGGCATCCGACGAAATCAAGCGCGCTCGGCGAAATCTGTTCTGCGTTCGACGAACTCGCTTCTCAGTTCGACGAACGTCACAGAGGGGCTCTCGCTTCTCAGTTCGGTGAACGTCACAGAGGAGCTTCTAAGTTCGTCACAGAGGAGCAGTCATCTCAGGGGGCCAAGGGGGAGCTCACAGGAAGGTGCGCGAGACCAGGTCTCAGAGGATATCGCTAGAAGGGTCCCAGGCGAGGTCTTAACGGTGCGCCCTCCAGGGGGGATGTCGCGGAAGAGATCCGCGAGAAGGCAGCGAGAGCTCTCGCGAGTAATGTTCTCGCAAAACCCTTGCCCATAGTTTGACAGGGAAAGGTTACCTTTTTTACCCCCGGTGGTCTGCCGTTAGCCTCCCCAAACAGCGCAGTTTGGCTGTTAGCAGACCAATATTGGGGTGCGGATAGTAAAATTAAAAGGCGGAATCCTGCTATTTGCAGGCCAGTCCAGAAAATCTATAAATAAGACCCAAAGGGCACTTTTGGAGAGGACTGGTCTTTCTTGAGCTTCTCTCTCCTCAGGTTTTCCCTGGTTGGCATGCCCAGAGCTCTCCAAGGTGCCCAGGCTTCGGCATTGGCTTGGGAGGGGAAGCACGCTAAAGATCTTCCGGGTGTGTGGTGGGTCCTCCCTGCTGAGTCTAAAGGTCTGTGTCTAGTTCCGAGTCTTCAGTCTGTCCCTTCGAGGGATTAGTAAGTTCCAGCTGCCCCCCAACTTGTTGGGGGCCCCGAGCTACACAGAGACCATTTATTGGTTTCAACAGTTGGTATTCGCACTAACCTAGACCTATCGTACGCCTCAATGCAAAAAACACAACTGCGGAGCTCCTGCGTACTCTTGCTGGCTGGTCCACCAAAGTTTTCCTTGGCTAAGTGATAACCACACTTGCCGAGTCAATGCTTCAACGTCAGTGCAAATGACCATCCAATACCGATGACCCACCACTGAAAGTGCACAGTTTACCTCACTAGAATTCTCTAGAGCGGGGGGGGGGGGGGGGGGGGGGGGGTGAATAGAGATTAAAAAATATTTTGTGCAAAGTTAATATATATATATGTATGATCACAGATTAGATCTTCCCACACACCAACAAGAATTAAGCAAGAAAATAAAGTAAATGCAAGAGAATAAATCACAGCACAACACAAGAAAATATAGTGGTTCCCCAAACTTTGGGTAGTCCACTCTTCTACCCCCTTGGTAGGAATTCACTATCTTGCACTGAGTCTTTTGATAAGGAGACTCTTAGAACCACCCTGAGTCTTTTGACAAGGAGACTCTTAGAACCAACTGAGTCTTTTGACAAGGAGACTCTTAGAACCAGTACACTGAATTTTTTGAAGAGAGATTCTAAAAACTCTTTTACAATGTTTAAGTAAGAAAAAGAAAGAAAGAAGAAGAAATAAGAACAAGAATGAATCTTCTTCCTAGCAAGAAGATTGGAAGCACAAGAAGTAGTGAATTGAATCTTTCTTCTATAGAGAGAAGAAGATTTGCAGCCTTTCTCTCTTTGTGAGAGCTATCAGATTTTGCAGCAGTATGACTTCAGAAGCAGAAGAAGAACAAGAAGAAGAAGAAGTGCTTGAATGTTGCTGCAGAGCTTTTTCTCAATTTCTCTCTTTTCTCTTGGGAGCTTTTCCTCTATTTCAAATATGTGTGGTAGATCACTCTTCTTTATTTTCTGCCAACCTCCTCTTTATTTATAGCTCTGTTAATTCAACATAATATTATAGGAGGATAATTAATTAGTTGTCAGAGAAATAGAAAGATGAAAATGTTTCCATAATATTTATTTCTGTAGAAGGAAAGAACCAATTCTGATTTCAAATAATGTCCAAATAAGTTTAATCAAATTAGCCAAGAATCAGATATAAGGAAAGAATTATTCAGAACGGCTATAAAATATTGATACTTATTCCATACCAATCAGATCTACTGAAAGAAGGAAAGAGATCTGGCGCATATTTAAATCTTGTTAGAACCTAGTCTTAATTTGGATTAGGATCCCAACTCAAATAGGGGGAGATTGTTGGAACCTTAGTTTTGATTTGAGTTAGGATCCACCTTAAGTATCTAGGTTTATATCATAACTCATCTTATAAATCAGATTAAGTTAAAAGACTGAAAAAGAAATATATTAAAAGGCTGAAAAGAATAATATATATATATATATATAAATAATATACTAAGAAAAATATATATATAATAATAGGCTAATTAATATAAGAGAAAATATTATAAGAGAAATTAATATAAAATAATATAAGAAAAATAATATATTTTATATTAAGTTTCAGTTCGACATTTCGTCGAACGGCGTTCGACATTAGTCGAATGGCGCTCAGCATGTGTCGAGCAGTGCTCGACGTATTATCAGGTTTAGGCGGTCGACGAAATGAGCAGCGGCGCTCGACAGATTAAGCAAGGAAGCAGTGGTCGACGAAATCAGTATATACAGCGGTCGACGAAATACTAGCAGCGGTCGACGAAATCCAACAGCTATTCGAAACAGTGAATTACATTATTGAGGTCGACGAATCAAATGATTTGAGCTCGACGAAAGTGGATCTGTGCTCGACGAATTTCTGACAGGAATAGGATATGTTATTTAGCTTAACTAAAATAGATATTTTAGTATTAGATTTATTTAAAGCAATATTTATTTATTCTATTTATATATTGCTATATATATTATTGATACAACTTGCAGCATTTAATAATAGAGCCGTTGGCAGAAAGCAATAAATGATGTAGCCGTTGCAGCAAGCCAAATACCGCAAGTTATCTTCCCAAGGATCTAGGAAATGAAAGAGGTTTTATTTCCTTCCCCTTTGGTCTGCAAGGATTCAACAGACTATATTAAAGCAGAATATATAAATATATATATATATATCTGTTCTCTCTTAAATTAATTAATATAGACAGAATACATTTTACATCTTCTGTACAGGAAAAAGAGAAGAAGAAGAAGAAGAGAAAAAGAAGAACAGGGGCAAAAACAAAGAAAAAATTTATTACTTTATCTTGTTCTGTTTTTGCTAAACTCTTCTCTTGCAGATCACATACAACCTGAGACATCAAACACTATCATTTGCTCAGGGATCTAAAACTGCAAGAAGAAGAAGAATAAAGGATTTGGAATCAAAAGAAGGAGCCTCCACAAGCTGTCATCAAACTACATCAGACAGGGGGAGCTCTCTTCAACATATTCATCAAGTGTCTTCTTAGAAAAAGAAGAATAATATCTGTTTTCTGTTTTCTTTATTTATTTCTCCCATCTTGTAAAGGGTTAAAACTCCCTTCAAAAGTTTACTCCCGGTGACAGGGCACCTTAGCAAAAACCTGCATCTTGGTTAAAGCACCTTATCAACAGCTCACCTGGTGTGTGGACACCTTATCAAAATCACCTGGTGTGAGGGCACCTTATCAACAACCTCCTAGTGGATTCCTACCAGTGGGTAGAAGAGTAGACGTACCCAGTTGAGGGGAACTACTATATTTCTTGTGTCTTCTGGATTGCTTGGTTTGCTTGTTTGTTTTATGTTTTTATTTCTTGTGCTGTGTTTATTTTTATGCACTTATACTGTTTGTGTTTATTACTCAGCAAACTCACATATATATATAAATATATATATATCACTCACTTTGAAATTAAATAATTAAGCAAGATCTTTTAATAAGATAAATAAGAACTAAAACACTCAACTTTCAATTGGTATCAGAGGGTGTTGATTTTACCATTTCAATTTCTAGTTTCTAATGCTTTCAATTAAAAACTCCTGTTTCAATTAGTATTAGAGAAGTTGATTTTTCACACAGGCTAACACCTGAAATCACAAAGATCACCTTAGTTCTTATTTTGGTTTTAAAAGGTTTTTCCAAATGACACTATCAGATGTTTCTATTTCAGATCCACCTTTATGTAATTTGGATAGTTTTGATTTATGGCAAATTAGAATTAAGTTATATATGAATGCCATAGATGAAAGTATTTACAAATCTGTTTTGACAGGAATTTCATCTTCAATCTCTTCATCTAATGATCAAGAAAAGTTGATCAGTGCTGATGCCATAGCCATGGAAATATTGGCTAAATCAATGTCAAATGACATTCTTCAAAAAGTGGCTGATTGCACTTCAGCAAAGGCCATCTGGAACTCCCTCTCTAGGATGGTAAATGAACCATTTTTTTCTTCTTCTACTAACATCATTTTTGATGCAGAACATCAGTTACTCTAACTGAAGAAGAAGACAAGGAAGAACAAAAAGCCAGAAAGTTTTGCATGATGGCAATTTATAGCTCAAACTACATATCTGAATCTGAATCTGATTCAGAAAAGGTAAAAGAGGTATCTTCAAATTCTATTCTTACCTCTGATACTTTTAAATCTGTTTTCACTTCTTCATGCACAGGTTTAATAAAATCTGATTTTAAATCCGTTTTCAATTCATTATGTACAGATTTAATAACTTCTGGAAATTACAAATTTGAAACTGAAATCAGAAAAGAGTTAACAAAAATAATTAATTTAACTCCTTTCAAAATTTCTGTAGGAGTTATCTGTTTAAAAAATAAGATATTTAAAGCCGATAAACAAACTTATAAAGAAAAAGAAATTTCTTATGTTCAGCAAAATAAAAATAAATTTTCAAAATTTTACTTTAACGAAATAAAAAGGCCAAAATATCTATCTATCAGGCAAATCTTTAAACTTTTTAATATTTTAACTCAGATTATAATTAAACAGCAGTTTTAAGATTTTTGAAATTTTTTTTCTCTTAAAAACAAGTCAGATAACTTCACATTCTTCCAGATTTTCTCCTAAAATCATGTTAAGCATTCTACTGTAGTTGCATTGATCAGAAATGATCATGACACTGAGTGTGAGTCTCTTCTAATTAAAGGGGATTCTATAGAAAGAAGCTATCAGACTTTGTATTTATGATTTTCAAATTCTTAGAATCTATAACAACTAGCAATTCACATATTAAAATTCCTATTTAAAATCAAGATTTAGGAAATTAGAAATTGCTTAGTTTTAAAGAAGAAATTTAAGAAAGTAATCTCTATCCCTTAAGCCTTAAGTTATTTAAAGACTTTTTATGCTCAGGTATCCTAAACCAAATAGGGGGAGATTGTTAGAACCTAGTCTTAATTTGGATTAGGATCCCAACTCAAATAGGGGGAGATTGTTGGAACCTTAGTTTTGATTTGAGTAAGGATCCACCTTAAGTATCTAGGTTTATATCATAACTCATCTTATAAATCAGATTAAGTTAAAAGACTGAAAAAGAAATATATTAAAAGGCTGAAAAGAATAATATATATATATATAAATAATATACTAAGAAAAATATATATATAATAATAGGCTAATTAATATAAGAGAAAATATTATAAGAGAAATTAATATAAAATAATATAAGAAAAATAATATATTTTATATTAAGTTTCAGTTCGACATTTCGTCGAACGGCGTTCGACATTAGTCGAATGACGCTCAGCATGTGTCGAGCAGTGCTCGACGTATTATCAGGTTTAGGCGGTCAACGAAATGAGCAGCGGCGCTCGACAGATTAAGCAAGGAAGCAGCGGTCGACGAAATCAGTATATACAGCGGTCGACGAAATACTAGCAGCGGTCGACGAAATCCAACAGCTATTCGAAACAGTGAATTACATTATTGAGGTCGACGAATCAAATGATTTGAGCTCGACGAAAGTGGACTTGTGCTCGACGAATTTCTGACAGGAATAGGATATGTTATTTAGCTTAACTAAAATAGATATTTTAGTATTAGATTTATTTAAAGCAATATGTATTTATTCTATTTATATATTGCTATATATATATTATTGATACAACTTGCAACATTTAATAATAGAGCCGTTGGCAGAAAGCAATAAATGCTGTAGCCGTTGCAGCAAGCCAAATACAGCAAGTTATCTTCCCAAGGATCTAGGAAATGAAAGAGGTTTTATTTCCTTCCCCTTTGGTCGGCAAGGATTCAACAGACTATATTAAAGCAGAATATATAAATATATATAGCTGTTCTCTCTTAAATTAATTAATATAGACAGAATACATTTTACATCTTCTGTACAGGAAAAAGAGAAGAAGAAGAAGAAGAGAAAAAGAAGAACAGGGGCAAAAACAAAGAAAAAATTTATTACTTTATCTTGTTCTGTTTTTGCTAAACTCTTCTCTTGCAGATCACATACAACCTGAGACATCAAACACTATCATTTGCTCAGGGATCTAAAACTGCAAGAAGAAGAAGAATAAAGGATTTGGAATCAAAAGAAGGAGCCTCCACAAGCTGTCATCAAACTACATCAGACAGGGGGAGCTCTCTTCAACATATTCATCAAGTGTCTTCTTAGAAAAAGAAGAACAATATCTATTTTCTGTTTTCTTTATTTATTTCTCCCATCTTGTAAAGGGTTAAAACTCCCTTCAAAAGTTTACTCCCGGTGACAGGGCACCTTAGCAAAAACCTGCATCTTGGTTAGAGCACCTTATCAACAGCTCACCTAGTGTGTGGACACCTTATCAAAATCACCTGGTGTGAGGGCACCTTATCAACAACCTCCTAGTGGATTCCTACCAGTGGGTAGAAGAGTAGACGTACCCAGTTGAGGAGAACTACTATATTTCTTGTGTCTTCTGGATTGCTTGGTTTGCTTATTTGTTTTATGTTTTTATTTCTTGTGCTGTGTTTATTTTTATGCACTTATACTGTTTGTGTTTATTACTCAGCAAACTCACATATATATAAATATATATATCACTCACTTTGAAATTAAAAAATTAAGCAAGATCTTTTAATAAGATAAATAAGAACTAAAACACTCAACTTTCAAATCTATCATATAAATCGACGTGCGTCGATTCCTATTCGACGTAAGCGTCGAATTCATCCTGGCTGGACGTCGAGTGGAGAATAAGGAAGGTGCGTCGATTAAGGTGCGTCGACTTCTCCATATGCGTCGACTAGAAATCAGAGTAGCGTCGACAACACATACGTCGAAATCTTCCTAGAGTTACTTCGACTTAATCTGAAAGATACGTCGATTACATTTCGACGTTGCGTCGAACACTATTCGACGCATATTTACTTAGCCTTGTTTTTCATTCTTGGAATTCATATTTGACTCGTTTTTCAGGGGTTAAGAGAAATCATTTTCCCAACAATCTCCCCCAATTTGTCTTAACCCTTCTTAGAGAGAAATTTTATTAGCATATAATCAACACAGCATAGTATTTGTATAGATAAGAAATATATTGAGTAGAAGGAAAGAATTAGGAAAAGAAAGCACATGACAAGTATTTGTCTTTCACAAGAATTAAACTAGAAACTTCTTTTTGTACATGAAGTTGACAAAAGCAGAATAAAGTTTCCTAGATAAGTCATTAATGGCATCAAAAATGTATCCCCTGGCTCTATCAGGTCTTTCTTGGACATTCCTGATGATTGTATGCAGTTTTTCCAAGAGTTTATCACCATCAGGAATAGTGTCATTTATGGAGTACCCTTTGCTGATGATGATTGCTGCCTTTTCATCAATCATCTCAATGGTAATGTTGTGAGATTCTTTTTGTGCAGGCTTGGGCTCAGGAGGTCCTTTGTTATCAACCTTTGGCCTATAGAGTTTCTTCTTTTCTGGTTCATGTTTCTCAGGAACTTCATACATCTTTCCTTTTCCTTTCCCTTTCCATGGTGAGTTATGCCATTTGTTTAGCTTTACAGGCCTTGTAGGCTTTTTATAGGGAATGTAGGTTTCTTCTGTACACATTATACCCTTCTTGTCCTTTTGACCCTTATCCAGGATAATCCCTGCCTGAGGATTTTTCTTTTGATAAGCTTCAATATCAAACAACTTATTTGGAATTCTGATAGAAGATTCAGCAAGAATTTGTTCCTTAGTCATGCCCTTGTTAATCTTCTCCATCCAGGCCCTCCTTTTATCTTCCACTTCTTTCCTAGCTGCTTCATATTCATACACTTCTCTTTCTCTTATCTCTTCATGCCTCTTTTCCATGTCAGGATCATGGTACTCCTTGACAGGACTGTTAGGATAGATACTAGGCATCTTTTCAAATCTTTTTATCTGCTCACATGCTTTTCTATACTTCTTTTCTTTTGCAAACTCCTTCCTTTCTTCTTTAGAAAAATTTTGCCAGTGGGGAGTGACTTCCCTTTTTCTCTTTATCTGTCCTCCTGGACTTTGCCTAGGTATGATATGTTTAGGGAGTCTTGCTGCTTGTGGAGGTAGAGGTAACAGAGGAGGTAGAGAAGAAGGTAGAGGAGGAAGTTGAGGAAGAGAGGAAGGAGGAGTTTTCTCTTTGGGTGGAGAGGGAGTTATTTCAAGAAGAGTTCTTAGATGTTCTGCAATAGAGGGCAGAGTGATTTCTGGTAGGGTGATCTCTGCTGAGGGATGAATGTCTCCTCCAGACTCTTTTGTAGGGATGTCCTCAAGTAGAGGTGTCTTCAGCTTTATGTAACTGGCAGAGAAGCCAGAAGAGTGATGTTGAAGTTCTTCCTCACATAAGGGTGCATCAATCCATATCTGCCCATTCCAATCATCAGAGGTGGCTTCTTCTTCCTCCCCCTGGATTACTGGGTCCTTTACTACAGGAATCTCCCCTGGTTATAAGGATCATCAATTCTGAATGCTGAATCCACAGCATGCTCCCCTTCAGTGTTGTAAGAGGAGGATTCACCAAAATGTTTGATGAAAGTGTAGTCAGAGTGATTTGAGAGGAGTGGAGCCTATAAGAGAGTTAGAGAGAATACTTAGTGTTGGAGAGAAGAGATTTAAACCTGAGCTTTTAGTTGAGATCAAAAACCTGGCAAGAGGGGTTTCTGGAGGAACTCTCCCCCTGGTTTATATCTTTCAGGAAGGATGTAAACCTTTGTGGCGACAGAGGTTCCTCTTGAAGAAGAAGATGAAGCCCGGGAAGAGAGGCAGACAGGGTGGCCAATTTGGCTTCACAGGAGGTGATCATATTGGCACATTCATTGGAGAAGTTAGTTAATCGTGTCTGGAAGTCATTGAGAAGATTTTCCAGAGCATCGTTCATTGCTTTGATAAGGTCAGTTTGAACAGGAGTAGGCGCCATTGATGCAGGAAGAGAGAGAGGTAGAAGACGCAGTTTTGGCGGGTCCAGAGAGGTATTTGTTATGAAATAAGAAGTACTTTTTAAAGAAGATGAAACGTCGAGAAAGGAAACAGAAATCAAGGTAATCCAGTCGTAAAAGAAAAGGAAGTAAGGATTTGATTCCAATTTTAACCAGAAGTCGACGTTACGTCGAATTGATGTCAACGTATGCGTCGATATGTAGTTGGCGTTCCGTGAAGGTTTTATCAGTCTAAATATTTGTCGACGTGGTCATAGACTTGCGTCGATAAGAAGTCGACGGTACGTTGATAGTGGATCGACGTAACTTTAACTAAAAGAAATCAGAACCAGCATCGAGGCCTTCTCGACGGTACGTCGATATGTATTCGACGCATCTCTAGGAAACTTTCTTAGATATTCTGATGTCTTTAGATTTCCCTAACAATGAGGTTTACAAGCTTCCATCAAGCATCCCCAAGGTATTAATGAAATAGTTATGCTTAGTTTCATCTAAAGGTTTTGTAAAGATGTCTGCTCTTTGATTGTCTGTGGGAATATATTCTAAGGTTATTTTACCCTTCTCAATATTGTCTCTAAGGAAGTGATGTCTGATTTCTATATGTTTGGTCCTACTATGAAGGACTGGGTTGGATGCTATGGATATAGCACTAGAGCTATCACAATAGATCTTAGAGTTGTGTATTTCCAATTTGTAATCAAGTAGTTGATTTTGCATCCACAGGATTTGTGAACAACAGCTCCCAGCAGCTATGTATTCAGCTTCAGCTGTTGAAGTTGAGACTGAGGTTTGTTTCTTACTAAACCATGAGATCAATCTGTCACCTAGAAATTGACAGGTACCAGATGTGCTTTTTCTATCAACCCTACATCCAGCATAATCTGCATCTGAGAAACCTATTAATTCAAAGTTGGTTTCTGCTGAGTACCATAGTCCTCGTTCAGGGGTTCCCTTTAGGTATCTAAGAATCCTTTTTACTGAGGTGAGATGGGATTCCTTTGGTTCAACCTGAAATCTAGCACATATGCAAGTGGCAAACATGATATCAGGTCTGCTTGCTGTTAGATATAGAAGGGATCCTATGATTGCCCTATAAGTCTTTTGATCTACAGATTTTCCTTTATCATCTTTTTCTATGATGGCATTGGTTGCCATGGGTGTTTTCATGGTAGATGCTGATTCCATACCAAACTTTTTGATTAGTTCTTTGGTATATTTTGATTGTGAGATAAAGATTCCTTCAATACTTTGTTTTACTTGTAGCCCTAGGAAGTAGGAGAGTTCACCCATACTACTCATCTCAAATTTAGATTGCATAAGATTAGCAAATCTTTTACATAGTTTAGGATGGGTTGAGCTAAAGATAATGTCATCTACATATATTTGAACAAGGAGGAGTTGGTTTTTATGTGTTCTAGTAAAGAGTGTCTTGTCTACTTTTCCTCTTTCAAAGGAATTTTCTAAAAGAAAATTTGAGAGAGTTTCATACCAAGCTCTAGGTGCTTGCTTAAGACCATATAATGCTTTGTTAAGTCTATAAACAAAGTTAGGGGAAGTGGGATTAACAAAACCTGGTGGTTGCTCCACATATACCTCTTCTTGCAGATCTCCATTTAAAAAGGCACTCTTGACATCCATTTGAAGAGAGATTCTAAAAACTCTTTTACAATGTTTAAGTAAGAAAAAGAAAGAAAGAAGAAGAAATAAGAACAAGAATGAATCTTCTTCCTAGCAAGAAGATTGGAAGCACAAGAAGTAGTGAATTGATTCTTTCTTCTATAGAGAGAAGAAGATTTGCAGCCTTTCTCTCTTTGTGAGAGCTATCAGATTTTGCAGCAGTATGACTTCAGAAGCAGAAGAAGAAGAAGTGCTTGAATGTTGCTGCAGAGCTTTTTCTCAATTTCTCTCTTTTCTCTGGGGAGCTTTTCCTCTATTTCAAATGTGTGTGGTAGATCACTCTTCTTTATTTTCTGCCGACCTCCTCTTTATTTATAGCTCTGTTAATTCAACATAATACTATAGGAGGATAATCAATTAGTTGTCAGAGAAATAGAAAGATGAAAATGTTTCCATAATATTTATTTCTGTAGAAGGAAATAACCAATTCTGATTTCAAATAATGTCCAAATAAGTTTAATCAAATTAGCCAAGAATCAGATATAAGGAAAGAATGATTCAGAACGGCTATAAAATATTGATACTTATTCCATACAAATCAGATCTACTGAAAGAAGGAAAGAGATCTGGCGCATATTTAAATCTGTCATATAAATCGACGTGCGTCGATTCCTATTCGACGTAAGCGTCGAATTCATCCTGGCTGGACGTCGAGAGGAGAATAAGGAAATACTCTTAGATAATACACTTATATTTTCTTGTGTTGTGCTGTGATTTATTCTCTTGCATTTACTTTATTTTCTTGCTTAATTCTTGTTGGTGTGTGGGAAGCTCTAATCTGTGATCATACACATATATATATTAACTTTGCACAAAATATTTTTTAATCTCTATTCACCCCCCCCCCCCCCCCCTCTAGAGAATTCTAGTGAGGTAAACTGTGCACTTTCAATTGGTATCAGAGCGAGGTTGATTTTTCACACAGGCTAACACCTGAAATCACAAAGATCACTTAGTTCTCTATTCTCCCCTTATTCTCTGAAAATGATTTTTCTGATTTCCTAATATATCTCTTTCGATAAAATATGCTTTGATGTGTTGATTAAATGCTGATTCAATTTTTCTCTGAATAGGGTTAAGACAAATAGGGGGAGATTGTTGGGAAAATGATTTGTCTTAACCCCCAAAATGAGTTGAATATGAATTCTAAGAAAGAAAAATCAAGGTTAAGTAAATATGCGTCGAATAGTATTCGACGCAACGTCGAAGTGTTGTCGACGTTTCTTTCAGAATGAGTCGAAGCAACTTTAATAAGAATTTGACGTATCCTATGTCGACGTAGTTCTGATTTCTAGTCGACGCACCTTAGTCGACGCAACTTCCTTATTCTCCTCTCGACGTCCAGTCAGGATGAATTCGACGCTTACGTCGAATTGTAATCGACGTACGTCGATTACTATGTTAAATTCAAATAACACCAGATCTCTTTCTTTCTTTCTATAGATATGATTTATATGGAATAATATTATTCTTTTATAGCCGTTATGAATCATTCCTTCCCTCTAATTGATTCTTGGCTAAATTGATTAAGTTGATTATGGATATTATTTGAAATCAAAATAAATTCTTTCCTTCTATAGATATAATAGTTATGGAAATATTTCTCTCTTTCTAATACTCTGTCTACTAATTGATTTCTCTCCTATAGTGTTATCTTAATACACAGAGCTATAAATAAGGAGAAGGTCGACAGAGAACAATGAGAGGTGATCCACTCCATACATTTGAAATAGAGGATTCGGAACCAAGGAGCCTCCACAACTAAATCAGACAGGGGGAGCTCTCTTCACCATCTTCATCAAGATCCAACTCAACATCCAATCAGGATTTTCAAGTGTCTTCTCAGCAAAAAGAGAAGAACAATATATCTTTTCCCTTTCTCCTTCCCATCTTGTAAAGGGTTAAAACTCCCTTCAAAAGTTTACTCCCGGTGACAGGGCACCTTAGCAAAAACCTGCAGCTTGGTTTATAAGCACCTTATCAAAAGCTTATAGGTGAATTGGGCACCTTATCAAAACTCCCATTGGTGTGTGGACACCTTATCAAAATCACCTTGGTGTGTGGACACCTTATCAAAATCACCTTGGTGAGAGGGCACCTTATCAACAACCTCCTAGTGGATTCCTACCAGTGGGTAGAAGAGTAGATGTACCCAGTATTTGGGGAACTACTATATATCTTGTGTCATCTGGTTATGTGCTTGTTTATTTATGCTTTACTTTCTCAATCAGCACTCATATATATTTATATATATCACTTAATTTGAAACAAAGTTAAATAAGACTTTTAATAATAAGAATGAGAGCTAAAACTCCTCTTTCAGTTGGTATCAGAGGGAGGTTGATCTAAAAAGGATAACTCCTTGATCAAAAAGATCCTACCTCTCATATATATATATATTCTTCAAAACTATTTTATCATATGGCACAAATCAAAGATTATGCTTCCACCAGACCTCCAATGTGCAATCTTGAAAAGTTTGCAGTTTGGAAAACAAGAATTAGAATTTATATGAATTCCATTGATGCTGACTTGTTCAATATTACTGTGACAGGTCCCCCAAAGCCTTACAGAAAGGATGCAAGTGGCAATGTCACACAAACACTTGTTCCAAGATTTGAGTGGACAGAAGATGAGAAGAAGGCTAGAACATATGATCTAAAGGCCATGAACATACTTGTCTCAACTCTCTCAGATGACATCTTTCAAAGGGTTGTTGACTGTGAATCATCCAAAGAAATTTGTGATGCTCTTACAAAGATGGTGGAAGGAAGTGATGATGAAAAGAAAGATAAGAAGGCCCTATTGATCTCTCAATATGAGAACTTCTAAAAGAAGGATGAAGAAAGCATCTCTGGAATGTATGACAGATTCAGTCTGATCATAAGTCAACTAAGAGACTTGGATAGAGAAATCTCGCTCACAGAGATCAATGACAAATTGCTGATGAGTCTCCCAAGCTCATGGGAGTCAAGGATATGGGCAATAAGAGACACAAGAGGACAAAAAGAGATTTCAACAGATGCTCTCTTAGGAAAACTCAGATCCTATGAGCAATTGCTGAAAACTAGAGAAGAGAAGGAAAGAAGAGAAAACACTCCAATTTCCTCAAAAGGCAGGAACATTGCTCTAAAGGCAACAGAAGGAGGAACCCCTGTCACTGAGGAAGAACTATTCAGTTTCTTGGCCAGAAGATTTAAGAAATGGGTCAAGACAGATGGATCAAAAAGGAGGGAGTCAAAACCAAGGTATGACAAAACCCCCACTAAAGAAATTATTTGTTATTCCTGCAGGAAACCTGGACATATTGCCCCAGAATGTCTAGAGAATGCTGAAACAGAAAAGGATCTGAAAAAGAAAGATCTGAAGAAAAAGGGGAAGAAGAAAGAAAGAGGTTTCATTGCAGAAGTCTGGAGTGAAATAAACTCTGAGGATAGTTCATCCTCTAAGAGTGACAATGAAGAATCTAGGCAAGAAGACCTATGCTTGATGGCCTTTGAAGACTCAAAGAATGATGATAAACCATGGAGTGAAACAGGATCAGAAGAAAGCATATCTTCTAATGATGAAAAAGAAAAGAACCTCATTCTCATAGAGGAATCTGAGGATGAGGATGAGGTAAGCATGTTTGATGAAATAGATTTTCAAAGTGATAACTTTAGAAATGATTTTATGAGAATGTATCTAGATCAACTAAAAGCAACAAAAGAAATTAAAGATCTAAAAGAACAAATCAATGTAGCTAAAAACCAGAGAAACACAGAAATTAAATCCTTTGAAAATTATGAATCAATAGCTAGCAGAATAGAAAAGGAAATAGAAAGGGCTAGAATAGAAAATCAGATCCTTAAGGATAAAGTAACCCAGGCAAAAGCCTTTGAAGAATCAATAAAAATGAGAAGCCAAACTCTTGAAGAGATCACTGAAAAACAAACAATAAGACACAAGAATCTTGGGCTAGGGGCTGATCCCTCAATCAGTCTAATTCCATCCAACAAACCTGCTTGGTTGAGCCCTGTCAAATTCACTAAACCCATCAAATCAACAAACCAAGAAGAAGACTCACAAAATAAGGGAGAAGATTTCAAGGAAATAAACCAATTTGATGAAACATTATATTATTCAGCTGATGACTCTCAAACTTCTTCTGAGAAAGCAACTAGGCCAAGAGAAACAACTCATAATAAAACAAAATCAGAAAAAGGGAAAAATAAAACTTGTGAAGACAATATTGCGTCGACCTCTTATCGACGCATGAATGATAGTACGTCGAATTCTACTCGACGCAATCACCTAGATGCTTCGACCTCAAATCAACGCATGAATCAAAGTGCGTCGACTTATAATCAACGCAACTACTTCCATGCATCGATTCCAGATCAACGCAATCTAGAGAAAGCGTCAAATACATATCGACGCAACTCTCAGCATACGTCGAATAGATATCGACGCATAACTCCTCAAAGCAACATAAATACAGAACACTTCTATCCTCCAAAAACCTTCCATCTTAACCCCCAGTCAGGACCCTCTCATCCTAATCAAAATTTTTATCCTGATCAAAACTTCTATTCTAATCAAAAATCTTTTCATAATCATAATTTCTATCCAAATCAAAACTTCTATCCTAAACAAAAATTCTATCCAAATCAAAATTTCCATTCTAATCAACACCACCATCCCTCTCTAAACTCAAATTCTCATAATCTCAATATAATCAAATGTTATATATGTAACAAAACTGGCCACATTGCCAAAAAGTGTTGGTACAATCAATCAAATTGGTCTTAAAACCCAGTCCTAGGCTAACTTAGAAACCCTTAGGATTAGGAAGAGATAAGAAGAAATAAACACCTAGAACTTTTCAGGAAAAATTAAAAGTCACGTCGACTTCCAATCGATGCACCGTCGATGACTTAGATCAATAAGCACAATCGACGCATGCGTCGACTGCTATCGACGCATACGTCGATAAGAAACCCTTGCATCCCAGAACAGACTAAATCGACGCTCACGTCGAATTCCACTCGACGTAACGTAGACTTCATAAAAACGAGCGGCAAGACTAAATTATTTTCGGTCACATCCACTGATGTACTGAATAAGCCTCGAATTGAGTACTGTTTCGACGCTTCACCTGACTCAAATAGACTCTTCAGTTAGAAACCTTCACCACCTCTGCATCTTTCATCCTTCTTGCTCCTTTGCCCAGCCGCCTCTTCCTCTCTCTCTCTCTCTAACCCAAAATGGCTCCCAAGACTAACTCTGGCTTCGACATTGACCTGGAATCCTTCCAAGCCGCCGCCGACAACTTTAAGAGCATAATAGCTCTGTTCACTGAAGCTGGTCTGGATAAGCTCATTTCAACAAGATGCAAGCTCCTGGAGATAGAACTAACAGAGCTCATAGCTCATGTTCAGATAACTGAACAAGGAGAAATTTCAGGCACAATCCATCAAACACCTATATCAATATCTGCAGAACACATAAGGACCACCTTTGATCTTCCATCAGGTATATCCTACTATCATCTTTGTTTAAATGAAATAAGGAAAGAAAATGAGCTTCTAAAAGGAATGACTAAACATGTCTTAATTATTCCCCTATTAGGTGATGAATCCATTGAACTCACACCTGATGAAATCAAGCATTTACTCACCACCATGAAATTCTCAAAAGATAGGCCAATCCATCTGAAAAAGATAGACTTTTTTGATGAGTACAGATTGCTGGCAGATATAGTAGGGAAATTTCTACTATGCAAAATCTCAGCACATGATGCAGTACCCAAACACAAACTGAACATCATGGGGGTCCTTGTGCTGAAGAAGAAAGTAGACTGGGCCATATGGCTACTCAAGACAATAGGCTCTAGATATTCACACAAAGAGAATGCCTACATGAGAATCATGAGTCAGGTTCTCTTCCATTCCTTCCCTGATCTCTGCAGATCAAAAGGAATTCCTATCCCTCCTGGAAAGAGGATGTCCATTGCCCTCTTCTCCAAATGGACCAGGCAAATCCCCAAGCCTGGCTCCATTCCTGAAAGGACTCCCACTCCTCCTAACTCTCCTGCTCACCCTTCTCCTCCTCCTTCTCCTCAAAGAGACAATTCTTCTCTACCACCATCATCCACTCAAATAGCCTCTACCACCCTCACAACTCCTACTTTACCCACTTCTTCTCAAACACCTGCTCAGACAGCAGTATCTCCTTCTCTCCCTCCTCCTATTTTCCCATCTTCTTTACCTCCATTATCACCCATACCTCATGTATCAACTCACTTCTCTCCTCCTCCATCACCTCTTCCTCCATCATCACCTCCTCACCTTTCACACCTTGAATCATCTGCATCCACTGAGGCTCTCCTCACTCAGTGCATCAAATCAGCAGCTGAAAAATTCCAAGTGATGCTGGATGAGCATTGCTCTCAAATTCATTCCTCCATCCTTCACATGCACACCCAAATAGATGGGGTCAGTGCCTCTATGCAAGGCCTAAAGACCTCTCTCTCTCTTCCTCTAGAGTGACAAGGTCTTTCTTAACCTCCCTGGCCAAGAAGGTTAAGAAGGGGGAGAATCTAGATGAAGAGCAGCTCTCCAATCCTAAATCTCTCTCTCACAAGTCCCCTCCTCCAAAATCTGACAAAATCCTTGGGAATGAGACAGTACCTGAGCTACATAATGATGAACAAACAATAGAGGTACTCAACATACCAAGGGATGCTGCAAATCAAATGGCACTACTACAAGGGGAGGGAAGCAGAGCAGAAAATGAGGCTGCAAAGGAAGATGGTGAGAAAGATAAAGAAACTGAACTTCAGGGGGAGCTGGAAGCTGTGTTAGCTGAAGAAGGAGCTAAGGATACTATTATAAATGAAGCTGAGACTCAGGGGGAGCAAATGGCTGAGACCCAGGGGGAGCTAGGAGAACTTCCTACAAATGAGAAAGAGAAACTCTCCTCTCCTAAAATAGTAGTATTCAAGAGAAAGAGAAAGACCCCTCCTACCCCTCCTGAGTAATATTTGAAAACAATGCTGACATATTTTTGAGTACTAATTGGAATGAACATGACATATGTTTATATGATTCTGGAACATTTGATCTCTTTTTCTAAATTTCACTTTTTGATTATTTGATATATTTCTTTTCTATACAAATGCTGTGTTGGATTGATTTTATGCTAATACAATTTCTCTCTAAGTAGGGTTAAGACAAATAAGGGGAGATTGTTGGGAAAATGATTTCTCTTAACCCGTGAAAAATGAGTCAAATATGAATTCCAAGAATGAAAAACAAGGCTAAGTAAATATGCGTCGAATAGTGTTCGACGCAACGTCGAAATGTAGTCGACGTATCTTTCAGATTAAGTCGAAGTAACTCTAGGAAGATTTCGACGTATGTGTTGTCGACGCTACTCTGATTTCTAGTCGACGCATATGGAGAAGTCAACGCACCTTAATCGACGCACCTTCCTTACGTCCAGCCAGGATGAATTCGACGCTTACGTAGAATAGGAATCGACGCACGTCGATTTATATGACAGATTTAAATATGCGCCAGATCTCTTTCCTTCTTTCAGTAGATCTGATTTGTATGGAATAAGTATCAATATTTTATAGCCGTTCTGAATCATTCTTTCCCTATATCTGATTCTTGGCTAATTTGATTAAACTTATTTGGACATTATTTGAAATCAGAATTGGTTCTTTCCTTCTACAGAAATAAATATTATGGAAACATTTTCATCTTTCTATTTCTCTGACTGCTAATTGATTATACTCCTATAGTATTATTTTGAATTAACAGAGCTATAAATAAAGTGGAGGTCGGCAGAAAATGTTAGAAGAGTGATCTACCACACACATTTGAAATAGAGGAAAAGCTCCCAAGAGAAAAGAGAGAAATTGAGAAAAAGCTCTGCAGCAACATTCAAGCACTTCTTCTTCTTCTGCTTCTGAAGTCATACTGCTGCAAAATCTGATAGCTCTCACAAAGAGAGAAAGGCTGCAAATCTTCTTCTCTCTATAGAAGAAAGATTCAATTCACTACTTCTTGTGCTTCCAATCTTCTTGCTAGGAAGAAGATTCATTCTTGTTCTTATTTCTTCTTTAGATCTGTTCTTTTCAGATATTTCTTAGTGCTGTTCTCCTTAGGACATGTTTGAGATTTCTTAATTCAATTCTTAATTCTTTTGCTTCTTTTTTAGATTTGATTAGATCTAAACAGAATTCTTTGAAATCTTGTTTGAAATCAGTAGAAGAGAAATCTATATCATCAAGTATATTTACCATAGATGTATCATCAAGCTTCTCAGTGGCCATCAGACAGGTTTCCTCTTGCTTGACCTCTTCCTGATCATTGTCTGATGAGGTAATTCCTTCAGATTCTGAATCACTCCAAGATTGAGCAATGAATCCCGGTGACAGGGCACCTTGTCAAAAGACTCAGGGTGGTTCTAAGAGTCTCCTTGTCAAAAGACTCAGGGTGGTTCTAAGAGTCTCCTTATCAAAAGACTCAGTGCAAGATAGTGAATTCCTACCAAGGGGGTAGAAGAGTGGACTACCCAAAGTTTGGGGAACCACTATATTTTCTTGTGTTGTGCTGTGATTTATTCTCTTGCATTTACTTTATTTTCTTGCTTAATTCTTGTTGGTGTGTGGGAAGCTCTAATCTGTGATCATACACATATATATATATTAACTTCACACAAAATATTTTTTAATCTCTATTCACCCCCCCTCTAGAGAATTCTAGTGAGGTAAACTGTGCACTTTCAATTGGTATCAGATGGAGGTTGATCTAAAAAGGATAACTCCTTGATCAAATAGATCCTACCTCTCATATATATATATATATATTTTTCAAAACTATTTTATCATATGACACAAATCAAAGATTATGCTTCCACCAGACCACCAATTTGCAACCTGGAAAAGTTTGCACTTTGGAAAACAAGAATTAGAATTTATTTAAACTCTATTGATGATGAATTATTTAATGTGATCTTGACAGGTCCCCCCAAGCCATTCAGGAAGGATTCAAGTGGAAAAGTGACTGAAACACTTGTTCCAAGAGCTGAATGGACAGAAGATGAGAAGAAAGCCCAAGGACATGATGCCAAGGCTATGAATATCTTAGTCTCAACCCTCTCAGATGAAATTTTCCAAAAGATTGCTGATTGTGAGTCAGCTAAGGAAGTGTGGGAAGCTCTCACCAAAATGGTAGAGGGAAGTGCTGATGAGAAAAAGGATAGAAAGGCACTACTGATCTCCCAATATGAAAACTTCCAAAAGAAAGAAAGTGAAAGTGTTGCTGACATGTATTCAAGATTCAGCCTCATAGTCAATGAATTGAGAACACTTGAGAAGGACATATCTCTCACTGAGATAAATGATAAATTGCTGACTTGCTTTCCTAGCTCTTGGGACTCAAGAATCTGGCCAATCAAAGACTACAGAAGTCAAAAAGAAATATCAACAGATGTTCTGTTGGGTAAATTAAAATCCTATGAACAACTGTTGAAAACCAGAGCTGAGAAAGAAAAGGCCTCTCCACTCTCAAAAGAAAAGAGTATTGCATTGAAAGCTGTTGAAGGTGAACCATCTACTAGTGATGAGGAACTAATCAGCTTCCTGGCTAGGAAGTTCAAGAGGTGGATCAAAACAGAAGGATCCAGAGGAAGAGATTCAAAAACCAGGTATAATAAAACACCTACTAAAGAGATTATCTGTTACTCTTGCAGGAAACCTGGACATATTGCACCTGAATGTCCTAAGGAGAACATCACTAAGAAAGATCTGAAAAGAACAGATCTAAAGAAGAAAAAGAAAGAAAGAGGATTCATTGCTCAATCTTGGAGTGATTCAGAATCTGAAGGAAGTACCTCATCAGACAATGATCAGGAAGAGGTCAAGCAAGAGGAAACCTGTCTGATGGCCATTGAGAAGCTTGATGATACATCTATGATGTATCACATCTCCAGGATGGTGTGGTACTTGGACAGTGGATGCTCCATGCACATGACAGGTTGCAAAAACCTATTAATCAACTTTGAGGATAGACTTGGACCATCAGTAACCTTTGGAGACCCTAGCTGTGGCCAAACCAAGGGATTTGGAGATTTCAAAGAAGGGAAAGTCACCTTCAAGAATGTGGCAGTAGTCAAAGGACTAAAACACAATCTGATAAGTATAAGTCAGATATGTGAGAATGGTAAGTATGAGGTAAAATTCACTACACTATCCTGCCATATTATAGATATCAAGACTGGTGCTACAGTACTAAATGGAATTAGAAAAGGGAGAGTATATGTAGTGGACTTTAGCTCTTCACCCACAGAAGTTTGCTTATTCAACAATATTATTGTTAAAAATGAATTATGGCATAGGAGACTAGGTCATCTAAACTACAAAACAATCAGTAAACTAGCTAAGAATAACCTAGTCAGAGGCTTACCAAAGGGTAGGTACTCTAAGGATTCTCCATGCAGACCTTGCCAACTAGGAAAGCAAACCAAATCATCCTTCAAACCCATTGGTAAGGATGACTCTCCCAGGTCTTTACACTTACTACACATGGATCTCTTTGGTCCCATATCCACTCAAAGCTTAGGTGGAAAATCCTATACCTTGGTCATTGTTGATGATTATTCTAGGTTTAGCTGGGTATTCTTTCTAGGAGTTAAATCTGAAACCCATAAAATTCTCTCAAAATTTATAAGACAAATTCAATCTGAGTTCAATACAAATGTTTCAATTATAAGAAGTGACCATGGGACTGAATTTGAGAATCAGATGACTTGTAGTTTCTGTGAGGAAGAAGGTATTAAACAAAGCTTCTCAGCACCTAGAACTCCCCAACAAAATGGAGTTGCTGAGAGGAAGAATAGAACCTTAATAGAATCAGGTAGAACCCTGCTTGAAGAGTCAGGATTACCAAAAACCTTTTGGGCTGAAGCAGTCAACACTGCAAACTATATTCTAAATAGAAGCCTCATACACAAAACTAAATCAAAGACTCCATATGAGCTCCTGAAAAATAAAACACCCACTATTAAATATTTTAAAATTTTTGGATGTGC
The DNA here is from genome assembly GCA_033032865.1 of Dactylorhiza incarnata. Classification (NCBI taxonomy): domain Eukaryota; kingdom Viridiplantae; phylum Streptophyta; class Magnoliopsida; order Asparagales; family Orchidaceae; genus Dactylorhiza; species Dactylorhiza incarnata. The sequence continues at coordinate 17,760,399 of JAWHQI010000024.1, forward strand.
TTGCTTTATTCTAAACAATGGGAAAGATCATCTTACCAAATTTGACAAGAAGTCTGATGATGGAATATTTCTGGGATATTCATCATCCAGCAAAGCCTATAGGTGCTATAATAGAAGAACTCTTAAGATTGAAGAATCCATGCACATTGTATTTGATGAAACTAACATGCTGCTTAAGGGGGAGGAAACTCCCACCAGTTCTGTTCCACAGGAAAACAACAGCATAGAAACCCAGTTTGAGCAACTAGCCCTAGAGAACACAGAAAATGGAAAGGAAAACCAGTTAGAGGAACCAAGTGAGGAGTCTGAACAAGAAACCTCAGAAAAGAGCACTCAAGACCCTCTTCCACAAGAGGACATGGTCCAGGAAGAACAATTGAACAATGATCCCATTGAGAATGAAGTAGAAGAACAACTGACAAATTCAGGCAGAACAGGAATCAATTTGAAAGATCATCCACAAGCTCAAGTGATTGGAGATCCCAATGCAGGAGTAAGAACAAGACACTAAGTCTCCAATGGGATAATGCTCCAATGCTTCCTATCACAAGTTGAACCAAAGAAGTTTGAGGAAGCAAATTGTGATCCTCACTGGATTATGGCCATGCAAGAAGAGCTAGGCCAATTTGAGAGAAACAAAGTATGGAACCTAGTTGAAAGACCAAGAAACTACCCTGTAATTGGTACAAAATGGGTATACAGGAACAAACTAGATTCCACTGGAATAATTGTGAGAAACAAGGCAAGACTTGTAGCACAAGGATATAGACAAGAAGAAGGGATAGATTACAATCAGACCTTTGCTCCAGTAGCCAGATTAGAGGCAATCAGGCTCTTTCTTGCCTGTGCAGCCTTCATGAAGATGAAAGTCTACCAAATGGATGTCAAGAGTGCCTTTTTAAATGGAGATCTGCAAGAAGAGGTATATGTGGAGCAACCACCAGGTTTTGTTAATCCCTCTTCCCCTAACTTTGTTTATAGACTTAACAAAGCATTATATGGTCTTAAGCAAGCACCTAGAGCTTGGTATGAAACTCTCTCAAATTTTCTTTTAGAAAATTCCTTTGAAAGAGGAAAAGTAGACAAGACACTCTTTACTAGAACACATAAAAACCAACTCCTCCTTGTTCAAATATATGTAGATGACATTATCTTTAGCTCAACCCATCCTAAACTATGTAAAAGATTTGCTAATCTTATGCAATCTAAATTTGAGATGAGTAGTATGGGTGAACTCTCCTACTTCCTAGGGCTACAAGTAAAACAAAGTAGTGAAGGAATCTTTATCTCACAATCAAAATATACCAAAGAACTAATCAAAAAGTTTGGTATGGAATCAGCATCTACCATGAAAACACCCATGGCAACCAATGCCATCATAGAAAAAGATGATAAAAGAAAATCAGTAGATCAAAAGACTTATAGGGCCATCATAGGATCCCTTCTATATCTAACAGCAAGCAGACCTGATATCATGTTTGCCTCTTGCATATGTGCTAGATTTCAGGTTGAACCAAAGGAATCCCATCTCACCTCAGTAAAAAGGATTCTTAGATACCTAAAGGGAACCCCTGAACTAGGACTATGGTACTCAGCAGAAACTAACTTTGAATTAATAGGTTTCTCAGATGCAGATTATGCTGGATGTAGGGTTGATAGAAAAAGCACATCTGGTACCTGCCAATTTCTAGGTGACAGATTGATCTCATGGTTTAGTAAGAAACAAACCTCAGTCTCAACTTCAACAGCTGAAGCTGAATACATAGCTGCTGGGAGCTGTTGTTCACAAATCCTGTGGATGCAAAATCAACTACTTGATTACAAATTGGAAATACACAACTCTAAGATCTATTGTGATAGCTCTAGTGCTATATCCATAGCATCCAACCCAGTCCTTCATAGTCGGACCAAACATATAGAAATCAGACATCACTTCCTTAGAGACAATGTTGAGAAGGGTAAAATAACCTTAAAATATATTCCCACAGACAATCAAAGAGCAGACATCTTCACAAAACCTTTAGATGAAACTAAGCATAACTATTTCATAAATAACTTGGGGATGCTTGATGGAAGCTTGTAAACCTCATTGTTAGGGAAATCTAAAGACATCAGAATATCTAAGAAAGTTTCCTGGAGATGCGTCGAATACATATCGACGTACCATCGAGAAGACCTCGACGCTGGTTCTGATTTCTTTTAGTTAAAGTTACGTCGATCCACTATCAACGTACCGTCGACTTCTTATCGACGCAAGTCTATGACCACGTCGACAAATCTTTAGACTGACAAAACCTTCACGGAACGCCGACTACATATCGACGCATACGTTGACATCAATTCGACGTAACGTCGACTTCTGGTTAAAATTGGAATCAAATCCTTACTTCCTTCTCTTTTACGATTGGATTACCTTTATTTCTGTTTCCTTTCTCGACGTTTCATCTTCTTTAAAAAGTACTTCTTATTTCATAACAAATACCTCTCTGGACCCGCCAAAACTGTGTCTTCTACCTCTCTCTCTTCCTGCATCAATGGCGCCTACTCCTGTTCAAACTGACCTTATCAAAGCAATGAACGATGCTTTGGAAAATCTTCTCAATGACTTCCAGACACGATTAACTAACTTCTCCAATGAATGTGCCAATATGATCACCTCCTGTGAAGCCAAATTGGCCACCCTGTCTGCCTCTCTTCCCGGGCTTCATCTTCTTCTTCAAGAGGAACCTCTGTCGCCACAAAGGTTTACATCCTTCCTGAAAGATATAAACCAGGGGTAGAGTTGCTCCAGAAACCCCTCTTGCCAGGTTTTTGATCTCAACTAAAAGCTCAGGTTTAAATCTCTCCTCTCCTAAAATAGTAGTATTCAAGAGAAAGAGAAAGACCCCTCCTACCCCTCCTGAGTAATATTTGAAAACAATGCTGATATATTTTTGAGTACTAATTGGAATGAACATGACATATGTTTATATGATTCTGGAACATTTGATCTCTTTTTCTAAATTTCACTTTTTGATTATTTGATATATTTCTTTTCTATACAAATGCTGTGCTGGATTGATTTTATGCTAATACAATTTCTCTCTAATTAGGGTTAAGACAAATAGGGGGAGATTGTTGGGAAAATGATTTCTCTTAACCCCTGAAAAATGAGTCAAATATGAATTCCAAGAATGAAAAACAAGGCTAAGTAAATATGCGTCGAATAGTGTTCGACGCAACGTCGAAATGTAGTCGACGTATCTTTCAGATTAAGTCGAAGTAACTCTAGGAAGATTTTGACGTATGTGTTGTCGACGCTACTCTGATTTCTAGTCGACGCATATGGAGAAGTCGACGCACCTTAATCGACGCACCTTCCTTATTCTCCTCTAGACGTCCAGCCAGGATGAATTCGACGCTTACGTCGAATAGGAATCGACGCACGTCGATTTATATGACAGATTTAAATATGCGCCAGATCTCTTTCCTTCTTTCAGTAGATCTGATTTGTATGGAATAAGTATCAATATTTTATAGCCGTTCTGAATCATTCTTTCCTTATATCTGATTCTTGGCTAATTTGATTAAACTTATTTGGACATTATTTGAAATCAGAATTGGTTCTTTCCTTCTACAGAAATAAATATTATGGAAACATTTTCATCTTTCTATTTCTCTGACAACTAATTGATTATCCTCCTATAGTATTATGTTGAATTAACAGAGCTATAAATAAAGAGGAGGTCGGCAGAAAATAAAGAAGAGTGATCTACCACACACATTTGAAATAGAGGAAAAACTCCCAAGAGAAAAGAGAGAAATTGAGAAAAAGCTCTGCAGCAACATTCAAGCACTTCTTCTTCTTCTGCTTCTGAAGTCATACTGCTGCAAAATCTGATAGCTCTCACAAAGAGAGAAAGGCTGCAAATCTTCTTCTCTCTATAGAAGAAAGATTCAATTCACTACTTCTTGTGCTTCCAATCTTCTTGCTAGGAAGAAGATTCATTCTTGTTCATATTTCTTCTTCTTTCTTTCTTTTTCTTACTTAGACATTGTAAAAGAGTTTTTAGAATCTCTCTTCAAAAAAAAATTCAGTGTACTGGTTCTAAGAGTCTCCTTGTAAAAAGACTCAGTTGGTTCTAAGAGTCTCCTTGTCAAAAGACGCAGGGTGGTTCTAAGAGTCTACTTATCAAAAGACTCAGTGCAAGATAGTGAATTCCTACCAAGGGGGTAGAAGAGTGGACTACCCAAAGTTTGGGGAACCACTATATTTTCTTGTATTGTGCTGTGATTTCTTTACTTGCTTTTATTCTCTTTATTTGTTTAATTCTTGTTGGTGTGTGGGAAGCTCTAATCTGTGATCATACATATATATATATATATATTAACTTTGCACAAAATATTTTTAATCTCTATTCACCCCCCCCCCCCCCCCTCTAGAGAATTCTAGTGAGGTAAACTGTGCACTTTCAATTGGTATCAGAGCCAGGTTGATCTAAAAAGGATAACTCCTTGATCAAAAAGATCCTACCTCTCATATATATATATATATTTTTCAAAACTATTTTATCATATGGCACAAATCAAAGATTATGCTTCCACCAGACCTCCAATGTGCAATCTTGAAAAGTTTGCAGTTTGGAAAACAAGAATTAGAATTTATATGAATTCCATTGATGCTGACTTGTTTAATATTACTATGACAGGTCCCCCAAAGCCTTATAGAAAGGATGCAAATGGCAATGTCACACAAATACTTGTTTCAAGATCTGAGTGGACAGAAGATGAAAAGAAGGCAAGAACATATGATCTAAAGGCCATGAACATACTTGTCTCAACTCTCTCAGATGACATTTTTCAAAAGGTTGTTGACTGTGAATCATCCAAAGAAATTTGGGATGCTCTCATAAAGATGGTGGAAGGAAGTGCTGATGAAAAGAAAGATAAAAAGGCTATATTGATTTCTCAATATGAGAACTTCCAAAAGAAGGCTGAAGAAAGCATCTCTGAAATGTATGCCAGATTCAGTCTGATCATCAATCAACTAAGAGACTTGGACAGAGAAATCTCTCTCACTGAGATTAATGACAAATTGCTAATGAGTCTCCCTAGTTAATGGGACTCAAGAATATGGGCAATAAGAGACACAAGAGGACAAAAAGAAATTTCAACAGATGCTCTCTTAGGAAAACTCAGATCCTATGAGCAATTGCTGAAAACTAGAGAAGAGAAGGAAAGAAGAGAAAACACTCCAATTTCTTCAAAAGGCAGGAACATTGCTCTAAAGGCAACAGAAGAAGGAACTCCTATCACTGAAGAAGAACTATTCAGTTTCTTGGCTAGAAGATTTAAGAAATGGGTCAAGACAGATGGATCAAAAAAGAGGGAGTCAAAACCAAGGTATGACAAAACCCCCACTAAAGAAATTATTTGCTATTCTTGCAGGAAACCTAGACATATTGCCCCAGAATGTCCAGAGAATGCTGAAACAGAAAAGGATCTGAAAAAGAAAGATCTGAAGAAAAAGGGGAAGAAGAAAGAAAGAGGCTTCATTGCAGAAGCCTGGAGTGAAACAGACTCTGAGGACAGTTCATCCTCTAAGAGTGACAATGAAGAATCTAGGCAAGATGACCTATGCTTGATGGCCTTTGAAGGCCCCAAGAATGATGATGGTGCTAAATCTTGGAGTGAGACAGGATCAGAAGAAAGCATATCTTCTGGAGATGAAAATGAAAATAGCCTTATCCTCATAGAGGAATCTGAGGATAAGGATGAGGTAAGCATGTTTGATGAAATAGATTTTCAAAGTGATAACTTTAGAAATGATTTTATGAGAATGTATCTAGATCAACTAAAAGCAACAAAAGAAATTAAAGATCTAAAAGAACAAATCAATGTAGCTAAAAACCAGAGAAACACAGAAATTAAATCCTTTAAAGATTATGAATCAATAGCTAGCAGAATAGAAAAGGAAATAGAAAGGGCTAGAATAGAAAATCAGTTCCTTAAGGATAAAGTAACCCAGGCAAAAGCCTTTGAAGAATCAATAAAAATGAGAAGCCAAACTCTTGAAGAGATCACTGAAAAACAAACAATAAGACACAAGAATCTTGGGCTAGGGGCTGATCCCTCAATCAGCCTAATTCCATCCAACAAACCTGCTTGGATGAGCCCTGTAAAATTCACTAAACCTGTCAAATTAGACAACCAAGAAAAAGAATCACAACATAAGAAAGAACACCTCTCCAAGGAAATTGATGATACATCATATTATTCAGCTGATGACTCACAAACTTCATCTGAAGAGATAACTAAACCAAGAGAAACAACTCATAAAGAAGTAAAAACAGAAAAAGGAATAGTAAAAATCTATGAAGATTCAGTTGCGTCGACTTCATATCGATGCATGCATAATAGTGCGTCGACATCTACTCAACGCAACCTCTCAGATGCATCGATCTCTTCTCGATGCTTAAACAAAAGTACGTTGACTTCCAATCGACGCAACTCTTTTTATGCGTCGAAATCAGATCGACGCCACCTGGAGAAAGCTCCGAATAGAAATCGACGCGACTATCAACATGCGTCGAATCGATATCGACGCACACATATTCAGAGCAACGTAAATGTCTTCCCTTCAAAAATCTCTCATCTAAACCCATATTCAGGACCCATTCATCCTAATCAAAATTTCTACTCTAAACAATATTCCTATCCCAATCAACACTTCTATCCTTCTCTAAAATCAAATCCTTACAACTCTAAGACAATCAAATGCTATATATGTAACAAACCCGGCCACTTTGCCAAACAATGTTGGCATAATCAATCAAATTATATGTAAAAGAAAATCAGTCCAAAATTGACTTAGAAACCTTTAGGAATAGGAAGAGACAAAAAGAAATAAGCACATAGAGCTGTTCTGAAAAATTAAAAGTCACGTCGACTTATAATCGACGCTCCGTCGACGACTCAGATCAATAGGCATAATCGACGCATACGTTGACTATTATCGACGCGTACGTCGACTAGAAATCTCTTCATCCCAAAGCAGACTATATCGACGCTCACGACGAATCCCACTCGACGTAACGTCGACTTCATAAAAACGAGCGGCAAGGCTGAATCATTTTCGGTCACATCCACTGAAGTACCGAATAAACCTTGAGTTGAGTCCTGTTTCGACGCTTCACCTGACTTAAATAGATTCTTCAGTTAGAAACCTTCACGACCTCTGCATCTTTCATCCTTCTTGCTCCTCAGTCCAGCCACCTCTTCCTCTCTCTCTCCAACCTAAAATGGCTCCCAAAACTAACTCTAGCTTCGACATTGACCTGGAATCCTTCCAAGCCGCCGCCGACAACTTTAAGAGCATAATAGCTCTGTTCACTGAAGCTGGTCTGGATAAGCTCATTTCAACAAGATGCAAGCTTCTGGATACAGAACTAACAGAGCTCATAGCTCATGTTCAGATAACTGAACAAGGGGAAATTTCAGGCACAATCTATAAGACACCTGTATCAATATCTGCAGAACACATAAGGACCACCTTTGATCTTCCATCAGGTATATCCTAATATCATCTTTGTTTAAATGAAATAAGGAAAGAAAATGAGCTTCTAAAAGGAATGACTAAACATGTCTTAATTACTCCTCTATTAGGTGATGAATCCATTGAACTCACACCTGATGAAATCAAGCATTTACTCACCACCATGAAATTCTCAAAAGATAGGCCAATCCATCTGAAAAAGATAGATTTTTCTGATGAGCACAGATTACTGGCAGATATAGTAGGGAAAGTTCTACTATGCAAAATCTCAGCACATGATGCAGTACCCAAACACCAACTGAACATCATGGGGGTCCTTGTGCTGAAGAAGAAAGTAGACTGGGCCTCATGGCTACTCAAGATAATAGGCTCTAGATATTCTCACAAAGAGAATGCCTACATGAGGATTATGAGTCAAGTACTCTTCCACTCCTTCCCTGACCTCTGTAGGTCAAAAGGAATTCCTATCCCTCCTGGAAAGAGGATGTCCATTGCCCTCTTCTCCAAATGGACCAGGCAAATCCCCATGCCTGGCTCCATTCATGAAAGGACTCCCACTCCTCCTAACTATTCTGCTCACCCTTCTCCTCCTCCTTCTCCTCAAAGAGACAATTCTTCTCTACCACCATCATCCACTCAAATAGCCTCTACCACCCTCACAACTCCTACTTTACCTACTTCTTCTCAAACACCTGCTCAGACAGCAGTATCTCCTTCTCTCCCTCCTCCTATTTTCCCATCTTCTTTACCTCCATTATCACCCATACCTCATGTATCAACTCACTTCTCTCCTCCTCCATCACCTCTTCCTCCATCATCACCTCCTCACCTTTCACACCATGAATCATCTGCATCCACTGAGGCTCTCCTCACTTAATGCATCAAATCAGCAGCTGAAAAATTCCAAGTGATGCTGGATGAGCATTGCTCTCAAATTCATTCCTCCATCCTTCACATGCACACCCAAATAGATGGGGTCAGTGCCTCTATGCAAGGCCTAAAGACCTCTCTCTCTTCCTCTAGAGTGACAAGGTCTTTCTTAACCTCCCTGGCCAAGAAGGTCATGAAGGGGGAGAATCTAGATGAAGAGCAGCTCTCCAATCCTAAATCTCTCCCTCACAAGTCCCCTCCTCCAAAACCTGACAAGATCCTTGGGAATGAGACAGTACCTGAGCTATATAATGATGAACAAACAATAGAGGTACTCAACATAGCAAGGGATGCTGCAAATCAAATGACACTACTATAAGGGGAGGGAAGAAAAGCAGAAAATGAGGCTGCAAAGGAAGATGGTGAGAAAGATAAAGAAACTGAACTTCAGGGGGAGCTGGAAGCTGTGTTAGCTGAAGAAGGAGCTAAGGATACTATTATAAATGAAGCTGAGACTCAGGGGGAGCAAATGGCTGAGACCCAGGGGGAGCTAGGAGAACTCCCTACAAATGAGAAAGAGAAACTCTTGTCTCCTAAAACAGTAGTATTCAAGAGAAAGAGAAAGACCCCTCGTACCCCTCCTGAGTAATATTTGAAAACAATGCTGATATATTTTTGAGTACTAATTGGAATAAACATGACATATGTTTATATGATTCTGGAACATTTGATCTCTTCTTCTAAATTTCACTTTTTGATTATTTGATATATTTCTTTTCTATACAAATGCTGTGCTGGATTGATTTTATGCTAATACAATTTCTCTCTAAGTAGGGTTAAGAAAAATAGGGGGAGATTGTTGGGGAAATGATTTCTCTTAACCCCTTGAATTAAGTTGAATAAGAATTCTAGGAAAGAAAAACAAGGTTAAGTAAATATGCGTCGAATAATATTCGACGCAACGTCGAAACATAGTCGACGTTTCCTTCAGATTGAGTCGAAGTAACTCTAGGAAGATTTCGACGTATGTGTTGTCGACGCTACTCTGATTTCTAGTCGACGCATATGGAGAAGTCAACGCACCTTAATCGACGCACCTTCCTTATTCTCCTCTCGACGTCCAGCCAGGATGAATTCGACGCTTACGTCGAATAGGAATCGACGCACGTCGATTTATATGACAGATTTAAATATGCGCCAGATCTCTTTCCTTCTTTCAGTAGATCTGATTTGTTTGGAATAAGTATCAATATTTTATAGCCGTTCTGAATCATTCTTTCCTTATATCTGATTCTTGGCTAATTTGATTAAACTTATTTGGACATTATTTGAAATCAGAATTGGTTCTTTCCTTCTACAGAAATAAATATTATGGAAACATTTTCATCTTTCTATTTCTCTGACAACTAATTGATTATCCTCCTATAGTATTAACCACCTTTATGTACATGCAAATATGACTACTATATATCTCAGAGCCATAGGCTCCCCAGGCTATCCTGCCCGTCACAATTACCTTCCGAGCCATCGGCTCGCCGGACTAACCCGTCCGTACTTACAACCACCGAGCCTACTGCTCGAAATACCAAACCAACTAACCACTCGTAGCGATGGGATATGGCTGTGTGCATTATTAAGTTAATCTTGCATAACAAATTATTCTAACAGTTTTGGGTTAACCTTGGACTTCCTGAGGACTACCCTGTGAGGGGCTCACAGCGGTACTAGGAGCTAAGATGGGCTGAACCCCAAGGCTCCCTTTCCAAGGCACTTTTTCTTATTGATTTCTACCCTTGACAAGACCAGTATTATTGTTAAACTTACTAAACCTAAGTGTGTTTTACTTCATTCCAAGGGAATGATGACCTCTCGTCGATCCCATGCACATCCTTCCCCTTTATCAACCGGGCACACTCATTACTTGGACTCCTGTTGATGACCTCAAACCTCCTCAACCAGACTAGGTACACCAACTACCTCCCATTCCCAACTAGCGGTCTACAAGCTGCCTTAACTCTACAGTTTTACTATGTGCAGACCTCATGAGTTGTATGAGGTGCATGAAAGGAGGTACTCCAAATTATTATCCAAATGGCCCAAGATTATTATTGGGGGTGTGTTATGACCTTTTAAGACTAACTCCATAAATTCATAATTTTCATAATTTATTTGGCATTTATTATAATTTCTCCAAATTCAGGGAACCTATGACTTTGAACACCAAGTGTGGTTTTCTGATAAGCTATGGCCTTACTAAAATTTGTACAACTATATATTATCAAAATAACAGCCATTTATGAAGTTCATAAATTTCCAGAAAGGTTTTGGCATCCAAATAAACTATTGATTAATTTATCAAAATCAGGGATTAACAAAGGAAGTACCAAAAATACTTATTCAAAAATTACAAGAAAATTAACAGGTGTTAAAGGTGATCAGAAAAGTTTACTACTTGGGTTCCATAATTTTCCAAGGTAATTTAGCCACTAAAACAAATATTTCAAATAAATCCAAACTAGGGCACTTTGTGAAGTAACCTACTTGTAAATTCTTCCAAACCTTATACCCAAATTTACAGAGCTTTGTAATGCCCTAAGATGCCCTCTGACCAAGTTTCATAACATTTCAATGAACATTAAACCCATGAATAATTTTTCTTATAATTAGGGCAAATAATTGACTTGTGAATGAAGTACTATATAGATCAATTTAAAATCCTCAATAAAATTATCAAGGAACAATATCACTACCACAAGCTCACTGCCAAAATTTTATGAACATCCAAGGTTATATAAATATGTAAATTCTTCTTATAAGAAAGTGCACTAATAGGTTCTTAATTAATTCAGAGGGGATAAATGTTCCTAAAAATCCCAAGTAAATTTTTCTAGGGTGTATTACCACCCTATGAATCTCTCTGCCAAGTTCCAAGTCAATCCAAGGACATATGACCCTATGTCCTTCAATAGGTTCGATATACACCCCTAGGGTTTGAACTTAGGGTTCTAGGGCACATCCACCCCAAACCACTACAAACACTTGTGGGAGTGTTTTATGGGATATTAAATTAGTGGCCAAAGTTTCATCACTTTTGGATGAGGATTGACCACCCAAACCCATAAGTGCATCTTTAACCTAATTTTTCCCCTTAATTAATTAAACTTGAGTCACCAAATTACCTGACCAAATCAATCCCAAATGGGATGTGATTTTTACCAGAGTCATGTAATGACCCTAAAGACCACCCACCAAAATTTGGAATGGTTTGGAGGTCTCTAGACCCTAAAATGAAATCATAAGTGAATTATTAAATTTAAAAAAAAAAACTATAAAAAAATGTCCTCCAAAAATTCTCATTTTTGGATATGTTGAGGGTGTGGATATAAATAGCCTATGGTACAAATTTCAAAATATTTGACTGAGTGGTTTGATGGGGCCACACAATTTTGTCTCTGGTCAACCCTATGTATAGCTTGCACCAAATTGAGTGTTGCGGTCAAACCAGTGGACCAAACTAGCTCAAATCAATTTTAAATTAAACTAGACACAAAACTCTACAACTTTTATCTCTGGCTAATTTTCCTGATAAGGCCTCTAAGTAGCATAAAATCGAGCATGAAAATGATGTAAAAAGTGTGACAGATTCGTATTTTTATTAAAAGGTAGACTATAGCTTTAGAATCAAATCCAGCACAGATCTTAAAGCAGATCTGATGGTTCCTGGATTTCTTCTTCCTCCAGCCAACAGCTGAGAACAGTCGTTCCTGGAGCTCCTTCAAATCCACTTTTCCAGCCATCCGACCTCCTCCCTGTCCGGCCATCGCCGCCACCACCTCCGCTGAGGTGCTAGCAATCATCGTGCGGCGGCACGACTGCCGGAGGGGCCGATTCTGGCGAACCCGATGGGAAGAATTCCCATGAAATTTTCAGATCTTTTGCTCACTGGATCGGTCTCAATTGAGCCCAATTTCTCCACCTAAATATTTATAGATCTACCACTGAAAGAGAGGAGGAGGGAAGGACCTTTTGGGAGGCTTGAAGCCTAGCCATTCTCCTTGTCGCCATGGTCGAGCTTGAGATCTTTGTATCCATTGCAACCTCTGAAACAACTTGCCTGATTTCCTCAAGTAAATGGGGGAAACACCTCCTCACTGCCCACTGAAGGTTCTTAAAGGGCCAATTTGGGAAGGGGAAGAGGCAAAACTTGGGATTCCACCATTAATGGTGAATTTTGGCCCCTACTAGAAACCACCATATTCAGCCCCCATGTGAGCTGGAAAACCTCTTAAACTCCTAACTGATAAAGGGAATGAATCCCCATCAATTGGGAAGGCCTTTGGCCTCCCTTGGCCATGAATGCCATCATTCCTTCTCTTTCTCTCTTCTCCATTCTTGGGGAAAATGAGATTTCCCTCTCCTAGTCATCATTTACAGAAATTGGGTGGCAACTCTTGGTAATTATCAGCCTCCTAAGCTAATGGTCTACTCCAATTGGGCCTAGCCCAAGTGGATTGGGCTTGATTAGGTCAAAATAGGGCATTTTGACCTAAAAATTAGGGTTGAGTTGACTTTGGTCAATTTGACCTTTTGGGTTGACTCCAATGGGTGGTTAGTGACCCATTGGCCTCTCCTAAGGAAAGGAATGTTTGGGTAGGGTCAATTTGGCAAGGTGGAGGTCAATTGACTCCTAATAGGCTAGTTTGACCAAATTAGGGCTAGGGTTGAGTTGGGTCAACTTGACCTTCTTAGTTGACCCCAATGGGTTACTAAGTGATCTAAGGGACCCTTTAAGGGTTAGAGCTGTTATGGTGGGGTCAAGGAGTCAAGTTGAGGCCTAAGATTCCAACCCTAGGCTTGGTAATTGGAAATTGCTATTTGTAGACCAATGTGGTTACCACCTTCATTCTTAGGTTCCTAAGGCACTCTTGATCATCTTAGGGTTTTAACATGACCTAGTCATGACAAAAATCTCTTCTTCTTTCTAGTTGTCTGAGGGATGTTACACCGCAAGCATTGGATTATGTGTCTTTTCAGTCGCGCTTCTGAGATAGGCTCTTCCGGGTCCAATGCCGATATATCAGCACAAAGTTTTTTCATTTTCAGGATGAAGGATGAGATAGATAAGTATCCTTGAGTTGCTTTTGCCAACTCATTCTCAAGAAACTATAGTCGAGCAACATTCTTCTTATTGAATAAGCCATCCAAGGTTGTCCAAATTTTAGCAGCAGACCGACATCCAATGATGTGGTTAACGAGTTCAGGAATAATAGCCTGCTTGAGAGTGAACTCAGCTTTGGCATTTATTCTCTTCCAAGCCTTCACCTGCTCAGCATTCCCTTCAGCAGCAACCACTGGTTGTCTTGCTTCTCCACCGACTACCTCCCATAAATCCTCACCAAGAAGATAGCTCTCCATGCAAGACTTCCACTTCTTAAAGTTAGTCTGCGTAAGGAGGCCAATACCAAAACCTCTTGCATAACCTCCTTCCATTGCTATACTGATGGTTAACTTGAACTTCCAGAAATCTCAAGCAAGATACTGAGGTTGATCTCTGCTCAAACCTTTTGTCCCTCTAATACCAAGAATTCTTATGAAGGTTGTATGATTATATCTATCACTGGATCTACTCTTGATTAACTCCTGCTTATAATAGTGATGTTTTGCAGGAGCTTTGATTGTCAAACCCTTTGGGATTCTGCTGATTGAGATCTGGCTATTATGAGATGGTGATGAAGAGCAGCTTTCAGATCCTTTGAACTTCTCTTCTGATTAAGATCAGCCTGCTGTGAGATTGTGATAATGAGCAGTTGTTCTTATCTTCTCTATATCTTCTCAGTTAGGGTTTCTGAGGGAGGAAGAAGAAGAGAAAACACTCGAGAGAGAGATCTCAGCCGATTGTAATGTATGTTATATATTTGTGTCTCCTTCTTCTCTACCCTTTTATTGTCCCTCTTTAATTTTTGAATTTAATCTCCCTTTCTGGTAAGCCCTGAAAAGGCATTCTACTCTGGACAATCTCTCTCTTTCCTTCTTTATTTCCCGACCCGTTCACCAACCTTAAGCATGTTTTCAAGGAAGCTTTTTGTCTTCTTGTAGTTCTTCTGTCTATTTGAGGCAATTAATGAGCCGTTAGGGAACGGCCTTGAGAGAGGTGGGCCATGAGAGAGGTGGGCCATGAGAGAGGATCAAAAATGACAGCTGAAAAGGTAAAAGGTTTCCCTTTTCAGACTGTATTCGACGTAGCGTCGAGTTCACTTCCTCTCTTATCGACGCACCTTCGAGTTCTTATAGGAGCAGCTTCTAATTCATCCTTGCTCTGACTGAACTCAGCTAGTAGACATTGCATCGATACCCAATCGATGTAACCGTCGAGTTGAAGATATGATTCTGAGCTTCAATATCTGCATTGAGATGAAGTCGACGTTGCGTCGACTTTAGATTACTTCGACAGATACTTCCTTCTGCTTCGAGTTGAAGTAGAAGTTGCGTCGACTTCTTCAAGTACTCCGACAGGTCCATGACCTCTGCGTTGATATCTATTCGACGTACCGTCGACTTGGAATACTTCAACAGAAGGGTGAACTACTTGGACTTCTAGATAGAGTAGCGTTGATAATAATTCGATGTTGCGTCGATTTCTATTCGACGTAAATGTTAACTTTGCCCATATTGTGCTTCTCTTGATCTGGTCTTGACACCCTAGGTTGAATGTGACATCCTAAGACATCTAATGACCAGATTACCCTAACTATACAATGGGTAATTCAATCCTAAGAGATAAAATCACTTTTAGGTAATTTGTTAAGTTAAATCAAAGGAGTTTTTCCCAACAAACTCCCCCTATTTATCTTAATAAATTTTACAAATTGAATAAAGTGATTTTACATATTTCTTTGCATAGACAAACATAAAAGCATGTCAGACATCCTGGACATAAGAAAATGAAGTACATACAAGACAGCATTAGTATATAAGACAATAACATATTGTTTTTCACAGACCATTTCATTCTAATGTCAAGAAATATGTAGATATCCAGAGTTATTTTTCATAAAGAATAGTTTCTTACAGAGCACCTCAGCCTCATTGTTCCTTCTCAAGAGTTCTTCTTTTTCTTGAGAATACATTTGAGGAAACTTTCCTTGGGGCAATCTGAAAGGCTCATCATCTTCTTCAGTAGTGTCTTTGGGAACCTCCACTTGACTTTATGCATTTACTTCAACTTCCTGGGCAGCTTCCTTAGCTATCTGAGCTACCTCATCTAGCAGATTGTCCATCAGAGGCTTCTCCTGACAAGCTGTTGTACATACAGCTTCCATTTCTATATCCAAGTTCCTTTGAACATCTGGAGCAAGCTCCCCATGAACTGTTGCATCTATTCCTTCATCATCTAATATTTCTGGAGCAAGCTCCCCCTGAACTGTTGCATCAATTCCTTCATCATCCAATTTTTCTTAGAGATCCCCCATGTAATACCTCCCCTACAATGACTATATAATATAGGTCCGGACGGGACCCCACATCATATAATCTCCATAGCTTTAGTATTAAAACATGATATAGATCTAACCAACTCAAAACTCAGAACCAACACAGCGAAAACATTAAATAAAACACAGAAGTTGTCCACATCTACATAAGAGTACCACGGCCTTATAGCCTTACAAAACCCATACTCAAGCCAAACAAACAGGGCATAGAAAAATGTCCAACAGATCATCACAATCCTAAGCTACCTTGGCAAGCAAGCCGGAATAGGTAAAGACCTCATAGTCAAACAAGAAAACAGGAAAAGTGCACTTCATTAAGCTTAGGCCTTTTAGGCCGGCGAGCTAGGTCTAGCATACGATCCTTGCCCTGCATCCAAATCACAAAGAGTGGTATAACGAGGGTCAGTTATGGCTGACCAACAACGGTGTAACAACACCCCTCCTCCTGGCCGTCCTAGCGGACCCCGGGGAACTACATCACCCTACAAGTTAGCACTTCGTATGCAAATATAATAAACAGTAATAACATAAAAATGACAGGCATGAGTGTCACAATCATCATCCATGTTTCTATGTTAAGCAATAAAAGTAAGGGGATATAGCAATGCAGCATGTATGCAAACCTGGGTTTCACCCAAGGCACCCTATGTCGTGTATGCTTCTAACACATCAATGTTGGACATGTGTGTCACATCCCTTTGTTTGAGAATAACAAATCCCATATTGTATTTGATATTGCTTGTAGTGTGTTTATAGTGTGCAGGAACTATAGGTGAAATACTCCATAGGTAGAAGGCAGTATGGAATCAAACTTTCTGAATGGAGCACTACCGCCAGCGCTAGACGATAACGCAGGTGCTAGCGCTATAGAAAAGGAAAAATTATTTACATATTTGTCGCCTCCGATTTCAAGCGATATTGAAATCAATTTTTGTAAACACCTTTTCATATAATATAATCATGTCTCTATTTGTGTTTACTTGATTTCTCTCATTTGGCGCAATCTCTATTATATTGTGTTATAAGTTTTCCATTCTAAATCTAAATTGTTTATTTCAATCTCTTTCATCATAAAACAATTTAGTAATTATCGTAAAATTATAAAAAGAATTTTTATTCCCTTATTCACCCCCCTCTAAGGGCGCCGTAAGATCCAACAAGTGGTATCAGAGGTAGGTTATTCCAAATCGGTTTAACAACCGGGAATAATGGCGTCTCATGATCTCGCTTCTACTAGTAGGGGAAATTTTCTTATAAACGAAAAATCTTTAGCACCACCTTTATTTGAAGGTAAAAATTATAATGGGTGGAAATTTCTTATGGAAAAATTTCTTAAATCTTTGGATATGGAAGTATAGAATATTACAATTAAAATGCCCCCAAGTATTTTAAATAAAAATGAAATGTTTTTAAATGCCAAATCTATGAATAGTCTATATTGTGCATTAGATCAAAATATTTTCAAACTTATTTATACACTTCCTACTGCTTATGAAGTTCGGAAATTTCTGGAGAATACTTATAGTCTTCCTTCCACAGATGATGAACAAGAGGAATTCCTTATGGATCCAAGAGAAGAAATCGACAAGGACTCACTCTTGGAGGATGATAAATCTAAGAGTGAAATCGACGAGGAATTCCTTATGGATCCAAGAGAAGAAATCGATGAGGACTTATGCTTGGAGGAAGAAGAATACAATATCACAATATTGGACTTATTTGTTGCAACACATCAAGCAAAAGAGAAGACTGAAATTCAACTATGGAAGAGGAATGCAAAGAAGATGTCAAAGGAATCATTGGTCCAAATCTTGCCTCATCCCATATCAATGTAAGAAAATCAAAAACTTCTCTTTTTGTAACAAATTCCATTTCTACATCTCGTATGCTTAAAATTGCTAAACGTAAAATTTTAAAGTTAAAAATTGCTAATTCCAAATTACGTTTAGAAAATAAATCTTTAAAAGCAAACGATAACGTAGAATCAAATATTGATGTGATAAATTCTCTTTCTTGCTCTTTAGTTAAAATTCCTACTCCTTGTATGAATTGCAATATATTAAAAGAAAAATTCAAGGAAATTGAAAATGGGCTCTTAGATTCTAAAGAACATAATGAAAAATTAATAGTTGAAAATGATGCTTTAACTTGTAAGTTAATACAATTAAAATCTTTTGTTGAAAAATTTCAAATGTCATCTAATGAATCGCATCATAAGATTTTGAATAACAAGGATAAATTAACTTACAAAAACATTTCTAAAAAGGACCATTTTCACACATTAAATCAAAAGGAGTTTGGTTTCAAAAAGAATTATGATCCTCATAAAATTCTTAAGAGTCACTATTATAAGTCTCAATATATTTTCAATCATGACTCAAATTTAAAAACTCCTTTTCATGAAAATCAAAATATAAAATATTATCCTTCATATTATAAGAGTATGTCTATAAGAAAGAGTGGAAATGAAAATTATCAAAATAAGAATCAATCATTTAAAACATATTGTAACCCACTCTTTCAACAATCACTTCTTAAGAAATACAATCACTCTTATAAACTTTCAAAAAATCTCTATAATAAAATTCATTATGATTATCAACATCAATCTATTTTGAAAAATAATTTGAATAAACATAAATCCCAAATGAATTATTTTTCAAATAAATATAATCATATAAAGATGTCACATAATCATAACATGAATTTAAATGATAAACAACCAATGTATGAATGGAGACCCATAAATAAAAATGATGTATCATCTTTAATTGACAATGCCCATTCATCATTATCCTCCCAAAAGCCATCACGATGTATTTGGGTACCCAAAGAAACCATCCCACATGGTCCCCTTTGGATACCTAAATCTCTTATCATTTAGTATCTTCCAATTGCATGAAGTAGAAACAAATAAAAATGAAATATCACTACTCTACTTCATGATATGCTTATTGTCACTTTTCTTTTGTTTATTTTTATTTTTTGAACAAACATGCTGTGATCACTTTAAATATCATGAAATATGACTTTCATATATTAAGCCTAATGTTTATCAAATCAAATTTGAATTAAAATTGAACATTAAGTCATATATTTTTCAAAGTGATCTATCTCTCATCTGTGATTGTATTTATCCTTTTAAATCCTTTACCCTTAATTGTCTTGAATTATCAGTAGAAATTGAATTTTGAAATTATTATCAAGACTATTGAAACTATTTTAAAGATTGGATTTAAATGGTTTATTAAAGGGCTGAAGCTAAAAATTAAAATGCGCAACGTTTTGATTATTTTTTTTCTATTTGCTGCATTTGATAGACCTTATAATGAAAAATATTATCAAATAAAATCGAAAACAAACATTCACAAAACGCGTGTTTAATTTTTTCAAAAATGCGAGTTTTAGATCAAAACTTCAAAAGCCATATCTTTTGATCCGCTCGTCCGATTTTCGCGTTTAATATCTTTTTGGAAAGAGCACAGAAATCTCCATCCAACGGAGAACCAAACTTGTTCATTCAAATTCGTTTGGTGCTGTCAAAATTTCCCAAACTCAACTTTGTTTAAAAGTTATATCAGTCTTCTTATTTCGACAATTTCTGTGTTTATGGATTTTTCATCGCATGATATCCTTTGTATATTGTGTGTAATGTGTGTCACCATTGTTTTCATGTTATTTAGACCTTAGAATCGTCATGTATCATTAAGTTCAAATCAAAAGCTTAATCATTTCATTCTAGGTCTAAAGAAAATTAATTTGAAAACTTCTCATATTACATGCAACATTATCTTCATTAATCCTATGTAATAACATTGCATTCAAACTCATCATTCTATCATCACTTCTTGGTCTATGCTTATATATTTATGCTAGGTATAACATGTACAATGTTATTTAAATTTAATGATAACTATGCGATTTGAAATAATAATAGAATACTAAAATTTCAACAAACACATAGGTTATAGATTAATCATTAGAATCTATATGAATATTGTATCATAAATCATATATTATCATGCAAAACCAAAGATCAATAGATTCAATTATTGAATGCAAATTTTATTATAAATTTCAAAACATTATATATGTGATATTTGTCTTTAATATGATAACATGATCATCATTTTCTAGACTTACAATTCAAACATGCTCATTCAAAAGAAAATCATCAAATCACATTGTCATAAGTCTAGAAGAATAAAAATCACATACATCATGATGATCTAACATATATTCTATGCAAAATTCTCTATAATCATAAATCATAATTCATGCTCTATCAAGAAAAATCTCAAAACAATAATACCACCTAGGAATTATGAATCTTATGATAAAAATATGAATATTGTTTTCTTTACATTAGTTAGTGTATGGATATGCTTTGATATTGATTGCATGTATCTCACATATATATAGATTCTAGAACCAACCTAAGAATAATAAAAATACATCAAACTTAATCATCACTCTACTCTAGATCTATAATTTAAAATTCTATTTTGGAATACATGCAATATTAATATTAATCTTATGACATGACATTAGACCCAAAACTCATCATACTAGCTTTATCACTTATTGAGTATTAGTAATTGTGCTAGTTATCACATATCATCATCTCATAAAAGTAGAAAAACTATGCGGCTTTATAACTCATCACATTAAACAAAACCCATAGTTTATAAATAACCCATAGTTTAAAAAGCTTAGGTTGTCCAAAGATTATTCACCTTTGACTTCATATCTCACAATAGCGGGGGCGTAGGGTTATATGCATTAGAGACCTAACCTCTAAGTCATGTCTTGTCCTTAACCGGGGAGGTTTCTAGTGGGGCCTTGCGAGGCACTGGGGGGAAAGAGTGCTAGGTTGAGTGTTCTCTAGTGTGTGCATATGGGACTAACACCCCAACCTACGGCATGCGTGCAGCTCCTCATGCCCATCCGTCACTTAGTACGGGGCTAGGGTGTAGACATTTAGTCGGGGTAGTCTTTAATCTTAGGACATACTTATATTACTCACTGCATGAACATTTTTATTCACTTATTACTTAAATCATGCATATTTTGGGTTGTTTAATAAAAAAAGTCCTCTTGTGTCTTCATAATTTATCTTTTCATGATTAAATGTTTTTGAAAAACACAAGAATTTGAAAAAGCCAAAGTTTCATGCAAATTTGATCCACCTAGAGATCTCCAAAAATTCTGAAATTTCAGCATGGAACAACTCTAAGGACACTTAATAAATATCAAATATCAAAAAATTAAAATTCTCAAAAAATCACGTACTGTTTGCCGCGCTATCACTAGCGTCGGCGCTAGCGTGGGTTTGTGAATTTTCTGATTCTTAAAATTTCTAAATATCCTTAAAATTATGTTAGTTTATATGTACTAATTTGTTTTTGAATTTCTGACATTTATTATTTTCATTTTATTTATATTATGAAAAATCAACTGCAAAAGTTCAAAATTCAAAAATACAAAAATATTTTTTATTATTATTTGTGTTGTATTCATATTATGAAAAATTAACTACAAAAGTTCAAAATTCAAAAATACAAAAATATGTTTTTTGTTATTTGTGTTTTATTCATATTATGAAAAATCAACTACAAAAATTCAAAATTCAAAAATACAAAAATATGTTTGTGTGATTTTTCTGTTTTTTTTAATTAAAAAAAATTTTTCAAAACAAAAAACTTGAGGAGTGGAGCAGTTTTTCAGAAGAAAAGATATTTTTGCTAAGTCAATTCGTCGAGATGTTTCGTGAAGTTCCGATGAATCTCGACGAATCCAGACAGAAGCGAAATTTCTAGTTTAAAGAAGAAATTTTTGCTAAGTCAATTCGTCGAGATGTCTCGTGAAGTTCTGATGAATCTCGACGAATCCAGACAGAATTCTATTCATCGAATGTTCTCGAGAACTCCCGACGAATTCCAACGAATGAAAACAGAAGACAGTTTTCAAGCTTCAGTCAGTATTTTTCAATGGCTAAGTCAATTCGTTGAATGTTCACGTGAAGTATCGACGATGGATAAGTCAATTCATTGAATGTTCACGTGAAGTCTCGACGAATGACGGACAGACGGATTTCAAATTTATGTTTCAAGGAATTCATCATGCTTATCATATTAAAAACAAAAAAACTGTATAATCTTTATTGCCAATGTCAAGCATGTATGATTTCTATTATTTAGAATTATTTACAATGTTAAAACATATTTTTTCAAATTACTATGAACATTGTTTTGCTTATCATGCTTTGATATATCTATTTAAAGTGCATCAATTGTATTGCAAAATGTGTAGAACCAAGCTTAGCATGCCTCTAAGTATGAGTAAATGTTTTATGATTGATAATGATACATTTCACTCACTTATTTTGGTAATCAACATGTGTGTCTAAATCTAAAAATGCTTGCTTGTGTATTGTATTTGTAAAATGAATTAAAACTTGCATAAGTTTATTGCCTACACTACATTTGAATTGCACTTATGAAATTTAGAAAAGTGGTTAAGTTAAAAATTTTGGTTTGCAAAACAAGTGTATTCGGAGAATGTTGTCTCACAAATATGAACAAAAAATAATATATGTAGACAAATATAACTCCACCAAGCACTACATGAACCTCCTGATAAGTCTTCATAAGCATTGTGAGGTTGAGCACCTTGGAAAGAATAGTAAAGTGTCTTGTGCAAACCTTAGTTATTACACAATTTTGTTAAAAAAATTATGTGCATTAAAAGTGTGTGAAAGTAATTTACTTGTGTTTTATTGTGCACTTTACTTTACCTATGTCTTGTATTTTGTTGATTTAAATCAATTGTTAACATTGCCCAAAATACACTAATGTGCACATCATTATCTTTCATAACACTTCTTCTCATGAGTATTGGATTCTAATGCTTTATATATACTACTCTTTATATAAAAATGCACTAGATAACCTAGCATGATCTCTACAATGTTTTGGTATTTCTTGAACTTAGAATTAGGTAACATTGTAGTATAATCTCTCTTTGATATGTTCATTTCATGCTTGGTATTTTTATGAAAAACTTTGAGATTTCAAAAAGGTTAAAACATCTTTCAATTTTGAACTAAAACTCATATTTTTACTTATGCTTTTCATGCCTACAAAAAGATGTTTATTATAATCTTCTGCTTGCTTGCAACTCTTATCTTTATATTTGAAATCTCTTATATATGCTATGCTTAAACTTTTTATCATTTCATATATTACAAAAGCTCGATCATGATTTATAACTAGCCTAAAGAATGCCTCCTTACTACCCTCACCCCACCTTCTTTTGATAATACCAAAAGGGGGAGATTAATTGAAGAAATCTATATAGAGAGAAATATAGATAAATAAGGGGAGACTAATTCATTAAATCTATCATTTAGGGGGAGTAACACATAAATTGCATTTATGTAGGGGGAGCATTAAGATAGGGGGAGTATGCACAATTTCATCATGCTTATCATATACTATAGTTGCACTTTTATCTTGCTTATCTTATCTATAAACACTATTATTGATTTCTTGCTTAGAGGATTTGTTATTATCAAAAGGGGGAGATTGTTGGACATGTGTGTCACATCCCTTTGTTTGAGAATAACAAATCCCATATTGTATTTGATACTGCTTGTAGTGTGTTTATAGTGTGCAGGAACTATAGGTGAAATACTCCATAGGTAGAAGGCAGCATGGAATCAAACTTTCTGAATGGAGCACTACCGCCAGCGCTAGACGATAACCTAGGTGCTAGCGCTACCGCCAGCGCTAGCGCTAACGCTAACGTCAGGCACTAGCTCAAGATCGTGCACAGCGCCACGCAGCCGACTGTTTCGCAACCGCTCCACACGAACGATACCGCAGGCGCTAAGTACTACCGCAGGCGCTAGCTCGAAGGACTATAAATTGAAGCCAACTTCGATCATTTTGATCATCCATCCCAGAGAGGTTGCTTGTGCTACAATTCCAGTGCTGTTATGCTGCCGAAGATGGATCTCCCACAAAAAGCTTAAAGGAGAATTCTGGAGGAGGACTACGTCACGCTACATCTGAAGGACGATCGCTTCGACCTCGCATATACTACAGCGATCCTTCATCCTCAACTCCAGAGATCTCATATAGGGAGTTTTATTATTATTTTCATTATTTCCATTCCATATTTTTTTGTAACCGTTTAGAAAAATCGTCGTGTGTGCGGTGTCTAAGTCCGTGTGAGGCTTAGGGGAAATCATCACCTTGTGTGTGGTGTTAGATCCTTATGTGGTCTAGGGTAAATCATCGTCTTGTGTGCGGTGTCAAGTCCTTGTGTGGCTTGGGGGAAATTCGCCTTGTGTTGGCGACTAGTTCTAAGTGATTAGATCTAGGGGGCTCGAGGCCATATCCGGGGAAGGATTGACTAGAGCGGCTTGAGGCCTTATCCGGGGAAGGATAGGCTAAAGCCAACTGGTTCGTGGGGATACGAGTCGGTATAGAAAAGGAAAAATTATTTACATATTTGTCGCCTCCGATTTCAAGCGATATTGAAATCAATTTTTGTAAACACCTTTTCATATAATATAATCATGTCTCTATTTGTGTTTACTTGATTTCTCTCATTTGGCGCAATCTCTATTATATTGTGTTATAAGTTTTCAATTCTAAATCTAAATTGTTTATTTCAATCTCTTTCATCATAAAACAATTTAGTAATTATCATAAAATTATAAAAAGAATTTTTATTCCCTTATTCACCCCCCCTCTAAGGGCGCCGTAAGATCCAACAATCAACACATATCATCATTTCAGAAAAAAACAAGGGTACTCATCATTCCCACATGATGTACAAGCCCAAGGCCAAGAACTCCACTGAGACCTCACCCCTTACATGGCTCATCTTGCCAATGGACGCATTAACATACTTGTTCTCGCCACAAACACTAAGCCAAAATACAAGAACTCCTCTGAGACCTCACCCCTTACATGGCTCATCTTGTCAACGGGCGCATCAGCATACTTGTTCTCGTTAGTTAGCCCAAAAGGGGACTTGTCTTGCCGGGACACTCTCCCCACATGAATCCAAGCATTTACGGGCTAGCCAGCCGGCCACAAAGACAAAGTCACACCTTCATATACAAGCGGCTTCACAAGCCATTCATCACACATACAGTTTACCCCTTTCAAAACCACCGTTCATTTTCACATGGAACATAAAGGCAACACTTACGACGTTTTCGCCGTCATCAAATTTCTAACAAAATCCATAAAATGCACGTTAAGCAACATCACCAAATCGGACAACCGGTCACAATTTCGGCTTCACCCACAATGCCCAATCCACTAACTGAGCGGATCTCTAGTGCAAAATCATGTCGGGGACAGACTCAATCAACCCGATGGTTCTTCTTGAACCAAGGCGACCCAAACCCCTCTCATTTGAGAGATCCGGTGCCATAAATTTCAGCAAAGAGAAGGTAAAATCAAAGATGTCATGCACGCATCCTAAAACTGGAAGGAGAGATGTCGTTACCCTAAGAGTTCTCTTCCTCGCCATGGATCGATTGAAAGGCATGGTAAGAAAGAAGCGCCTTCTAGTCCTCTCCACGGATCTGGTCTCGGATCGGCGATCGGAGCTTCGGTGCTCCAACAATGGCGGATCTAACCTTCTTCTTCCTCCAAACCCTCCTCCTTTCCTTAGCCTCCAAATGCACCCAAAAGACTTAATGGAATGAGAATAGAACTTCTCTACCCTATTTAGAGCCTTAGGACGAACTTATCTGAGCCATTGGATCAAAGTTTAAGAAGATCGGATGCCCAGAAAAATGCCACTTACGGATCTGGTTCCGTGGGTTAGCACCGGCGCTAGCGCTACCGCCTGCGCTAGCCACTCGACGAAAAACCACTCGACGAAGAACAACTCAA
This sequence comes from Dactylorhiza incarnata, assembly GCA_033032865.1. NCBI lineage: Eukaryota > Viridiplantae > Streptophyta > Magnoliopsida > Asparagales > Orchidaceae > Dactylorhiza > Dactylorhiza incarnata. Next base: position 17,786,213 of record JAWHQI010000024.1, read on the forward strand.
TGTCCCGACGGAATTTCATTTCCCGACGAAATTCTACCGCCTGGCGCTAGCGCTACCGCCTGCGCTAGCTCTTTGACGAATTACCATCGACGAATCCACCTCGACAAATTTAACTTGACGAACACTGTCGAAACAAGAGCCTTACTCGACGGGACCGCTAACGCCTGAACTAGCGCTAGCGCCGGCGCTAGCTCCCAGCTAAGAATGCCTTGCCATCCTCATTGGGCAAACCAGCTTCCCCGCTTAGCAAAAGCTGGGGTGTTACAACTCCACCCCCCCCCCCCCCCCCCCCCTTAAAAGAATTTCGTCCTCGAAATTTATGACTTTACCGAAAACACAAATAACGCCCATACCTGAAACGAACAGTTCTGGAAAGTCATCCTGCGTCACTTGCTCGCGCTCCCATGAGAACTTGTCTCATCCGCAATTATCCCAACGCACTTTGACCAGCACTAAAACATGAAATACATGATGTAATGTGCTTAGTTCTATGGACAACACCAACCGATAGGCCGCTTGGCCTATGCACTACGTAACCTCAAATTGACCCAAGTATCTCAGACTCAACTTCTTGAGTCATCGAATCCGTGTAACACCTTTGAACGGCTTGATCTTTCAAGTAGACCATGTCGCCCACCGCAAACTCCACATTTATGTGGCGCACATTAAAATACTTTGCCTGCTGATCCTGAGCAACCTTCATGCGCTCCTGGATCGTCCGCACCAACTCACAACCGTCTGCCACCACTTCTTTTCCTAATAGTTGGGTGTCTCCTGCCTTTATCCAAGACATCGACGTTCGACACCGCCTTCCATACAAAGCCTGGTATGGTGCCATTTTGATGCTCGCCTGGAAACTATTATTTTAGGCAAACTCCACCATGAAGAGGTGGACTTCCCAACTCTTACCGAAATCGAGAGCACGCATCCCCAATATGTCCTCCAACGTACGATTTGTTCTCTCCGTTTGACCATCGGTCTGTGGATGAAATGTGGTACTAAACTTCAATTTTGTGCCCAAACTTATCTGCACTAACCTCCAGTCCTTGGATGTGAACCGTCCATCGTGATCACTAACGATGCTCTTCAGAATTCCATGCAGCCGCACAATGTTACGAATGTAAAGCTTCACGAGCTTCTCCATGTTATCGTCCTTCCGATTTGGAATGAAGTGGGCTACCTTGGTCAGGCGACCCACAATCACCCAAATCGTATCATTACCTTATCGCGATCGAGGCAAACCATGCAAAAAATCCATGGAGATGTCGTCAAATTTCCACTCGGGGATAGGAAGAGGTTTGAAGAATTCACCCGGCCTTTGGCATTCAGCCTTCACTAAGGCACACATCTGACACCGGTTTACATACAAAGCTACATCCCGCTTCATCCCAGACCACCAAAAGGATTTCTTCAAATCCAAATACATCTTCGTACTTCCTGGATGAATGGAGTACTTCGTAAAGTGAGCCTCAAACATCAACTACTCACGGAGCTTGCCAAAACAAGGGACACAAACCCTTCCATTTCTCTTTAAAAGTCCACCGACCATCTCCAAAGCACGGCCTTCGCATTGCTGAGCTTCCAACGCCAATCGCTGAGACTCTTCATCTGCACTGGTTGCCTCTCGAATTTGATCTGCCAGATCACACTGCATCTCGATCTAGTTCAGCCGAGCCGCGCTAGACTCACCCTTAGTCACACACACAAAACCAAGAGACTCAAACTCTCGCATCAAACGCTTGTCATGTGCTTTAATCCAATTTCCCTGCCCAGAATACTTCCTACTCAAGGCATCAGCCACCACATTGGCCTTGCCTGGCGTATACTGAATCGCTATGTTGTAGTCCCCAAGGAACTCGACCCACCTACGCTGCCTCATATTAAGATCCTTCTGATCTAGAAGATACCTCAAGCTTTTGTGGTCCGTGAAGATTTTAACCTTCACACCATACATGTAGTGTCGCCACAACTTCAACGCAACAAATCACCGCCGCCAACTCCAAGTCGTGGATGGGATAATTTCTCTCATGAGGCTTTAGCTGCCTCGACCCATCAGCTATCACGTTGCCATGATGCACCAGCTCGCAACCCAAACCGCAACCATACGCGTCGCTGAAATTTAAAATCCTTCGGTCCCACTAGGAAGACTGAGGATTGGAGCAGACATCAATCTTTCCTTCAAGGTCTCGAACGCACGGGCACACTCCGGAATCCACACAAACTTCTGGTCCTTTCGGGTAAGAGTGGTGAGGGGAAAAGCCATCTGCGAAAAGTTCTCAACGAGCATTCTGTAATAATCGGCTAGTCTAAGGAAACTCCGGACTTCCGCCACGGTTCTCAGTACAGGCCAATATCTAATGGCTTCCACCTTCGCAGGATCCACTGCCACCCCATCTCCACTAATCACGTGACCTAAGAATGCCCCTTTCCCGATCCAAAACTAGCACTTTGAGAACTTAGCATATAGCTGGTTCTCCATCAAAGTCTGCAACACAATTCTCAGATGAGACTCATGTTCCGCCTTCGACTTCGAATACACTAAGATGTCATCGATGAACACCACCATGAACGAATCCAGGTATTGTCGAAACACTCGGTTCATTAAATCCATGAACACTGATGGCGCGTTCGTCAAACCGAACGGCATCACCGAGAACTCAAAATGACCATACCTCATCCCAAATGTCGTCTTGGGAATATCCTCTTTTCGAATCCTTAATTGATAATAGCCCGACATCAAGTCCAACTTGGAGTACATCGTCGACCCCACTAACTGACCGAATAAATCATCGATTCACGAAATTGGGTTCTTAATCTTGATGGTCAACTTATTCAACTCGTGATTGTCTATGCACAACCGCATACTACCATCCTTCTTCTTAACGAACAAAACCGGCGCACTCCATGGTGAGGAGCTGGGCCTAATGTACCCCAGCTCGAGCAACTCTTGCAACTGCACCTTTAGCTCAGCCAGTTCTTTCGATGCCATCCTAAATGGAGGACGCGACAATGGCCTCGCACCTGACACCAACTCGATCGAAAAGTCGATTTCACGCTGTGGAGGCGCTCCCGGAAGCTCCCCAGGGAACACATCCTCGAATTCCTCCACCACTGACACTTCTCTGTCGCCAACTTTGTGGAGTGAGTCTCTAACAAAGCTACAAATTCCTCACCCCCTCGATTCACCGCATGTACCATTTGCACGGCAGAAATCAGGGAGCAAGCCACTCTACAAAGGCCCTCGAACTTGACTTCCACTCTTCCTTCATTCCTTAAGGTCACCACCTTCAACAGGCAGTCAATACTAGCTCGCTGCTCTGCAAGCCAGTCCATCCCCAGAATGATGTCAAATTCAGCTAGTGGTAGGATCGCTGCTACCAACTCGAAATCACACTCGCAAATCCTCAGCACAATGCATCCTTTATTTCCAGTGGTCATGAAAGACCCATTCGGCATGTGCACACTAAGCTCCGCCTCTGACTCGACAGTCTCAACACCGATCCTCCAAATAAAGCTTTCCTCGAGAAAAGAGTGTGACGCTCCCGTGTCGAACAACACTCTAGAGGGGGGGGGGGGGGCAGAAAAGCCTAACACGCGTATAACGAATATGAAAGGTCGCAAACAATTTAAAGCTATTAAACAAAACTCCAAACTTTCGTACCTGTCACCACGTCAGGTTGACGAATCGCTTCATGCTGCCCGAGGTTGTATGCTCTAGCTGCTCAGGAGGGAAACGAGAAGCACTGTACTCTGTCGTATTCCCTTTCTCCCCAACACTAGGACCGGAGCGCACCGACTGCTCTTGTCTCTGCTCTCGCTCAACTCCACTCTCGAAACAGAACAGAGCTATGTGGCCCACTTTTCCACACCTGTAGCACGTCACTGGTCCCTTGGAACAGAACTCTCGAGAAGCCGCACCGTTCCTCTCGCCAGTCCTAAAAGGACGGGGCTTTTTCTTCCACCAACTCTTCTCAGACCCTGGTAGAAGAGATTATCCCTCTCCTCATCGTCTGCCATGGTCATTCTCGCATAGCGACCCAACCGTGTAAACTCCTGCAAGTACTCGTCTACCATCTTCTCACACTGCACCAAGTGTAAGAACTGTCGCTGAAGGGCTAACCTCGTCGAAGAGGGGATATAGCACTTCAGGAAGGCATTCCTGAACTCTTCCATGGAAGGGGCATGTCCAGGGAAATGACTACCGCTATGATTCACCCACCGCAGCTTGGCGTCGCCTTCTAACATAAATGCTGCGAACTGGGACTGCTTGTCCTCTGGGGTCTCTGCAGCTTTCAGGAGTTCCTGAATTCTCGCCAACCAATCCTTGGCGTCCGTCGGAGTGCCAACTCCTTTGAACATCGGAGGATGGAAACTCAGATAGTACATCATCTGACGATCTCCTTGCCCACCCGCCCTCTCGGTTAACAGTTCTACCTGCCTTACTCCCACCTCCGGTCTATCAGTACCCGGAGTAACAGGAGTTGCAGCCTGCATAATAGGCATCACAATATATGGCATTGCAGCAGCTTGAGCGGCCACCATCACCTCCGCTAGCATACGATAGAAGTCTGCCGGGGACACACCCATATTCATAAGGGCTGGGGCCGTGGCGCTGCTTGCCGAAGGCTCCTCTTGTCGTCTCGACGTCCCCGCATCGTCGCCACCATTCTTGCATAAGCAAGGAAACATGAATCAAACTCTATGCGCAAGACTCAAACGCAAGGACACTCATGCTCCCACAAGGTACTCATATGTGGAAAACTCTTTAACGCGTTCCAAACACACTAAACCTCAACAAGAATGCTAAACCTCCCTCTGATACCAAATTGTAACACCTCCCGTGCAATGACTATATAACATAGGTCCGGTCGGGACCCCACAACATATAATCGCCACAGCTTTAGTATTAAAAAGTGATATAGATCTAACCAACTCAAAACTCAGAACCAACACAGCAAAAACATTAAATATACCACAGAAGTTGTCCACATCTGCATAAGAGTACCACGGCCTTATGGCCTTACTAAAACCATACTCAAGACAAACAAACAGGGCATAGAAAAAATGTCCAACAGATCGTCACAATCCTAAGCTACCTCGGCATGCAAGCCAGAACAGGTAAAGACCTCATAGTCAAACAAGAAAACAGGAAAAGTGCACTTGATTAAGCTTAGGCCTTTTTGGCCGGCGAGCTAGGTCCAGCATGCGATCCTTGCCCTGCATTCCAAATCACAAAGAGTGGTATAACGAGGGTCAGCTTTGTTGGGATTTCTACAACCATACATCATATGTAGGCGCAGCGGAAACAAAGAGGACAACCCAAAAGAGTTTGGATCGGGCCATGAACATTGAATCAAGAAGTTAATCAAAACTACTAGGTATGAAAATTACCTTTGCGGGATTGGATCAAATCCAACCTAGATGCTCCAAGAGAAATCTGAAATCTGCTTTGGGTTCTTCAAGGATCAAAATAGATCGATCCCTCTACAGAAGTCCACACAAGCGATGAAGAACCCTAGCTTCTTGTCGCATAAGAACTAGGTCGGAGAAGGAAGCTCCCAATGTCCTCACGGACTGCTAGGTCCGATCCAGAGGAGGAGGCGACCGGCGGCGGCGACTAGCGGCGGCGGAACGTCGATCGGCGGACAGAACGAGAACAGCCGAAACACTTCCGTCGTCAGTTCTCTCGCAAAAAGACTCGATCTGAAAAAAAAACGTCGTTGTCGAAGCCCTAATCACGTCCTTTTATACGCAAGGCATAAAATCGAATATCCGCAGACCAGAGGGAAAAACAGAAAATCTATCCAGATTTACATTCGCCTAATTCGACTAATGATATTCGCCGAATTCGACTAATGACATTCGCCGAATTCGACTAATCATTCGGCTATATAAATTCGGCGAAACCATTTCGTCGAACTGACCGGATTCGGCTAAACCCATTAGTCGAATTTGTAATAAATTCGGTTAATCATATTAGCCAAATTTCATTAGTCGAACCAACATAATTCGGTTAATCACATTAGCCGAATTTGACATAATTCGGTTAAACCCTTTAGCCGAATTTGTCATGAATAAATCCATTCGTTTAAACCCTTTAAACGATTTCCCGTTGAGACATTCTCAACTTAATTCCAAGCAGTCATAGGATTGGTCCTCCACTCATATCCAATATGAGTAAGGCCAACACAATCCTTTCTCCAATTTCTCCAAATGCTTTTATGTGCGACCCTATAGGCTCATATTGCGTTGGCAGCAAGACTAACTATTGATTTCTTTGAGATCACCTCAGAAACTCCAACAGTCTCCCACTTGATCACAGAGTATCAACAAAAGTCTCACAAACAATGAGCGGCATCTAGTAGTACATCATTGCTACCAAAGCAATACGAGTTCATAACTCATATAAGCCTGTCATGACCAATGTATCAGTGTTGTCATGTCCCTTTGTCCCTTACATCCGGAAAGAACGAGAGGCATGAACCGTGTCACCCTCATGATAGCTCAATCCAAGTTTCTTGATCTAGAACGGACTTCCAGAGAATGGTGAGCCCAATATCACATATTGGCTCAACCAAGCATGGCCATGCATTTCTCAGTCCAATTCCATCAAGGGGTCCATGGATGCAACTCCTGTTATATAGGAGGACAAATCCCATATCTGCTCATACCCAAACACCCAAATGATTCGTAACGTACCCAATGACCACTCTTTCATCAACCTTCTTCAAGGAAGACTTTAGATGACATCAAAGCACGCTCTTCCTCACTCGATGAATGTTGTGACTTCAGGTCAAAGGACCACAACACCATAGTCAAATGAGACCTACTTGTGACACATTTAAGTACCAATCCACAAAGTAGTCTCAGGTTGGGTCTGTCCAGTACAACTTGTTCACTAACAAGTACCCACGTGATGACTTGATATCACAATATCATGACCTGTGAGAACCGATCATCAGTCAACACACATGCTAGTCTTAATGTATCATCATCACCCTTAGCTTCTACGATGATACCTCGACCAGGGACCTTTTAAGAATGAAGCTTCGAAATCATAGGCTCTCACATTAAAGTCACGTACTTGATGTCCTATGGAAGCGAACATTCTAAGGGTATTTATCACGAATTTTATTCTATCATAAAGAAACAGTATATCATAATAAAAGAACTTGCCATTAATTGTAAAAAGAAACAATTGGTACACAATTCATCATATGAATAAATAATAAATAGCCAACAGAATATATATTTTACATGCAACCCACAAGACTCCCACTATAGTTGATCACTCAGGTATCGTATACCCATTGATCTAGTATGACCATCATGCTTTCTCTACGCGAGAGGCTTTGTCAGTGGATCTGCAATATTCTCCTCAGTCGGCACTCTGCAAATGTTCACATCTCCTCGTTCGACAATCTCACGAATAAGATGGAACCGCCGAAGTATGTGCTTGGAGCACTGATGGGATCTAGGTTCCTTAGATTGTGCAATTACACCATTGTTATCACAGTAGAAAACTACGGGACCAACAATGCTAGGAACTACATCTAGCTCGCCGATGAATTTCCTAATCCATACAGCCTCCTTCGCTGCATTTGTGATGAGTCCTGATCATATACACTTTTATGGACTCATCTGGGCCATTTTTCAGTCTCTTCACCGCACTTTAGCCTTGTTATAGTTTATATTTGATATTCCATGCTAGGTGCACTTCTAGGCCCATTTTGGTGTGATTTCATGCTTTTCTTCATTAGTAGTTTTCATGCTCCGTTAGGTGCCACTTTCAGTGGCTAGATTCGTGGTTGTGCTGGAATAGGAGTCGTGCAGGTGTTCCCGGTGCAACTCTGCACAGGAACACTGCGCACGATCACCAGTTCTATTGCGCACGACCACTGGTCGTGCGCCACTGATCGTGCGCCACTGATCGTGCGCACTTAACCCTTTTTTCATGAGTTCTGTTTGGTGCAGTGTGCACGAGCATCTATGCTAGTGCGCACGACCACCGATCGTGCACACTTAGCATTAATTTTCTGAGTTCTGTTTCGACCAGTGCGCACGACCATCGACGATAGTGCGCACGACCACCGGTCGTGCGCCACCGGTCGTGCGAACATGTTATTTTATAATTTCTGCCTTTGCAGGTTCCGTCCAGGCAGAGCGCACGATCACCGAATTCTAGTGCGCATGACCACTGGACATGCGCCAATGACCGTGCGCACTGTTTAACTCCAGCGCCTATAAATTCCGCTGCTCGCGATTTAGGTCAGGCGCTCGCTGTTTTCCGCCGTTTCTGCTCCAGTTTCGTCCGACTTCTCCCCTCCACCGCCGCCCACCATCTGGAGGTGCTCCGGGCTTGTTCTTCACGCCAATCTTGAGCCGGAGTTTCCTCTCGGCCTCCTCCTTCATCCAAGAGCTTCAAAGAGAGATCTAGCCGCCATCTCCATCGAGCAAGAGGAAGTTTGCAACCTCTACCGGATCGTGACACGAAGAAGACGGGTCCATTGGAGAGTCGTGACAGCTCTCTCTACCCCGGACGTAGTTGCGGACCGAGCTTGGACGCGGATTGACAACCCGGCGATTCCAACCGTGAATCTACAACGAGACTTCGGATTCGGTCGATTTCTTGCCTTATTCTTCTCTTTTTGATGTATATGTAGCTAGATCAAATCATGATGATGAAGTGGCACTTGAATTAGTTATATTTACATATATATTTCATGTCTATGTGATTGTGTAATTTATCTATTTGAGTTGCTTGAGGTGCGCCGCCGTCCATTTCCATTCCGCCGTCACGTTCGTGTGCCGCACTAGCAATTGCTAGTGGCGTGCTTGTCGAAGAGGTGCTTGCGACCCTCACTCCGCTAGCCTACTCGTCCATCCGCCTACCGAAGCGTGGCATCGCGGCCCGTATTCCATCCCGCCTAACGAAGCAGTGCGCTCAAGGCCTGCACAGTTCGATTCCGCTTGCCTACTCGTCCATCCGCCCTTTCGACGCAGCGCGCTCAAGGCCTGCCTAGTCTCCATCCCGCCAAGCGAAGCATTGCATAGCGGCATTGCATAGGAGTAGTTGATAGCTTTTATTTTATTTTCCAAAAGCCAACCCAACTCCCCCGCATCCCATCCGATTTAAGGACTTCAATCTCAAGTCCTTCCTCAAAACCTAACTCCACCTTACTGTGTTCCTCAAGAGACCGACACTCGGGGATTTTCCCCATTATTATTACTTGCGCGACCGGTGCACTTGCCGAATCATCGCATCAAGTTTTTGGCGCCGTTTCCGGGGAACACAGTCCTGTGAGTTTTCTTGAGAGGGAGAGCCGAGAGATAGTAGTTCTTCCAGTGTGTATAGCCGCTTTATTATTTTTGTTTGCCTTTTAATTATCTTTTGTTTGTTTTTATTTTTTCCTCCCCTATTTTAAAGTTTTAGGCAAATTTTATTCACGGAGTTTTTCTAGTTGTGTAGATTTCCTTGCAAAGAATTTCAGTTTCTTTTTATCTGCTTTGAATTTTGAAAATGTCGTCATGGGGTATTTCGCCTAGCTTTAATGATAAGATGGTTTATTATATAGACCAAATGAATGAGTTGAATGCTAGGCAGTGTAGGAACTTTGTTTGCTTGTTGTGTCGAGGAGAGGGTCATGAATTGAGGGACTGTCCTAGTCTTTTCAAGCCTGACCGCCACTCCTCCACTCAGGACAACATTGTCCCTATCGCTCATTCTTTACCCATGGAGGCAATTGTGCCCTCTACCCTTGAGCTTGTCTCGTGCACGGACTCCTCACTCCCTGTTTATGGCTTCACTCCCAGTGATGATGATCACTCATCTGTTGGCCAACAAGGAGAGGAATGGGAGCTCCTAGATGCACCTGAGTTTGATGAGGAAAGTATTCTTTCCATCGGGGAGGCTTTAGCAGATCTTTTTGCGGAGGAATTGAATCTTTTTGTCCCTCCAGTTTCTTTGCAAGATTTTTCTACACATATTATTTATGATCCTATCGAAGTAAAGGAGCTGGGTGATGCTTCTGACTCGGAGGGTGCTCCAAAGTGGGATGAGGATGTCATTTTCCCTGAGGGGGAGAATGAATACTTTGAACACGATGATGCACCTCGGTGGGATGAGGAGGATACTCTCTCTGATGAGGAGGTTTGCACTTCTTCATGGGACGAGGAGGTCCAAATCACCACTGAGGCTCCTGAGTTCTCAAGTCCCCCTTGCTATGATATTTACGATGATGATAGTGATCTATCCTTGGATCCTGCCGGGAGTGAGACTGGGATCACTCCCCCGATTTTTGATTATTTATGTTCTTCGTCTTCTTTATTTCTTGATCCCCTTCCTTCTTCCGAGCCTGTGCAGGTTGAGTCTTTACAAGTGCCCCAGGAGGACTTGGAGCTTTTTGCTCAAGTCAATGATGAGAGTATCCTCTCATGTGAGGAGGTTTATTCCCCCTCCGTTGAGGAAGCGCCACTCATTGCCTTTTCCTCCTGCTGCCTCCCTGTTGACGATACCTTGCTAGGCAAGGATGTGTTTTGTGAGATGAGTGAGGACCAGGCCTCCTCCTTTTCTTACATTCTCTACCCTCTACCTGTGAGGAGCAGGTATCTATATTTAGGTAGAGGGGTGACTGTTCTATCACCGTATCGGTACCCGCTACCGACACGGATATTAGGCCAGTTACCTGTCCACTTCTCCTTCCATAGGCCCATTAGCTAGAACTCTTAAAGTTTGAATAAGTCGTGCTGGGAGGACAATAACCCCAGTAGTTATCTTTCTTTTCCTGCATTCTTATTTCTTCTAATCATGTTTAGTTAGTAGTACTTTCTTTTCAGTTTTCTTTTGTCTTTTGTTTTTGCGGAGCTGACCCCTGCAGGTATCTTCTCTGGATGGCGGATGCTGCAGCTTAGTCTTGGTTTAAACGCCAATCTTCTGGTATGCTCACTTGCTGAGCATTGGGTACTCTCTTCCCCTAGCCTTTGCTGATTTTCATGTCATATATTATGCGGATTGTTTAGTTTAAGTCTGGGGGAGAGTAGTTTTGTTTACCCGCTCACGTGCACTATTGCACTGCATGCTAGAAGATTTCATTTAAAATGTTTTGTTTATTTTCATTGCACACCACATCACCCACTTGAGCGCGTACTCATCTGTTTGCTTGCTCTATTGTGAATTTAATTCTTCTGCTTATTTGGGAAAGTCTATGTGATGGCTTAGGACTATGTAGCAGAGTAAAATGTTGACTCTAGTAGTGCTCCTAGTCGAGTGCTCGGTTGCATAGAAATTCGTGTAGATTAGATTTCTCTTTATACTATGGTTTTATATTTTTCTCTATTAGTGTAAATGTTGTTTACTCTACTCAAATGGTGAATCCGGTGTGAATCAAACGGTAGCGTAGGGATGTGTGTAAACGATCGCTAGACTCGTATTGCTTGAGTCGGGAGAAAGGAGAATCTTTCTCGGTGGCTAGAACTTGCCCCAAGCGATTCTTGAAGCATTGGCATAGGATAGTTCTAGTGCGTGAGAATGACGTAGGCCATTATTTTGGCCCGGTTGAACTTTTTATTTCATACCTATCGTCTACCCTTGCTAGCCCCTTTGTGCCTACCCTTTTCTTGATTCAGCTCCACATTTATCTCACCAAAGCCTAAAAGCCTAGCCTAGTCGCACACCCAAATCTGAGCTTTAGTTGTAGTTTCATTTACATTTTGGTGGGTGTTGATTGTGGTGTCTATTATGTGAATCTGTGGATGTGCTCATTTGAAAATTTTGCTGAAAGAAAAAAAAAAGACAAGAAAAAGAAAGATAGAAAGAAAAATGAAAGGAAAAGAGAAAAAAAAAGAAAAAGAAAATTGAGTTTTATTGAAAAATCATGTAGAAATATTATGTATTGGGAGTAGGCGGTGCACACACCTGTGTTGCAAAAGTCCAAGTCTGGGGGTGTGGTGCACTTGCATTCGATTTTGGTGCGCGGGTAGTTATTTTTAAAGCTCATTTGGGTTATGTGTTTAAGCCATTTTGTTTATCATCGTTTACCTCGCCGTAACCCAAGCCCCATCTCTAACCTAAAGTCCTACCGACTCACGCTATGAACCAATCTAGTGTCGTGGAGAGAATGTGACCGGGCAAGCCTATGGTCACCGACACTGATGGATTTCGGTGGAGTTTGTCCGGCATCCCAATCTTGAGCAATGCTCATCTCAGCGTTTAGTTTACTTTCTCCGTATGCATGACCGAACGATTCACCGTAGTTCACCATTTTGAGTAGTTGTAATATGCTTTTACTCTTTTAGAAATATATAGACTGTTTATATAATCAGAAATCTTCTCTACTATTCTTCTTATGCACGTGAGCATGCGACTTCGCATGGTACTCTGTATTGTAGTTTTAAGCCATCTACTTTTCTTTCCCCGTTCGCTTAGAATTTGTTTGCTCGGGACGCGCAAACAGGTAAGTCTAGGGGTGTGATGAGTCCTGATCATATACACTTTTATGGACTCATCTGGGCCGTTTTTCAGTCTCTTCACCGCACTTTAGCCTTGTTATAGTTTATATTTGATATTCCATGCTAGGTGCACTTCTAGGCCCATTTTGGTGTGATTTCATGCTTTTCTTCATTAGTAGTTTTCATGCTCCGTTAGGTGCCACTTTCAGTGGCTAGATTCGTGGTTGTGCTGGAATAGGAGTCATGCAGGTGTTCCCGGTGCAACTTTGCACAGGAACACTGCGCACGATCACCGGTTCTATTGCGCACGACCACTGGTCGTGCACCACTGATCGTGCGCCACTGATCGTGCGCACTTAACCCTTTTTTCATGAGTTCTGTTTGGTGCAGTGCGCACGAGCATCTACGCTAGTGCGCACGACCACCGATCGTGCGCCACTGTGCGTGCACACTTAGCATTAATTTTCTGAGTTCTGTTTCGACCAGTGCGCACGACCACCGACGATAGTGCGCACGACCACCGGTCGTGCGCCACCGGTCGTGCGCCACCGGTCGTGCGAACATGTTATTTTATCATTTCTGCCTTTGCAAGTTCCGTCCAGGCAGAGCGCACGATCACCGAATTCTAGTGCGCACGACCACTGGACGTGCGCCAATGACCGTGCGCACTGTTTAATTCCAGCGCCTATAAATTCTGCTGCTCGCGATTTAGGTCAGGCGCTCGCTGTTTTCTGCCGTTTCTGCTCCAATTTTGTCCGACTTCGCCCCTCCACCGCCACCCACCATCTGGAGGTGCTCCGGGCTTGTTCTTCACACCAATCTTGAGCCGGAGTTTCCTCTCGGCCTCCTCCTTCATCCAAGAGCTTCAAAGAGAGATCTAGCCGCCATCTCCATCGAGCAAGAGGAAGTTTGCAACCTCTACCGGATCGTGACACGAAGAAGACGGGTCCATTGGAGAGTCGTGACAGCTCTCTCTACCCCGGACGTAGTTGCGGACCGAGCTTGGACGCAGATTGACAACCCGGCAATTTCAACCGTGAATATACAACGAGACTTCGGATTCGGTCGATTTCTTGCCTTATTCTTCTCTTTTTGATGTATATGTAGCTAGATCTAATCATGATGAGGAAGTGGCACTTGAATTAGTTATATTTACATATATATTTCATGTCTATGTGATTGTGTAATTTATCTATTTGAGTTGCTTGAGGTGTGCCGCCGTCTATTTCCATTCCGCCGTCACGTTCGTGTGCCGCACTAGCAATTGCTAGTGGCGTGCTTGTCGAAGAGGTGCTTGCGACCCTCACTCCGCTAGCCTACTCGTCCATCCGCCTACCGAAGCGTGGCATCGCGGCCCGTATTCCATCCCGCCTAACGAAGCAGTGCGCTCAAGGCCTGCACAGTTTGATTCCGCTTGCCTACTCGTCCATCCGCCCTTTCGACGCAGCGCGCTCAAGGCCTGCCTAGTCTCCATCCCGCCAAGCGAAGCATTGCATTGCGGCATTGCATAGGAGTAGTTGATAGCTTTTATTTTATTTTCCAAAAGCCAACCCAACTCCCCCGCATCCCATCTGATTTAAGGACTTCAATCTCAAGTCCTTCCTCAAAACCTAACTCCACCTTACTGTGTTCCTCAAGAGACCGACACTCGGGGATTTTCCCCATTATTATTACTTGCGCGACCGGTGCACTTGCCGAATCATCGCATCAATTTGCCGCATTGATATACTCGGCCTCAGTTGTAGAATCAGCAACTGTCTCTTGCTTGGAACTCTTCCAGCTCACTGCTCCTCCATTCAGGCAAAACACAAACCCTGACTAAGACTTCGAATCATCCCTATCAGTTTGGAAACTGGCATCCGTGTAACCACTTACAACGAGCTCTTCCTCTCCACCATACACCAAGAATACATCCTTAGTCCTTCTCAAGTACTTCAGGATATTCTTTACGGCTATCCAGTGACATTCACTGGGATCAGACTGATACCTGCTAGTCATGCTCAAAGCAAAAGAGACATCGGGTCGAGTACATAACATTGCATACATGATTGACCCAATTGCCAAAGCATATGGAATCAATTTCATGCGGTCCTTATCTTCACAAGATTTTGGACATTGGTCCTTAGAGAGATTCACACCATGAGACATGGGCAAAAATCCTTTCTTGGACTCAAGCATGTTGAACTGCTTCAACACTTTCTCAATGTACGTACTCTGGGTCAAACCCAGCAACTTCTTCGATATATCTCTATAGATCTTAATACCGAGTATGTAAGTCGCTTCACCCAAGTCCTTCATAGAAAAGCAGTTCCCTAGGTTGTTCTTAACAACTTTCAGGGTAGGTATGTCATTCCCGATCAGCAGTATGTAATCTACATACAATATCAGGAAGACAACAATGCTCCCACTGATTCGCTTGTAAACACACGGTTCATCTTCATTCTTGACAAAACCAAACTCTTTGATCTTCTCATCAAAATGAAGATTCCAACTTCTAGAGGCCTGTTTCAATCCATAGATGGACCTATTCAGCTTGCATATTTTAGTGGCTTCATTTGGGGATACAAAACCCTCGGGTTGTGTCATGTACACTTCCTCAAGGAGGTTTCCATTTAGGAAAGCCGTTTTGACATCCATCTGCCAGATCTCGTAGTCATAATACGCAGCAATAGCAAGCAATATCCTAATGGACTTTACCATGGCAACAGGGGAAAAGGTCTCATCATAGTCAATACCATGAATTTGCTTGAAACCCTTAGCCACCAGACACCCTTTGAATGTCTGTACATTCCCATTCATGTCGGTCTTCTTCTTGAAGACCCATTTGCACCCTATGGGTCGTACCCCTTCAGGTGGTTCCACCAAGTTCCAAACTTGGTTTGTATACATGGAGTCCATTTCGGATTTCATAGCCTCAAGCCATTTGTCGGAGTCCGGTCCATTCATAGCCTCTTGGTAGGTCGCTGGTTCATCATCATGATCCATAAGCAACACATTACCTATTTGAGACACGAGAAATCCATATCTCTCAGGCTCAAATCTTGGTCTACCAGATCTACATAGGACTTGTGTCTCTTGAGCTGGTTCTCTAGCTACAACATCTTGTAGTCCTGGCTCAGAATCCAATTCTGGTTCATTCACTACTTGTGGTTCTGGAACTTCTTCAAGTTCTACCTTTTGCGTCTTTCTTGATAAGAACTCTTTCTCCAAGAATACACTCGTCCTTGCGACAAACACTTTGCCCTCAGACGGTAGGCAAAAGTAATATCCTTTCGTTTCCTTACGATATCCCACCAGATAACACTTATCTAATTTGGGTTCCAGCTTGTCAGGCATTTGACGTCGTACGTATGCCTCACAACCCCAAATTTTAATGAATGACATACTAGGATGCTTCCCAGTCCATATCTCATATGGTGTCTTTAGAACCATTTTCATCGGAGCGCGATTCAGTGTCATTGCAGCAGTCTCTAAAGCAAAACCCCAAAAGGAAACAGGCACGTCTGCATGACTCATCATCGACCGTACCATGTCTAACATAGTACGATTTCTCCTCTCAGACACACCATTATGCTGCGGTGTCCTAGGTGGAGTGAGCTGTGATACAATACCACACTCTTTCAGATGATCATGGAACTCATGACTCAGGTATTCGCCACCTCGATCAGATCGGAGTGCTTTAACCTTTTTACCCAATTGGTTCTCCACTTCATTCTTAAACTCTTTGAACTTTTCAAAAGTTTCGGAAATGCACTTCATAAGATACACGTATCAGTATCTACTGAAATCATCAGTAAATGTAACGAAGTAGAAATACCCACCCCTAGACATAGAACTCATGGGTCCGCATACATCACTATGTACTATACCCAAAAGATCCTCAGCCCTCTCAGTATAACCAGTGAAAGGGGCTTTAGTCATCTTGCCTAATAAACAAGACTCGCATCGCTCAAATGATTCATAATCAAATGAGTCCAATAGTCCATCTTTATGTAGCTTGGATATGCGCTTCTCGTTTATATGGCCCAAACGACAATGCCAGAGATATGTAGGATTTGAGTCATTTGTTCTTAGTCTTTTACTATTATCTACATTATAGATCGGATGGTCCAGGTTCAAAACATAAAGACCATTAAACAATTGAGCTACAGCATAACAAACATCATTCTTAAATATAGAACAACAATTGTTCTTAATTATTAAAGAAAATCCAATCATGTTTAAGCATGAAATGGATATAATGTTTCTAGTTATGGACGGAACAAAATAACAATTATTAAGTTCTATTACAAGCCCACTGGGCAAAGAAAGACGGTAAGCCCCTACGGCTACAGCAGCAACTCTTGCTCCATTGCCGACGCGCATGTCCACCTCTCCTTTACTCAGCAATCTTCTCCTTCTCAGTTCCTGCATATTTGTACAAATGTGAGAACCACATCCGGTATCCAATACCCAAGATGAAGGAGCAGAAAGGTTTATCTCTATAACGTAAATATTCGAAGCGGAAGTCATACCTCCCTTCATTTTCTGCAGACCCTCAATGTACGAAGGACAATTCCTCCTCCAATGACCATCCTTGCCATAGTGGTGGCATTTCCCTTCCTTCACGATGCTCTTCCTTTTCAGCGCAGAAGATTTGGGCTCAAGATATGACTTAGGTCCCACCTTCGTCTTCTTGAAGCCCTTTGCCTTACCCTTGCCTTTATGTACCATCAATATAGGACTAGCAGGCTTGGCCTTCTTCATGTTTATCTCGGCAGTTCGCAACATGCCTAGGATCTCGGGCAGTGTCTTGTCTATTTCATTCATGTTGTAGTTCAAGACGAACTGCTCATAATTATCCGGCAACGATTGCAGGATAAGATCTGTGGCCAACTCTTGACCCAGAGGAAAACCCAGTCTTTCCAGGTTCTCTATATACCCAATCATCTTGAGTACGTGAGTACCAACCGAGTCTCGAGCTCCTATTTTGCACTGAAATAATGCCTTCGTGACATTGAACATCTCTTGACGAGCTTGCCCTTGAAACATTTTCTTTAGGTGCTCGTCAATCTCCTTGCACCCCATGTTCTCATGTTGCTTCTGAAGCTCAGAGTTCATGGTGGCAAGCATAAGGCACTCGATGTCTAAGGCATCATCGGTATACTTCTTATAAGCATCCTTATCAACACGGGACGAGTTCCCGGTCGGCACCTCGGGGGCTTCTTCTTCCAAGACGTAGAGCTTTCGCTCTTGCCTGAGAACAATTCTCAGGTTCCTGTACCAGTCCATGTAGTTCGTCCCACTTAGCTTTTCCTTCTCAAGGATAGCTCTCAGGGACAAGGTGGAATGTGAACCACTTGCCATGGAATTCTACAAGAATTCATGCAGAATTTAATCAGTACAAAAATTTCAAAATACAATTTATTTTAATTTGGACTTCAATTAAATACTCCCACTATTTTAATCAAATTGATAGCCCTCACTATCAATTCGGAGAATCCATGCGAGCTACTCTCTTAGTGGACAAGACCCGTATTTCACCAACACAATGAGTCAGCTTTGGCTTTTCTCTCACTATGCAGTTATTTAGGTAGGCAACGCTTGCCAATTGCATCCTCATGCAACTCTTGTATGGTTGGTGAATAATGTTGGATCTGTCGGCGCCCTTATAGGGGGGGTGAATAAGGGTTTTCAAAAACTTTATATTTTATTTAGAAAACTTTGGAATATTGCAATAATAAAACAAGAAGTCAAGTAAAACAAAAAAGAGAGACAAGCTTTATTGATATTAAATAAGTTTTACAAAACTTGATCTCAATGGCGCTAGAGATTGGAGGAGAATAATAAAAACTCTTTTTCGTTTTCTATACCGACTCGTATCCCCACGAACCGGTTGGCTTTAGCCGATCTCTCCCCAGATACAGCCTCAAGCTGCTCTAGCCAATCTATCCCCAGAAAGGCCTCGAGCACCCCCTAGACCTAGCCTATATCTAGTCGCCAACACGAGGCGAATTTCAGCCCTAAGTCCTACCCCAGACCTAGTCGCCAACATGAGGCGATTTCACTTAAACGATTACAAGAAAAGATGTGAAATGAAAAAGACAATAATATAAAAACTCCCTCTATTTGGATCTCTTGGAGAAGTAGATGAAGACGCAGAGTATGATCGTAGTCGATGCGGTCTTTCGTCACGATGATGAAGCGTGTTGAAATCTTCTCCACGGATCTCCTTAAGCCTTCATGGATTTGTGGGAGTATCACTCTGAATCTTCCTCTCTCTGCTGTGGCACGAAGCTTTGGAGTTTGGGATTGTAGGAGGATGAAGAAGACGGAGCCAAAGCATCCAATTTATAGCCTTCACGAAACCGCCGGCGCTAGCGCTACCGCCGGCGCTAGCCCGGATTAGGAAACATTTTGCGCGGCAGGATCTTCAATCCGCGGCAACATTTTGCTCTATGCCTCTTGTGCGCCATGCTACCGCCAGCTCTAGTAGCTACCGCAGGGCGCTAGCTCTTTCTAAAAACACTTCCGAAATCGCACTAATCATCGCTAGAGCCGGGCGCTATCGCTACCGCCGGCGCTAGTGAGCCTTTTCGAATTTTGGCTTCAATTTTGGGGGCAGTCATCATGAGTACTCCTTGAGTCATATGGACTATGTTAACCTGCACACTTGAACACACAAGATCAAATGCACATAGGATTTGTTATTCTCAAACCTAGGAGATGCGGAAGACCATGTTCCAACAAACTCCCCCTTTTGATAATAACAAATCCATTAATGATAAAACAAAGCATTAATAAATAAGCATGATGAGACTATACTTGTGTGTTTGTGAGAGTGATGACTTTAGGATAATTATTGATTTTAGCATTTAGAATTGCTCCCCCTAAATACATGCTCCCCCTATGTGAATGCTCCCCTAATATGTATGCTATCAACTTAATCAATCAAGTTGGGTTTGCATTTTGATAGCGGATTATATTTATCATGTTAGTTCTCCCCCTTTTTCATTTTATCATGTTAGTTCTCCCCCTTTGTTATTAGCAAAAGTGGGTAGGGATGCACCACAGAAAAGTTGGATAATAAAGGCATGATCGAGCTTCTGAGTGAGAAGGAAATGATAAGGAGTTTTAGAGCCACTTGTTAGAATAATTTTTGTATAAATATATCAGAGTTTTTAGTTTGAGCAAAAGTAATGATTTCCCCTTTATATAAGAGTTTTAAGCATGAAAAAATAGTGATTTCCAAGTAACCAATCTACCCAGACAATACGTCTACACCCTAGCCCCGTACTAAGTGACGGATGGGCATGAGGAGCTGCAAACAAGCCGTAGGTTGGGGTGTTAGTCCCATATGCAAACACTAGACACACACTTAACCTAACACTCTTTCCCCCCAGTGCCTCGCAAGGCCCCACTGGAACCCTCCATGGTTAAGGACAAGACATGACTAGAGATAAGGTTATCTAATGTCTACAACCCTACGCCCCCGCTATGGTGATATATGAAGTCATAGATAATAATTATTGGAACCATTAAGCATTTAAACCTTAATGATAATTTATAGCCTATGGGTTTTTATTTTTATTTGTCTTTATGAGAACACTCCCATAGATATATTGAAAATTATGAATGAATCAGAGTTTGAGCATTGCGGAAGATTTCGAAAAAGACATATCATAATAAGAGTTCAAAAAGTAGATGTGTTTTGAGTTTCAAACTTTATAAAGATAAGAGTTATAGCATTTTTGGAAGAAAGAAACAACATCCTTTTAGCAATTAGAAACACAAAAGTAAAGTTTGATTTGAAATTCAATAATAAGAGGATGTTTTATATGCAATATTTCACTTGTTGGAGGAGTGTTTAGCATAAAATTTTATATAGAGATAAATCAGAGTTTTTAGCATAAAAATGATATGCGTGTTAGAATAACTAATATAAATTTTACCAAGCAAGTCTACTACTTGTTTTTAAGAAAAAAAATTGAGATTTAAGACTTGATATAAGCATGAAAGTGCAAGGTAAAAGTTATATGGTGATGATGCGGAAGACTTATGAAACATCTTATTGTAATGAAGAATAATCCATAAAATGATATATGAGTTTAATTTCAAAAAGAAGATGTTTATGTAAATCATGTTTCAATGAAAAACTTTTATGGTTGACAAACATAACCAAGCATGAAATAATACTATCACAAAGAGATTACTACAATGTTATTTCAATTCACAATTTCAAATCATACCAAACATTATAGAAAACATGCTAGGTTATCTAGTGCATTTCATAAGCAAAGAGTGATATAGAATTAGCATTAGGATCCAATACTCATGAGAAGAAGTGTTATGGAAGATAATGATGTGCACATAAGTTTATTTTTGAGTAGAGTAAACACATGTTTTAATCAAAAATACAAGTAATATGTAAAGTAAAAGCACAATAAAACACAAATAATTTTACTTCCACTCACTTCAATGCACAAAAAAAATGTACAACTACCAAGGTGCTTTGCACACACAATGCTCATTAAGACTTATCAGGGTGCAAAGTAGTGCTTGGGGGATCACATAATTTTATTCTTGTTTTTTTATTGTGATCCGGTGTACTTAAGAATAAGTGGTTTTTATTTGAAAGAAAGATATGGTTTGCACAAGATACTTTATTATTCTTTCCAGGGTGCTCAACCTCACAACGCTTATTAAGACTTATTAGGAGGTTCAAGTAGTGCTTGGTGGAGATAACTTTGTTAAATTATTTCATGATTTTTGTTTTGTGCAAAGTTCTCCGAATACACTTGTTTTGCAAACCAATATAATTTATAAGAAAGATAACCACTTTTCTTAATTTGTAAAAGTGCAAATAAAGGTTGTGTAGGTAAGATACTTGTGCAATTTTAATTCATTGTACTATCACAAAACATACACAAGCATTCTTAGATTAAACACATATGTAAACAATGCCAAAAAGTGAGTGAATAAAGATCATTATCAAACATAAAACATTTACTCATACTTAGAGGCATGTTAAGCTTAGTTCTACACAACTTTTTCACAATAATTGATGCACATATTAATAGATATATCAGAGCATGATGAAAGCAATGTTCAAAGTAGTTTGAAAAGATAAATTGTAACATTATAGAAGTTCTAAATAATAGATTACATAATGCTTGATTTTCAATGAAGTTCATACAATATTTTTGATATTTTTAAAGAGTAATTTTTATTTAAAGTTTGAACTCATAAAATTGATCTTGGACTTCCCGAGGACTACCTTGTGAGAGGTTCGCCCAGTACTAGGTGATATGATGGGATGATAGCCCAAATCACCCTTTCGCATGATACATAGAAAAGTTAAGCTCAAAAGAATAATTTTGATACTTGTTTTTGTTTTGTTTTATATTTTTGTAGTTGATTTTTACAAATAAAAGCATATTTTTTGTAATTTTTGCTTTTGTAATTTTTATATTTGATTTTTGCATAAAGATGAACATGAAATAAAGGAAACAACACAAGCGAAAAAACAAAACATATTTTTTGTAATTTGGTTTTTGTAGTTTTGTATTTGATTTTTCAAAAAATAAAGAAACACAGAAGTGCAAAACTAAGTAGAAAATATAGATTTATATATTTTATGGGATTTTTAGAAATTTAAAAAATACAGAAAAATGAACATGGACGCTAGCGCCTGCGGTAGCGCTAGCGCGGGAGACAGTGAACAATTTTTTAGGATTTTAGAAATTTTGATTGGTGGTCTTGATTAGGTGTCCCAATAGTAGTTCCATGCTGAAGTTGCAGATTTTTAGGAGATGTTTTGGATGGTCCAAATTGCATGAAACGTTAGCGATTTCTTATATGACTTGACAAAATAATCATTACACGAGATATATTTACTTATGTTTTCATTTTGACTTTTCTAAAGACTTGTCCTTATAACTTAAAAAAAATAGGAAATGAAAACCCAAGATATCATGTTTGAACAAATCAAATATGCATGGTTTCGGTGAACAAGGAGTAATGTTCACGCAAATAGTAACATGGATATGCCCTGACATATAAAATCTAACATAGATATAAATATTCTTTAGGTTATGATAAATTTGAGATTAATGTTATGCCAAAGTTTGATTGTGTTTCAACTTAGAGACCTAGAATGGAGTGATAATTCTATTTGATTTGATATCAAAATGATTCATAGGTCTAAACTAGATATAAATCACAATACACACATAATACACCATAACACCAACCATGGTAAACAATTATAATGTCAATTGTTATCATATAATTTGTGATAGTTGTTTATAGATGATTCTTGATATGAATTATGATTTTAGAGATGTTTAGCAAAGGATATCACTAGATCATGGTGGTGTTTGTGAATTCAATATTCATTATGAGGATAACTTCTTTCAACACATTTTAGTGATTTTCCTTTAATTAAGAATTTTGAATATATATTTGATTTTTTGATAGGTGAACAATAGTGATGGTTTAGATCATGTTTGACATCAAGGAGAGAACACAATATAATTTTTTGTTGTGAACAATGACACCCATATTGAAAGTTGAGCTATTATTTAAATCTTGAATTTTCTTTTAGATCAAGTTATTTCACTAAACCACTTGTTGGTGAAGGCTAGGAATCTTAATAGCCTAATAACTGGATTTAATTTGAAATATCTTATAGCAAATTTAGAGTTTGATTCATATGGATAATATAAGATATTTATAATAATAAAAGATAGGTCATCAAAATAAAAATATGATTTTTAATTTTGATCAAAAAATGATTTATAAACTCATTAAGCTTTATGAGATAAAATCTTATTTCCAATACTATATAGGATGACCATGGCATGATAGTTTAAAAAGAACACAAAATGAAAAAGATAGAAAAGACATTAAAGCACATCATGAAGTAGAAATTTATGTATTTTATTTTAATTGATTTCTACTTCATGCAAATGATGGGATACTAATGAATAAGAGATTTAGGTATCCAAAGAGGACCGGGAGTGACGGTTCCTTTGGGTACCCAAATACATCGTGTTTTCTTTTGGGGAGATATGTTTGAATGGGCCCTTTCGTTTGACATTAATGTGTCATTCTTAAGTATGGGTTTCCATTCGTACCATGAAAAAATATAATTTTTGTTTTTCAAATTTCCATAATCATTACTCTTGAATTTATTATATAATGGAAATTTGTTTTCATTTGAATTTAAGTTGGGAAAAGAATGTGATGAATGGATCCTTGCATTTAAGTTTTCATTTTTGCTTTTTGGTCTCCATTCAAGACTTGGTTTATGATTTTCAAAAGCTTTTTGTTTCTTATTCCCAATATTAGGTTTAAGTAAGGTATTCATATTTGTATTCATCTTGCTTTTGGATATTGTTTGATTTTGTGAATTTGTATTTACAATTTTCATAAGTAAGTTGATTTTTGATTTTAATTCATCATTTTTAATTTTTAAATTATGTCTAGCTTTATTATAAGTGATTGTGCTATTTTTAAGAATGGAAACAATTGAATCAATATGATCTTGATAGTTGTTTCTATATTCATCAAATGTTTCATCCATCTCTTTAATTTCAATTTTATATTCTTTACACTTAGCACAATCATTTATCAAAGATGAATTTTCTAAATGTAATTTTTCATTTTGTTCTTTTATAAAAATAATTTCTTTTTCAAGTTCCTTAAATTTTTCTTTAATATTATTGCAATCAAGACAAGGTTTTGTATTTTCATTTGAAGTGATATGAGTAAAGCTAGATAAATCAGATTTTGATACTACTTTAACTTTTGCTTTTAATTTTTTATTTTCTAAGCGCAATTTGCAATTTGCATTTTTTAGTTTCTTAAGTTTGCGCTTTGTAATTTGTATTAATTGTAAAGTAGAAATGGAAGTAAAAGCGATGAAGTTTGATTTCCTTACATTGCTTTTGGATGAGGGAGGATTTTGAACATAATGTTCCTTTGTCTTCTTCTTGGCACTCCTCTTCCAAAAGTAAGATTGCTTCATCTCTTTCCTTTGTTGTGTGCTCCATTGATTCGTCATGAGGAGGGCATTCTTGATGATTTATGCACGCTTGCATATTCTCCGGTTCTTGCGATTGTTCTATACCTGTAGATGGAGAATCATACATTTCTTCAAGAAATCGCCATACTTTATATGCACTTGAAAAGCAATATATCAATTTGAAAATTTCATTAGATAGACCGCAAAACAAATAGTGTTTAGCTTTTGCATTTAATTGAAGTTCTTTTTTATTTGATTCATTTGCGGGTCTTGCTATTGCTAAATTCCAAACTTCGATGTCTAAAGTTTTAATAAATTTTTCAATTAAGATTTTCCATCCTTTATAATTTGTCCCTTCAAATAAAGGTGGTGCAAGTGATTTTTCCTCTTCACAAAAATCTCCCCCACTGGTAGAAGCGAGATCATGAGACGCCATTATTCCCGGTTGTTAAGCTGATTGGAATAAAACCGCTCTGATACCACTTGTTGGATCGGTCGGCGCCCTTAGAGGGGGGGGGGGTGAATAAGGGTTTTCAAAAACTTTATATTTTATTTAGAAAACTTTGGAATATTGCAATAATAAAACAAGAAGTCAAGTAAAACAAAAAAGAGAGACAAGCTTTATTGATATTAAATAAGTTTTACAAAACTTGATCTCAATGGCGCTAGAGAACGGAGGCGAATAATAAAAACTCTTTTTCGTTTTCTATAGCGTCTCGTATCCCCACGAACCGGTTGGCTTTAGCCGATCTCTCCCTAGATACGGCCTCAAGCTGCTCTAGCCAATCTATCCCCAGAAAGGCCTCGAGCACCCCCTAGACCTAGCCTAGATCTAGTCGCCAACACAAGGCGAATTTCAGCCCTAAGTCCTACCCCAGACCTAGTCGCCAACATGAGGCGATTTCACTTAAACGATTACAAGAAAAGATGTGAAATGAAAAAGACAATAATATAAAAACTCCCTCTATTTGGATCTCTTGGAGAAGTAGACGAAGACGCAGAGTATGATCGTAGTCGATGCGGTCTTTCGTCATGATGATGAAGCGTGTTGAAATCTTCTCCACGGATCTCCTTAAGCCTTCATGGATTTGTGGGAGTATCACTCTGAATCTTCCTCTCTCTGCTGTGGCACGAAGCTCTGGAGTTTGGGATTGTAGGAGGATGAAGAAGACGGAGTCAAAGCATCCAATTTATAGCCTTCACGCTACCGTCGGCGCTAGCCCTACCGCCGGCGCTAGCCCGGATTAGGAAACGTTTTGCGCGGCAGGATCTTCAATCCGCGGCAACATTTTGCTCTATGCCTCTTGTGCGTCATGCTACTGCCAGCGCTAGTAGCTACCGCCGGGCGCTAGCTCTTTCTAAAAACACTTCCGGAATCGCGCTAATCATCGCTAGCTCCGGGCGCTATCGCTACCGCCGGCGCTAGTGAGCCTTTTCGAATTTTGGCTTCAATTTTGGGGGCAGTCATCATGAGTACTCCTTGAGTCATATGGACTATGTTAACCTGCACACTTGAACACACGAGATTAAATACACATAGGATTTGTTATTCTCAAACCTAGGAGATGCGGAAGACCATGTTCTAACAAATAACTCCTTATTCGCATCCATCATATGGTGCAAGCCAACCCTATGCCTCTAGGCACTCAACCTTTGAGGTCACCTAGTTAAGTTAGACCCGATGTCGACAGTGGGATATCATAATTATCCGCTCGCACCCTTACCAAGATAGATTAATGCACCTTGCTTTGACAAGCCCACATTTCATCGATCGAGGCAGGAAGAGTGTCATCCATCGGAAGGCATCCGAACACTTAATATTTGATGAAGGGATTTTTAATAATAGGTTAACACATAACCATGATCAACATTTGATCAGTGTGGACATCCACAGAAAAACAGGCTTTCTAAAAATCCACATACATCCCTTATGTGCACAACATAAGACTATCAACCTTTGATAGACGAAAGGGCTAAATCTGGACATTTAGAACTCTTCCAAATCTTTAGATTTACATGCATTGGACAAAGGCAAAGACAACTCGACTTAAAGCAGTAAACAAGCTCGTCTCTCATTGTTGGATTCAAAATCCAAAACAATACAAGGGTTCATTAACCACTTGAGGGACGGTTACTGCTAAGGAGACAATAATTTCTAACAATTAGAAATTACCACGAAATCCCAGACGTTCCTGGCGGGGTTCCAAGGGGCCGCGCCCCTGGTGGGGGTCCCGCGTGGAATAACCTAACTTCTGAAACAACATCCATGACCGCAACCTCGCTTTGATACCACTGTTGGGATTTCTACAACCATACATCATATGTAGGCGCGGCGGAAATAAAGAGAACCACCCAAAAGAGTTTGGATCGGGCCATGAACATTGAATCAAGAAGTTAATCAAAACTACAAGGTATGAAAATTACCTTTGCGGGATTGGATCAAATCCAACCTAGATGCTCCAAGAGAAATCTAAAATCTGCTTTGAGTTCTTCAAGGATCGAAATAGATCGATCCCTCTACAGAAGTCCAAACAAGCGATGAAGAACCCTAGCTTCTTGTCGCACAAGAACTAGGTCGGAGAAGGAAGCTCCCAACGTCCTCACGGACTGCTAGGTCCGATCCAGAGGAGGCGGCGGCGGAACGTCGATCGGCGGACGGAACGAGAATAGCCGGAACACTTCCGTCGTCTGTTCTCTCGCGAAAAGACTCGATCTGAAAGAAAAAAAATCGTTGTCGAAGCCCTAATCACGTCCTTTTATACGCAAGGCATAAAATCGACTATCCGCAGACCAGAGGGAAAAACAGAAAATCTGTCCAGATTTACATTCGCCTAATTCGACTAATGATATTCGCCGAATTCGACTAATGACATTCGCCGAATTCGACTAATCATTCGGCTATATAAATTCTGCGAAACCATTTCGTCGAACTGACCGGATTCGGCTAAACCCTTTAGTCAAATTTGTAATAAATTCGGTTAATCATATTAGCCGAATTTCATTAGTCGTATCAACATAATTCGGTTAATCACATTAGCCGAATTTGACATAATTCGGTTAAACCCTTTAGCCGAATTTGTCATGAATAAATCCATTCGTTTAAACCCTTTAAACGATTTCCCGTTGAGACATTCTCAACTTAATTCCAAGCAGTCACAGGATTGGTCCTCCACTCATACCCAATATGAGTAAGGCCAACACAATCCTTTCTCCAATTTCTCCAAATGCTATTATGTGCGACCCTATAGGCTCATATTGCGTTGGCAGCAAGACTAACTGTTGATTGCTTTGAGATCACCTCATAAACTCCAACAAGCTTTGGCTGACCAACAACGATGTAACAACATCCCTCCTCTCGGTCGTCCTAGCGGACCGCGGGGAACTACATCACCCTACAAGTCAGCACTTTGTATGCAAATGTAATAAACTGTAATAACATAAAAATGACCGGCATGAGTGTCACAATCATCATCCACATTTTGATGTTGAGCAATAAAAGTAAGGGGATCTAACAATGCAACATATATGCAAACCTGGGTTTCACCTAAGGCACCCTATGGCGTGTATGCTTCTAACACATCAACACACATCATCATTTCAGAACAAACCAAGGGTACTCATCATTCCCCCATGGGCGTACAAGCCCAAGGCCAAGAACTCCACTGAGACCTCACCCCTTACATGGCTCATCTTGCCAACGGGCGCATCAGCATACTTGTTCTCGCCACAAACACTAAGCCAAAAGCCAAGAACTCCACTGAGACCTCTCCCCTTACATGGCTCATCTTGTCAATGGGCGCATCAACATACTTGTTCTTGTTAGTTAGCCCAAAAGGGGACTTGTCTTGCCGGGACACTCTCCTCACATGAATCCAAGCATTCATGGGCTAGCCAGCCGACCACAAAGACAAAGTCACACATTCACATACAAGCAGCTTCACAAGCCATTCATCACACATATAGGTTACCCCTTTCCAAACCACCGTTCGTTCTCACACGAAACATAAAGCAACAAATACGATGTTTTTGCCGTCATCGGATTTCTAACAAAATCCCTAAAATGCACGTTAAACAACATCACCGAATCGGACAACCGGTCACGATTTTGGCTTCACCCACAATGCCTAATCCACTAACGGAGCGGATCTCTAGTGCAAAATGATGTCGGGGACGGACTCAATCAACCCGATGGTTCTTATTGAACCAAGGCGACCCAAATCCCTCTCATTTGAGAGATCCGGTGCCATAAATTTCAGCAAAGAGAAGGTAAAAGCAAAGATGCCATGCACGCATCCTAAAACTGGGAGGAGAGATGTCGTTACCCTAAGAGTTATCTTCCTCGCCATGGATCAGTCGAAAGGCACGGATAGAAAGAAGTGCCTTCTAGTCCTCTCTATGGATCTGGTCTCGGATCGACGAATGGAGCTCCGGTGCTCCAACAATGGAGGATCTAACCTTCTTTTTCCTCCAAACCCTCCTCCTTTCCTTAGCCTCCAAAAGCACCCAAAAGACTTAATGGAATGAGAATAGAACTTCTCTGCCCTATTTAGAGCCTTAGGATGAACTTATCTGAGCCATTGGATCAAAGTTTAAGAAGATCGGACGCCCAGAAAAATGCCACTTATGTATCTGGTTTCGTGGGCTAGCGTCTGCGCTAATGCTACCGCCTGCGCTAGCCACTCGACGAAAAACTCCTCAACGAAGAACAACTCAATGTCCCGATGGAACTTCATTTCTCGATGAAACGCTACCGCCTGGCGCTAGCGCTACCGCCTGCGCCAGCTCTTCGACGAATTCCCTTCGACGAATCCACCTCGATGAATTTAACTTGACGAACACCATCGAAACAAGCCTTACTCGACGGGATAGCCAATGCCTGCACTAGCTCCAAGCTAAGAACGCCTTGCCCTCCTCCTTGGGCAAACTAGCTTCCCCGCTTAGCAAAAACTGGGGTGTTACACCCCAGATCTGCAGGCTTTCCCTGGACATCGTCATCCAACCTTTCTGGATACTCCCCCTAAGCTTCCTGAATCTTTGCACCTTGAAAGGTAGTCACTTTGTTTGGAGCAGGCTCATTATTAGTATCCCCTTCATCCTGTCCACTCATATTAGGAGGAGGTCTTTCTTCCTCTAATATGTTCTCCCCCTTCTTGACCTTGCTGGCCAGTGAGGTTATGAACTCCCTTGAAACCATAGAGGAAGATACAAAATTTTTGAGGGTCTGAAAAGATCTAAAACTTAACAGCTCACCCTCCATTTGTGAGTATTTTCTGTCAAGCCTTCTAGCCTGAGAGGCCACTTGGTCTGCAAATGTGGAGGAAGCAATGGCCACAACTTTGGAAATGATCTGCTCAAGATCAATTGTGGGTGGATGAGATGTAGATTGAGAAGGTGATGGAGGGAGTTCTTCTTGGATAGGGGAGAGAGGATGGTAAAGGTCAGGTGATAAATGAACTGATGGTGGTGGAGGAGGAGCAGGTTGATAATCTGGAATGATAGTGGATGGTAGTTGATGTGATGGTTGAGGAGATGGCTCAGGGGCTGAAGAGGATTGCTGTTGTTGTTGTTGTTGAGGTGAATGTTAGGCTGGAGCATCATCCTGATGGATATCTGGAACATTGTCCAGTGGAAGTGGAGAGAGAGGAGGAGGGATAGCATCCCTTGTGAGGTCTGGTATGTGCCTTTCTGGCTCTTGAGGAGGAGGAGATGGAGGAGGTGAAGTTGGGGCTTGACAAGGCTTTAAGATTTGCCTGGTCCACTTAGAGAAGATCCCTATATTAATCCTCTTCCCAGGAGGAATAGGCACTCCTTTGGACTTACACACACAAGTATAGAGGTGAAGCAGTACTTGACTCATGATTCTCATAAAAGCATTCTCCTTGTTGGAGTCCTTGTGAGCAATCAGCTTTAGGAGGCACCTCTCCCAGTTAATCTTCTTCTGCAGAACTAGCACTCCCATAATCTGCAATTGCTGCCTGGGGATAGCATCATGGGCTGAAATTTTACATAGCATAACCTTCCCCACAATGTCAGCCAAAAATCTGTACTCTTCTGCCACATCAATCTTTTTAAGATTAATTGGCTTCTCTTTCTTGAACTGCATTATTTACAGGACATTCTTTATTTCCTCTCCTTATAGTTCATCTGGGTCATTCCCAGTGGGCAACTCAAATGTTTGGGAGAGTATCTCTTCAGATATGCTGATGTCTTGACCAGAGATTGTCCCTTGGAGAGAACCACCATCTACTATTGAAACAGTATCCTTGGATTCTGTAAGTTCTTCATCTAGAACCTTACATCTTATGGAGATCAGCTTTGTCAAACCAGCAGAATGAAATAGACCAAGGATAGCCTTGGAGCTTTCTGCAGCAGCATTGAACGACTCGATGTTCACATCAAATCCAGAGTTAACTTTTGGTGGAGCCATCTGAATTTGGATGTACCTACAAACATAAAGAAGACGAGAGAGAGAGAGGGACATGGGAGAGTTGTAGAGTAGGAGAGCAAGAGAGCAAGAGAGGAAGAGGAAGAGAATTGGAAAGTGTAAATGTTTTGACGCAGTAATTGCTTAAAAGCAGATGAATCGTGGTTACTTAGGGTTTAGGTCGATGCATCGTTGAAAACACTTATTATTTGGCACGCAAAGCTGTGTCGAGATTGCTTCTAGAAGCAATACTACCTGCGTTGATATATCGATGTTGCGTCGACTAGTACTCGACGTAGCTTCGAGGCTATGCATAGAACCTAAGTCGACGTAGTCCTGTCGACATTACGTCGATTTCCATTCGATGTAATTTCAAATTTAATTAGCATTTAATAAGCCAATGTATGCGTCGATATGAACTTGACGCTGCGTCGAATTCTATTTGAATTGTCTACTCTAAGTGCTTCTTGACGCTGGCGTCGAGTAGAAGTCGATGGTACGTTGACTTCTATTTGACGCACTTCTTAATAAACAGATCTATTTCTTTAGAAATTTCTTGCTATTTTTCCCAGCAATTATATTTATTGAAAATAGGTCATAATATAATGTAATAAATATTAAGGAGGATTCAAGGTAGGAATTACTCCCTTAAATGAATTTTGTTCCATATTCATTACATACATCTTTCTTCCCACTCAATTTTCTCCTGAGTGGGGCCTAACCTAACCCTGCATAAGTAATTCAAACATTAGAGGGAACCCAGGTTACCTTGGGCCCTTTTCTTTTACCATTGTCGGGTTTAATGAAAGAATAGGAGGGTCTTTCATGATACCCCTTGGGATGATAAGGAATGGATTTCCCAAACCTATTATCTTGATTCTTAAAATGAGAATAAAATGTATCCAAATGAAGAAGATCAACAGAGTGTTTTATTGACCTAGGTATTGCTCTAATCTTTTGGTTTGGATTATTTGATTTTTCTACATGATTCTTGCCTAGGGGTTTTCCTTTTTATTCAGATTTACCCTTTTAGGTTTAACTATCATATCTGGGTAATTGCTCTCCTTACCCTTAGATGATACATTTTTCTCACTTGATTTGTACTCACTGGGTCTAACAAAGGATACTGGATTTTTCCAAGCTGGTTTCCTAGTGTTCTGTGCTAGTGGAGGGCTCTGCTCCTAACCCTAGGTGATTAAATCTCATAGAGAGAATTTCTGTAAAATCCTTGAGCTTCTGACTCCTCACATTGAGTGAGTCCTCAAAGGCCTTTGCCTTTGCTAGCTCTTCTTTTAGATTTGTGTTTTCCTCTCTAATCTTAATCAATTCTAACTCTTTATTATTAAGTTCATTAGTTAGATTTTGATTTATTAGGAGTATTTCATCTTTTTTAAGATTCTCTAATTCAGTTTTAGTTATGTTTAACTCTTTTTCTACCCTAAGATGTTCAATGAAGAAATCTTTAAAACATGATTTAAAATCTTCAGAGCTAAAGTCAAATTCATCAAAAACTGATACCTGCTCATCTTCATCATCTTATGACATTCCAAGAGCCATCATGCAAGCTGCTACTGCTTCTTCTTCATCATCACTTTCAGATGATGAGGACTATAATTCTGCTTCAGAATCACTCCATGTTTTAGCAATGAAGCCCTTTGCTTTCTTCTTGTCCTTACCTCTGAAGGATTTCTTTTTCTTCTTCTCCTATTTGATGATGCTTCATTCCCTTTGCTCTTGTGGGAATCAGGGGCAATGTGCCCTGGTTTGCTGCAGGTATAGCAAATAATCTCCTTCCTTGGAGTTTTATCATACCTGGGCTATGAGTCCCTTTCTCTTCTCCTTGAGTCTTACATTAATTTCAGTCAAGGATATTTCCTTGTCTAAGCCTCTGAGCTCATTAATGATAAGACTGAATCTGCCATACATATTAGCAACAGATTCATCAACTTTCTTTTGAAAGTTCTCATACTGGGATATGAGAAGGCACTTTTGTCCTTTCTTTCATCAACACTTCCTTCCACCATTATGCTGAGTGAATCTCAGATCTCCTTTGCTGATTGGCATTCAGCAACCTTCTGAAAAATGTCATCTGACATTGTGACACCAGAATACTCATGGCCTTGGCATCACATGCCTTGACCTTCTTCTCAGTCTCTGTCCATTCCTTTCTTGGGACAACCTCAGTTATTGAGGTTTCACATTCCTTTTTTATAACTAGTGCAGGAGGACCTGTGAGAATAACATTATAGATGTCTTCATCAATTGAATTCATGTATAGCCTTATCCTGGCCTTCCAGAGTGTGAACTTATTCAAGTTACACACTGGGGGTCTTGTGGAAGCATAATCCTTAGTACTCATTTTCTTTATAAAATATGTTTATATAAAATATGTTCATGCATAGTGTGCCTCTGAGAATCCTCTAGAGGGGGGTGAATAGAAAATTAAAAAATATTCCTATTCTAACTGTGAATACAATAAAATAATCTAAGGATTTATGCTCAATCAAGGTCTCGGGCAGAATAAAATAGTGCTGAAATATAAAGCAGAAAACAGTAATGTAAACTAGTTATGAGGGATAGCACAGAAAATTAGCAAACTAGAAGACACGTAGATTTTTTATAGAGGTTCCCCAAAATGTGGGTACTCCCCTCTTCTACCACCTGGTAGAGATGCACCACTGTGCTTGAGTCTTTTGGTAAGGAGACTCTTAGAACCACTGATCTTTTAGTAAGGAGATCATG
The DNA here is from genome assembly GCA_033032865.1 of Dactylorhiza incarnata. Taxonomy (NCBI): domain Eukaryota; kingdom Viridiplantae; phylum Streptophyta; class Magnoliopsida; order Asparagales; family Orchidaceae; genus Dactylorhiza; species Dactylorhiza incarnata. Next base: position 17,819,833 of record JAWHQI010000024.1, read on the forward strand.
ATCCACCAGATCTTTTGATAAGGAGATCTTGAACCACCAGATCTTTTGATAAGGAGATCTTGAACCACTAAATCCTTTGAAGATGGATTAATAAAACTCTTTTACAGAAGGGAATTAGAAGGAGAAGGAGGAAGAGAAATGGTGTAGGAATTCTGTTCTCAAAATTATTATAAAGGTTGTATAATATACAACTTCTTGTATCTATCACTGGATTTGCTCCTGATTAACTCCTGCTTATAATAGTGATGTTTTGCAGGAGATTTGATTGTCAGATCCTTTGTGATTCTGCTGATTGAGATTTGGTTGTTATGAGATGGTGATGAAGAACAGCTTTCATATCCTTTGAACTTTTCTTTTTATTAAGATCAACCTGTTGTGAGATTGTGATAATGAGAAGTTGTTCTTGTCTTCTGAATATCTTCTCAGTTAGGGTTCCTGAGGGAGGAAGAAAAAGAGAAAACACTCGAGAGATAAATCTCAGCCAATTGTAATGTATGTTATATATTTGTGTCTCCTTCTTCTCTACCCTTTTATTGTCCCTCTTCAATTTTTGAATTTAATCTCCCTTTCTGGTAAGCCCTAAAAAGGTATTCTACTCTGGACAATCTCTCTCTTTCCTTCTTTAATTCCTGACATATTCACCAACCTTAAGCATGTTTCCAAGAAAGCTTTTTGTTTTCTTGTAGTTCTTCTGTCTATTTGATGCAATTAATGAGCCGTTAGGGAACGACCTTGAGAGAGGTGGGCCATGAGAGAGGGTGAAAAAAGACAGCTGAAAAGGTTTCCCTTATCAGACTGTATTGGACGTAGCGTCGAGTTCACTTCCTCTCTTATCGACACACCTTCGAGTTCTTCTAGGAGCAGCTTCGAATTCATCCTTGCTCTGACTGAACTCAGCTAGTCGACGTTACGTCGATACCCTATCGACGTAACCGTCGAGTTAAAGATATGATTCTGAGCTTCAATATCTGCATCGAGATGAAGTTGACGTTGCGTCGACTCTAGATTACTTCGACAGATACTTCCTTCTGCTCCGAGTTAAAGTAGAAGCTGCGTCGACTTCTTCAAATAATCTGACAGGTCCATGGCCTCTGCGTTGATATCTATTCGACGTACTGTCGACTTGGAATACTTGGAAAGAAGGGTGAACTACTTGGACTTCTAGTCAGAGTAGCGTCGACAATAATTCGATATTGCGTCGATTTATAATCAACTCAAATGTTAACTTTGCCCATATTGTGCTTCTCTTGATCTGGTCTTGACACCCTAGGTTGAATGTGACATCCAAAGACATCTAATGACCATATTACCCTCACTATACAATGGGTAATTCAATCCTAAGAGATAAAATCACTTTTAGATAATTTGTTAAGTTAAATCAAAGGGGTTTTTCTCAACATCTTTTATACCTCCTCCAATCTGCAGCGGCTCTAAGGAGTGCCCTGTCATAGCATTGACATAAATAGAAAATATTTTCCTTTCTTTCTAGTCACTTGCGCCAAAAGCAGATACCACCAGGATTTATTCAAAGATGAATCTGTCTCAGCGGATGGGCTGAGATAGGCTCCAGTCTCAGCGGCGGAGCAGACTTTATCTCAGCGGATCCGCTGAAACAGATAGTTTTCTCAGTGATTTTTCTCTAAATGCATCTCAGCTGAGACATACTCCTTCTCAGCAGCTCTAGCTGCGTCTCAGCGGTTCAGCTGAGACCAGGTTGTTGTCTCAGTTGTTTTGACAGTACAATCAGAGAATAATTCCAATTTTTGGAATGACCTAACCCTGCATAGACATGATATAAAAGAGAGCCTATTAAATATAATATGTGCTTAGCAATGAGTGCGATGCCTCTTCAAATCTAAGGAACATTAAGGGCAATATTCCCAGCAATCTCCCCCTATTTGAAGAAGGCAGAACGTACACCAATGCTGAGATACATAACCATAATAACCATATCATGACAAATTATGAAATATCAGAATTAAAAGTCATGAAAACATAACAATATCATTGTTAACAAAATATAGGCACCACGGTAGATATTAAACATTAATACAGAACAAATATTAAGCTTGACTTTAATTGGCCTATTAACACAAGATTTCATTTCAACATAAGAGTCAATTTCATTAGTGATAAAATGTCAATACAACTTTCAGTCCACATTTGATTCAAATGAAAATTAAAATACAGGATCGTGTTTTTCTTTTCTTTGTAGCACATGAGCATTCAGCACCTTCATCAACAACCTCCTGTTTTGGAGCAGTAGTTTTTTCCTCAACTATCTTCTTCTTGTTCTCTTGCATTTTGAAATAAAGGAATGGCTCGGGGATATATTTAAAAGGAATTCTCTTTGGGTTGCTTTTTCTTACTAGATTTTCTTTGAAGACTCTTTCCCTTAGGGAATTCCTCTTTAAATGCTTGATCCATTCCTCTGCATGATATATCATATCAATGTTTTTGCAAATCTGACCATGGTGCAGCTAAGCATTCAGAATTATGATTTTGGAATCATCACTCTAGAGCTCATAGTCAAGGTCTGTGGCCTGCTCACTTCTGTTCTTGGCCATGAAGTCTTCAGCAAGCAAGACACCTTCTCTCTTCCTTCTTGCAGCTAGCTGAGCATCTTGAGCAATTTCGTCTTGAGCCTGAAAGTAAAAATCTTCCTTTCTTAGATTATCCAGTAAAGGCAGGTTTAGTGTAATCCTAGTTCCTTGCAGAACGTTGAGGGCAAGCTGAGAGTTTGTCTCAGCATTGGTCTCCTCCCCCTTTTTGGCTTCTTCAAATATTTTCTATTCTATACTTTGGGAAGCAGCTGCTACAGACCCAGATAGAGTTTGGAAAGCATTTTATAAGTTAGATTTGAGTTCATCCTTCATATTCTCAGCCTCTTCTATCATTGTGGTTGTTGTAGACCACACATAATCATCAATATGGTTTGAGGCCTTCTCTATTACCTCATCAGTTTTGCTGACTTAATTCTTGACTTAGTTCATGTCTTTCTCTAAGAGTTGCAGACTTTTGTCCATTGATCATAGAATAGTGTTCTAATCCACCTCTGACTTTTCAGCAAGATCAAACCATTTGGTCATCTGGCTATTGAGGTAGGATGTTTCTTCCTTTATGACTTGAATTTCAAACATTATCTCATTTTTGACTAATGAAACTGACTTATCTATATATTCCTTTATTGAGACCATGTGACCATCAATTAGAGTCTTGATAGAACTTAGGATAAGTTCATTGGAGGTTGTAGAGGTGGAGGGTTGCACTTCAACAATGGTGGTTTGTTGTGGTTCATCTACCACTGGGGGTAAACTCTTCTTTTGTAGGGCTTGATTATCACACTCAATTAGAGTGGATGGCTCCACTACAAGGGTGGATGAAACTGTCTCATCTAGAGCAGGGATCTTTGTATGCTCCCCCTCAGCCTTATCATAGTTGTCAGCAACCTCTGCAAATTGATTAGTGTGATCAGCATGAAGTCCATCATCATCAACCTCATCATCATTATCATTGATGTCATCTTCATCATCTGATAAGAACTTCTGCTGCCCCCCCCCCCCCCCCCCCCCCCCCCCCCCCCCCCCCCCTCAGATAATGCATCCATCCTTTCTAGATCAGATGAATCTAAGAAATCTAGGGAATTATCTAGAATTAGACTTATCCTTCTTTCAAGATTAAAGATCATTATGTCAATCTTACATTGCAAATCACCAGAAGAATCTGATTGCTCCTCTTCATTTCTTGCTGAATCAGTAAGCACATTGTGTGCATTGATATCATCTTGGACTTATTGAGGATTAGGAGCATCAATTTGATCATCAGTGTGATCTCCTTCATTTCCATCAGATTTCTCTTCAGCAGCAGTATCATCCTCATTTTTCTCATTATCATGATGTTCATGAATTTCTTTGTCTTGACTGCTATCAGCTCCTAGACCATCATCAGCTGGAACATTCTTTGTTGTATTTGAGTCAGAATTAGTGCAGATCATTCTAGCCCTCTTTTGTCCTTTAACTAATTTTCTTTTCTTATCCTTTACTTCAGAGGGCTGACTCATAGGGAGCACCCTTGAGAACCTATCCAGTGTTCTTATATCCATTCTCCTAAGATAGTGAAGGTTTGATCCTTTTCAGCTATAAAAGTGATCAGGGTATGAGTTCAGAAGGTAGAGAGAAAGAATTCTGCCAAAGTTAGGAGCCTGCATACATTCCTTATTCCTTTGGTAGACCATAGTAGCCCATGAGGTCTTTTTCTTCATGACTACCTTTGTCATCAGATCAAACATGTACTTTGATATTGTGTCATGAGACCCAGGTTTGCATAGGATTATTTTGCCCACTATGTCAGATAAGAACTTCCCTCTTTGGATGAAATGCTTTATCTTTAGTGAGCCAGTCTTGGCATCACTGTATTCACACCATCTGAGAGCTTCCTCTTTGTCCTTTTCAGAGACATTGTCTTCTACATCAAGACTGCATGAGGGAAATTGAAGGGATTTCTCCAGCTTCCTAGGAGAGATCATAATCTTTATACTTCCAGTCTTATACTTCAAAGAGGACTTGGAAGAGGATAGCCTAGCATTGCTATATAGTTCCAGAACTTCAGTTCTGAGAATCACAGTGGATTCTGACAGTAGATATTCCAATCATTGTCCTTCTAGAAGTTGAATCACTTATTTTATCTCAGGTTGAGCATGTTGAAAACCATTTCTAATTATCTCATATCCTTCCAGGAGATCCTTTGAAATCATTGGCGCCATTCTTGGATAAAATGAGTCACTGAGTCGGGGGGGAGGAAGGGTTGTCTCGACGGCTAGGTAGGGTTTTGGGTGAGAAAGTGATTTAATCATCATAGCTCTATTTATAGGTGTATTACAAATTTTCCTTAGAGAGAGATGTTGATTAAACTTAATAATTAGTTGATTTAATTGAGATATCCCATCTCAGAGGATCCGCTGATATGGAGAGCTTGACCGCTGGGACAAGGTAATATTAACCGCTGAGACGACTTAGCTATCTCAGCGGTTCAACTGAGACTTTCTCAGCTAATCTCACTACCTAGCAGTGACCCTTTTTAATTAGGATTGTTTGTCTCCCTAATCATGTAACTAAGTGTTTTGAAGTATTACCATCTTCTAGCAAGGATTATGATATAAAATAACAAGCATGATAGACAATATGAAATGTTGATGCCTATTTAATATTCAACATTCCTAACTCAATTTTGAATAATTTAAACTTAGCCTCATCCAATGGCTTTGTAAATATATCTGCAACTGGATTGTCAGTAGAGACATGTTCAAGGCCGATATCTTTACATTCTACATGTTCTTTAATAAAGTGATACCTTATTTCTATATGCTTAGTCCTGCTATGAGAGATATGATTCTTAGCAATAAAAATTGCACTGGATGAGTCACAAAATAGTGGAGAGAGACTTACATTGAGGTTTTAGTCCTCTAGTTGGAGTTGTATCCACAGTAATTGTGCATAGCAGCTCCCTGCAACAATGTACTCAGACTCAGCTATGGATATTGCCACACTAGTCTGTTTCTTGCTACTCCAAGAGATCAACCTCCTTCCTAGGAATTGACAAGTTCCATTAGTACTTTTCCTATCTTCTTTGCATCCTGCAAAATCAGCATCTGAAAAGCCAATTAGTTCAAAATCATTGTTCTTAGGGTACCAAAGGCCAAGAGGTTGGTTGCCTTTAAGGTATCTCAAAATCCTCTTTGCAGCTGAGTAGTGAGATTCCTTAGGGCATGCTTGATACCTAGCACAAACACATATTGCTTACATAATATCTAGTCTACTAGCAGTCAGATACAACAAGGATCCAATTATACACATGTACATGGATTCATCAAAGGGTTTTCCCTTCTCATCCTTGTCCAGGGAAGTATTGGACCCCATGGGAGTTTTCATGGTGGAAGCAGATTCCATTCCAAACATCTTGATTAGCTCCCTAGTGTACTTGGTCTGAGAGATAAATATCCCTTCATCAAACTGTTTCACTTGGAGGCCAAAAAAGTACTTGAGCTCTCCTATAATGCTCATCTCAAACTCCCCCTGCATAAGGTTGGCAAACCTTTTCAGAGGTTGTCATCAGTTGACCCAAAAATTATGTCATCAACATAAATTTGGACTATGAGACACTTGTCCTTTGTTTCCCTAAGAAACAATATACTATCTATCTTTCCACTCAAGAAATTGTTCTTGATGAGAAAGCTAGACAAGGTCTCATACCAAGCCCTAGGAGCTTGCTTTAGACCATATAAATCTTGATGCGCAAATCTAGCACACCGCTATAAGCGGTAGCGAGACTGCGGCTCGAAACGACAGTGTACCGATCGTTCAAGTAATATAAAATGTGGGAGTGAATCCCCAAGTATCGATCTCGAAGGAACACAGTAAGGTGGAGTTATCTATTGAGGAGGGACTTGAGATTGAAGTCCTTTAGGTCGAATGGAATGCGGGAGATTTGGTTTGGATTATGGAAAATAAAATAAAATAACAACAACTACTCCTATGCAATGCCGCTATGCAATGCTTCGCCAGGTCGGATGGAAAACTACGTAGGCCTTGAACGCACTACTTTGCAAGGGCGAATGGACGAGTAGTCAAACGGAATGGAGTGGAGGATGGAGTGGATTTGGTGGCGCACCTCATTCACACATATAAACAAGTTAATTTCATAAAAATGAAATAAACATTACAAATCATGGTTTATAGTGCACATTATCAAAGTATAGAGAATCTAGTTACATTCATCAGACAAAGAGGGGGAAAGCAAAGGAATCGACCCAATCCGAAGTCTTGTTGAAGATTCGCGGTTGGAATCGCTGGGTTGTCAATCCGCGTCCAAGCTCGGTCCTCAACTGCGTACGGGGTAGAGAAGGCTGTCACTACCTTCTAATGGCCCGTCTTCTTCGTGTCACGATCCGGCCACAAGACCAAAGCTTCCTTCTCCTTGGATGATGATGGACGTAGGGCTAGATCCCTCTCCTTGGAAGCTCTTGGATGATGGAGGCGGCCTAGGGCAAAGCCCTCATGGAAGGGTGGAAGAAAACGGAGCAGTCGCCCCTTCCGGCGGAAAAAATCGTGGAACAGTTCGGGTCCCAAATGACCTAAAAATCGGGACTTAAATAGAAAACATGTCAGAAAATCCTTCACGCACGTCCAAACGCACGTTCAGAGTCAACTGTGCGCAAAGGAATCGCACGCGCGGAGCAGAAATGTAATATTTTAGAAAACAGCAATCTGCTCGTGCATTTTACTCACGCACGGGCAAAATGCTCGTGCATGAAGAAAACGCACTGGAAAATTCAGAACGACAGATTTTCATGATTTTGAGCGAAATGAAAATGCACAATCAACCAAATCATGCGTGAAGGATAAACGCACGACCGTGCGATCTGGAAAATTGCAAAATAACATAAATTCTTAGATAAAAGAGGGAAACTCGTGCGATTTTGCTCACGCACGATCAAAACTGACCATGCGCGAACAAAACGCACGAGCCGGGGCAGATCATCATTTTTAAGTACTGTAGGAATCGCACGGTCACAGAAATCGTGCGTCAAGGAAATGCACGACCGTGCGATATCTCCATGTTACAATTCCAATAGAATGAAGATCTGCCCACCTGCAATAGAAACCAACAAGCTGGGGCACATACCACCAACACACAGAAATATATAATAAAAACAAAATAAAGACATGGGGAGCACCATATGCTTACCCCCAACAGAATAGTGCGCAATTGCACACCACAATGGGCCAAAATGTGCACTTCGTGTGAGAAGAGTGAACAAGTAAAATATAAGCATTAATGAACTAAAAGTGAAGTGCAAGTGAGTGAAAACTAGCCCAGATGAGTCCGAAAAACTATTTATAAATTGGACTCATCACACCCCCAGACTTACCTGTGTGCACGTCCCGAGCAAACAAATCCGGCGGAGTGGTAAAAGCATAGCCAGCTAACAAAAATTGCGACATGGAGTAGTATGCGAAGTTGCATACTTGTGTGCGTAGAAATTCATTAGAAGAAGTTTCTAAATATGCTAGCTAATTTATAAAAAGTGTAGATGCGTATAAAGGAATTTATTTTTACTCAAAAATGGAATGTTGGTGAATCTCATGGTCATGCGTAGTACGAAAGTAAGCAAGACGCGAAGGGGAGTGTTACCCAAGACCGGAACTCCGAATTATCTCCGTTGAAATCCATCAACGTCGAGAACAATAAGCTCGCCCTGTCACACTCTCTCCACGGCGCTAGTGAACTCACAAGACAAATAGATAGAACTTTAGGTATACACGAGTCTTAGGTTACGGTTTGGAATGCAAAGATAAACATGATGGCTAATCGCAACCCAAAAGAGCTCACAAAAGTGTTTAATTCAAAGCAGCCCCCAATAAAACACGTGCAACACACCCCCAGACTTGACCTTGAAACTGGGTGTGCACATGGCCTACTCCAATCGATAGAGATTGATATTTCAATTAAAACGCTAAGGATATATTTTATTTTTCTTTCTCTTTGCTTTTTCTTTTTCTTTTTCTTCCCTTTTTTTATATCCCCAAATCTATTAGCAAGAATCTCAGCATATAGATTTTTTTTTAAGAAATCCACATCAACACAAAAGTTTCTCAAGACCGCACCGCATTGGAAAATTACAATTCAATAATGCTTGTGGCTTAATTTTTGGTTGTGATAATGGGATTAGCTTTTAGGCCTTGGTGAAGTATGGTGGAGCTGAACCAAAAGGTCGGGTAGGCACAAAATAGGCTAGCAACGGTTAGCGTATAGGAATGGTAGAACAAAGCTCAACCTTGCCAAAAAGATGGCCTACGTCAAGCTCAACTTGCAAATCGTTCGCACCCATGATTCAAGAGTCGCTTGGGGAAAGTTCTTAGCACCCGAGAAAGGTAATCCTTCCTCCCGACTCGATAAACACGAACCTCGCGCTTGCCTACACACAATACACCGCTACCACTAGATTCAACCATATTCACTATTTTGAGTAAAATAAATTAAAATCTACGCAAATCAACTAACTGTAAATTAGAAGCATAAATAAAAACTAATTCTACTCAAATTCATAGGCAAGACACAAGTACTCAACTAGAGCACTACAAGAGTCAACATGCCACTCCATCTTGCAATTTTTAGGCTAATACAGCAATTGATATGTTAAAATTATTATTTTTTAAGTGTGAAGCCTTGCTTTCTTCTTTTATTAGAATTCGGCGGTGTTTTCGAAGAGTCCCGCGAGTAATCCTACTTCGAAGAATTACCCGTTATCCTATCGAAAGATAGAAGTAACGGCCTTTTCCTCTTTCGAAATATCGAAGATTACTCTTTGGCCGCGTCGCCAAAAGCTAAGTAGAAAAGATTGAAAAAGGGCTTTATGTTGAAATTAAAATTGAAAGCTTTTTGAAAATATTGTTGCAACAATTTTTTGAGTAGTTGCAACAATTCTTTAAGAGCGTTTTAAAACTTCTTTTACCTTGAGCTAGTTGCAACAACCAAAGAGGTGTTGCAACAATTTTTTTAGTGTTTTTAAAAGAGAGTTTTTAAAAAGTGCTTTAGAGAGAAAGCTTTTGGGTTTATGTAATTATCCGGACTAAAATCAATAAAGGCAAGTGGACCTTATCGATAGTAGTATAGGATATTTCTTTTGAAATATCAAGGTCGTATTTTTCCAAGGTCGTATCGATTATTTCTACTTCTTAGGAACGCGCTATTATTTTATCGAAAAGAGTTTGAAATTGATTTTTATGATTTTATAGAAAAGCTAGTGACGAAAATGATAACTATCGCGGGCTTGGTGTGCGTTTAGCAAAAACCAAGAAAAGCGATGAAAAGAAAAAGAACGAAAACGTTAATTTAAAAAGTAGTTTTGCTTAGAATTTTTTAGGGTTTTATAAAACGATAATGATAACTACGGCGATAATAAGCGATTGAGCGGGTAGCGGAATTAAGAAAAAAGCAAATATATAAAAAATAAAAGACGCACTAATTGAAAACTCACGCACTCTACAGAATTAAAATGAAAGCTGTAAATTGCAGAAATTGAAGAAATGCGATCCCTACCCAAATAGGTAGAGGTGAAATAAATGCGTGAGCAAGTCCTATCCAAACGGATAGGCGGGAAATAAATGCGTGAGCAAGTCCTATCCAAACGGATAGGCGGGAAATAAATGCGTGAGCAAGTCCTATCCAAACGGATAGGCGGGAAATAAATGTGTGAGCAAGTCCTATCCAAACGGATAGACGGGAAATAAATGCGTGACGGAAATGGAAACTATTCGATTACAAAAAAGGCGCAAACTTTATACTCATACACACACCCACTCTACGTTAATGAAATCTAATTAAAATAAAACAAATCTAAACTCATACACTCACACACACAACAATAATGAAACTAAGTTAAAAAGAAAAGAAAATCTACTCTCATACACACACACACACTTACAAAAAAAGCAAAAAGAAAGTAAAAACACCAAATCAAAAAAAACAAAAAAAAAACTATTTAAACTCCTACACTCACACACACTAATATGAAATCATCTAAAAATTACAACAAAGCTAAAAATAAGAAAATTACACTCATACACACACACACACAAATTAAAATGACAACTTAACAAAAATTACAAAATTACATAAAACCAAAAATAAAAAGAAAAAGAACAAAAAGAGAACGCACACACTAAAACAAAGAGAGACAATAATTACAAGCTTAATTTATTTCCATCAAAAAAGGGGTTACAAAACTAGAGAGAGAAAGTGCAAAATTACAAAAATTACAAAACACCAAAAATCAGCAAAATGGAACAAAACCTTAAGAGAAGCTCCCAAAATTTTGAACCCTTGCACTCAGCTGAATCTGGATATTTATAGAAAAAATTTTTGGATTACACGCCCTCGGACACGGGCGTGTCTGAGGGCGTGACACGGCTTGGGGTGCGAATAGCCAGAACAGCTGGATCCAGGCGGGCATCTGGAAGGCTTGACCGGCGACTTGGAAGTACACGGGCGTGTTCCAGGGAACACGGGCGTGTTTGATGTCGGCATTGTGCTGTCAGCTGCTGGGCGTGACGGGCGGCGTGTCCTTTGTTCTTCTGGAAGGAATTGAGGGTCACGGGCGTGTCTGAAATGTCACGGCCGTGACTTTGATTTTTTGGATGAAATGCTTCAAGTGGCTGGAATCTGGGATGGATATCCAACACGGGCGTGACCATGGTACACGGCCTCGGTAACAGGCATGACCGAGGTACACGGCCTCGGTCACGGGTGTGACCGAGGGCGTGACTTGATGTTTGAGTTGGAAAAAGAACAGAGAAAAGAAAATGTTAGGGATTAGTGAACACGCCCTTGGACACGGGCGTGACCTAGGGCGTGACTTAACAAAATTACAGAAACTTTACAAAATGAAAATAAAACTAAGTTAAAAACAAAAATAACAAAAACAAACATTTTATTCATTAATTTACATATATTATTTAGAAATCTAATTAAAATTATACTAAAAATTATATAGAAAAATGCGTATATTTACTATTCATCAAACACCCCCATACTTAAGCTTTTGCTATTCCAGAGCAAAAGTAAGGGATACCTATAAGACGTTTAATAAAATTTCTAATTTACTAAAGTTTTTATTAAATCAAAAGTAAGATCGAAATAAATTTAGGGTATTTAAAGAGGTAAGTCCAAAACTATGAAAGTAATTTAAAAAGAGCGAAAAATTTTTAGCGAGACTTCTAAAGTTAGCTAAATAGCGTCGATTATTGCAGTCTTTGGTACCTTTTAATTAGAATAGAATTATATAAAACTATAACCTTTTTTTAGAAAGTTTTTAAGAATAAATAAAGCCTACTAATTATGCTCTCTCAAACTTTTTTAAATTAAAATCTAGGTACAATTTTATTGGCTAAGGGGTAGGGGAAAAAAGGTAGCCTTGGCAAAAAGAAGAGTGCTTGGATTTAGGGGTGACGGATTTTTTTCTCTCACCCACCTTTTTGGTGGCCTTTGCTTTGATTCCCAGCGTTGGTTTACGCGGGAGAATTGAAATCATTTCTCAACTTAACCCAATGCCCGTGTTTACAGAATTATTAATTTTTTTATTCCCATTGACACGGGATTTCTTTTAACAATATTGGGTGCCTGTGTTTACGGAATCTCTTTATTCCCATTGACACAGGATTTCTTTTAAAACTCCTACTTTTATTATTTTTATGCCAAGCTAAGGGGTGTTTATAAGGGGGGTTTCAAGAGAAATTCTAGATTAATAAAAAAAGATTTTTGAGAGCAAGTTTAGTAGATTAAAAACATTCCTAAAGTTTCACAAGTTTAGAGTTAGAATAATTGAATCTAAAGATGGTTTGCCAATATAATACAAAAAGGAATCTATTTAGGGTGAACCCGAGGTAGTGCTAAAAATTCTGTTCTCAAATTAAATTAAGATCATAAGATTTTCTTTACTACTAAAAATTCCTCGATTTAAATTTTTCAAACTATGAAATAAACAAAATTATTTTAGCAAATCATAAATAATGAAAAATGCTTAAAGATAAAACTAACCTAGCCTTGGAAATAACAAAAAGCTAAGTATGGGTTTTATTTTATTTTTGGATTTTTGATAAGTTTTTCATCATTTCATTTTTTTTTTTTTGAAGTTTTTTTAAGATATGATATATTTTTTATTTTCTTGATAACAAAATGCATATATAAATACTAAAAAAAGGAAGACAAAAATTAAGAAAAGTAAAAATACATACAAAATATTTTTGATTTTTTTTTTTTTTTTTTTTTAAGAAATTTTTTTTTCATCATATATTTTTTTGATTTTTTAATTTTGTTAAAAATATGTACATTAATAGAAAAAAAGGAAAAGAAAAGAAAAGAGAGAAGGAAAAACATTTTTGGTGTTATGACAAAATAAATTTTGTTATAACAAATTTTTAAGTACATTTTTCATCATTTTTTTTTTGGATTTTGATTTATTATGGGAGGGGCAAAAATAATTACAAAAAGAGGGAAAACACGCCCCCATACTTAAAACCAACATTGTCCTCAATGTTGAAGGTAAGTGTGAGGAACGAAAATATTTACAAAAAAAAAAGATGAAGATTTTAATTACAAAATAGAAAAAAATATATACAAGGATAGTTACAAAAAAAGGAACTCCACGAATATATACAAAATTATTATTTTTTTTTTGTGCGTTGTTTAGTTTTTCGAAATGTATAAAACACGAATACAATAAGTAAAAAAAACATATATTTTTTGGTATGATAAAAATAAATTTTTATCATCTTTTTATGTTATTATTTATATTATATGTATTATTTTTTTTTGTTTTAATTTTAAAATATGCATGTTTTAAAATATATCTAAATTTTAAGAAAGATAAAATAAGGTAAAATAAAGAAAAGACTTTAAGATAAAAACCAAGGAAGAAAGAAGAGAAATAAAAAGGTAAAAGCAACGGGGTTTTCTCGTTTCGAAATATCGACAAAAATCCCCTCTCGGGTCTGTCGAGTAATCCTACTTTGAGAAACTTCCTATTGTCTTATCTTAAAATTCCCAAAATTCTTTTTGATTTTTGTTTTAAAGTTTTTGCATTATTTTATTTTGTTTTATGTTTCTTTTTTGAAAAGGAATGATAATTTAAAATATGCATAATTATTAATTTTATTATTATTATTATTATTTTTTTTTATTATTATTATTTTTGTTTATGTTTTTATTTTTTGAGATGAAAATTTATTTCGTCATTTTTTTTAAAAGGAGCGTAATTGGATAAATATGGGGGTGTCTCCCACGAGCGCTTTGTTTACCGTCTCGTAGCTTGACACGTTGGCGGGGTACGATCTTTTTAGAGGTGGGGGAGGGGTATGGAATTTAACTTCCCTCCTGGTTGATCCCCCGCGTGGTAGAGTTTTAGTCGGTGACCGTTAACTTTTAAGTCGCCTTTTTCCGGGTGGGTGATAAGGACGGTCCCGTATGGCCAAACCTCTTTCATTTGAAAGGGGCCGGACCAACGGGATTTTAGTTTCCCCGAAAAAAGACGAAGACGTGAGTTATAAAGGAGGACGAGATCGCCCGGCGCAAATGATTTTGGAAATTTAATTTTACGGTCGTGGTAAAATTTCGAGCGTTCCTTATAAAACTTATTACTCTCGTAAGCGTTCGCACACCATTCATCGAGTTCGTTTAATTGGAATTTCCGGTTTTCGGCGGTTAAATTATGATCGAAATTTAAGAGTTTTAACGCCCAAAAAGCGCGGTGCTCTAATTCTACGGGCAAATGGCATGCCTTGCCGTAGACTAATCGATAAGGCGTACAACCGATTGTGGTCTTGTACGCCGTACGATATGCCCACAGCGCGTCGTCTAATTTAAATGCCCAATCCTTCCTATTAGTTGAAACGGTTTTTTCTAATATGCGTTTGATTTCCCGATTTACTACCTCCACTTGGCCGCTCGTTTGGGGGTGATAGGCGGTGGCGAGCTTATGCGTGACGCCATATTTGGTTAATATTTTTGCAAACTGGGCGTTGCAAAAGTGCGTACCCCTATCACTAACTATCGCACGGGGCGTACCGAAGCGAGAAAATAATTTTTTAAGAAAGTTGACGACGACTCTCGCATCGTTGGGGGGGAGAGCTTGCGCTTCTGCCCACCTAGATACGTAGTCGACCGCCACTAAAATGTAGCGATTTGTATATGAAGGAGGTAGGGGGCCTATGAAATCTATGCCCCATAAATCGAAAATCTCGCATTCTAAATAAAAATTTTGGGGCATCTCGTCGCGACGAGAGATGTTACCCGACCGTTGACAGCTATCGCATGCGCTCACAAAAATGTGAGCGTCTTTGAAGAGAGCGGGCCAATAAAAGCCCGCCTCCAGCGCCTTCTGCGCGGTCCGGTTGGCTTGATAATGCCCCCCGGCCGGCCCTTCGTGGCAGTGCCGCAAAATTTGCGCACCCTCCTCGTTCGAAACGCATCTCCGCACAATTTGGTCCGCGCAGACGCGAAATAAGAAAGGGTCCTCCCAAAAGTAATTTTTCAAATCAGAAAAGAATTTCTTCTTTTGCTGTTTTGAAAAGTCTTTCGGGAGCACCCGCGCAACTAAATAGTTGGCGTAGTCTGCGAACCAAGGCGAGGGAGAAGTTTTTAAATTATTTAAAGCTAAAAGACGCTCCTCGGGAAATCGATCATCGATTTCCGGTTCGAAGATCTATCGCTTCCGCGATTGGGTGCTCTAAACGAGAAAGGTGGTCGGCCGCTAAATTTTTGGCCCCCTTCTTATCGCGAATCTCTAAATCAAATTCTTGTAATAGGAGGATCCATCGAAGAAGGCGGGGCTTAGCGTCCATTGTTTCTAATAAATATTTTAGGGCGGAGTGGTCGGTAAATATAATAATTTTTGAAAGCGTGACGTAGGGCCTAAACTTATCTATGGCGAAGACGACGGCAAGGAGTTCCTTTTCCGTTGTCGTATAATTAGCCTGTGCGGCCGTGAGCGTGCGGGACGCGTAGTAGATAGGATGAAAATATTTATTAACGCGTTGACCTAATACGGCCCCTACTGCTATATCACTCGCGTCGCACATAATCTCAAACGGAAGGGTCCAATCGGGCGCCACCAGAATGGGAGAATGGATAAGTTTATTTTTTATGGCATTGAATGCCTCTACGCACGCGTTATCAAAAATAAATGGAGATTCCTTCTCCAGGAGGTGGGTTAGCGGTTTTGTTATTTTGGAAAAGTTTTGAATAAACCGCCTATAGAAACCCGCGTGGCCAAGAAAACTATGGATTGATTTTATACTTGAGGGCGCGGGGAGTTTTTCAATTATTTCGACCTTGGCCTTGTCGACCTCCATCCCTCTTTCAGAAATTTTATGGCCGAGAACTAAGCCTTCTTGAACCATAAAATTACACTTTTCCCAGTTTAAAACCAGGTTTGTGTCTTCGCATCGTTGGAGGACTCGATCTAAATTTTGGAGGCAGTTTTGGAAGGAGCTTCCAAAAACCAAGAAGTCATCCATAAAGACTTCCATAATATCCTCTACGAGCTCTCCAAAGATCGCCATCATACATCGTTGAAATGTAGCTGGCGCATTGCAGAGGCCGAATGGCATCCTTCGGTACGCGAAGGTACCGAAGGGGCACGTAAAGGTTGTTTTCTCCTGGTCTTCGGGGGAGATAGGAATTTGTAAAAATCCCGATAGACCATCGAGAAAAGAATAATAAGGATGACCCGATAGTCGCTCCAAAATTTGATCGATAAACGGTAACGGAAAGTGGTCTTTGCGGGTGGCATCATTTAATTTTCGGTAATCGATGCACACCCTCCAACCCGTAACAGTACGAGTTGGAATTAATTCGTTATGTTCATTTGCCACTACCGTTATACCGCCCTTTTTAGGCACGACATGAATGGGACTAACCCACGTGCTGTCGGATATAGGGTAGATAATCCCCGCATCCATTAATTTTATTACTTCATCCTTAACGACCTCCCGCATATTCGGGTTAAGTCGTCGCTGAGGCTGGATGGTTTTGCGGGAATTATCTTCTAAGAAGATTTTGTGCGTGCAAAAAGAGGGATTTATCCCCCTAATATCAGAAATCTGCGATGCAATTGCATGGCGATGCGTGGACAAAACTTTAACTAATTCGGAGGTTTCGGAATCAGATAAAGAAGACGAAATAATAACCGGGAGTTTTAAGTCCGCGGCGAGAAAAGCGTATTTTAAATGGTCGGGGAGTGGCTTAAGCTCCAAGACCGGGGGTTCTTCGTAAGAAGTTGTTATTTTTAAACTTTTAGAATTAAAAGATTCGAAAGGCGAATCGGGCGGTAGCTCGTCCAAAGGGGCGAGGTCCGCCAAATCCGGTTCGTCTAAATTTAAAGCGAGTAATTCTGCAAGCGAAGAACACTCATCCTCGAACACGGATTCTAAGTGAAATCAATAATCATCGTTCGATAAAGAATTTCGCATCGAGGGATTAATAAGAAGGGTAACTTCGTCGTCCCCTACCCGAAGGAGGAGGCGACCGTTACTCACATCAATTAATGCGCGGGAGGTCGCGAGGAAAGGGCGACCGAGGATAATTGGTACCTCGGCGTCCTCCTCAATGTCGAGGATGACGAAGTCTACCGGGAAGATAAACTTGTCAACCTTGACCAGAACGTCCTCCACTACCCCGATAGGATATTTTATCGAGCGATCCGCGAGTTGGATGCTCATTTTTGTTGGGGTGGGAACACCCAAATCTAGTTTTTTAAAGAGGGAGAAGGGCATCAAATTGATGCTCGCTCCCAGGTCCGCTAGAGCGTACTTTATTAATAAATTGCCGAATAGGCACGGGATGGAAAACCTTCCCGGGTCGTTTAGTTTCGGTGGCAATTTATTAAGTAGGACCGCCGAGCATTCCGCATTTAAGGAAACACGCGAAATACCCTCGAGCTTCTTTTTATTAGAAAGGAGCTCCTTAAGGTATTTCGCATATTTCGGCATTTGTGAGAGTGCCTCGCAGAAGGGGACGTTAATTTGAATTTGTTTAAAAATTTGTAAAAACTTTTGGTAATGTTCGTCCTCCTTCTCTTTATTAAGTTTTGCTGGGTACGGAATTTGCGGGCTTGAGACGCCCGGCGCTATATTTTTTTCCGTATCTAATAAAATAAAAGACGAGGGTGCAGGGGTCGGAGGCGAAACAGTTACCTGATGCTCAACCCGCAATGGGGAGTCGACCTCCTTGCCGTTGCGTAAGGTAATGGCGTGGGCATTTTCATGCGGGTTCTGCTCCGAGTTCCCAGGTAGTGCTCCAAGTGGCCGCTCGGAGACCATTTTTGCAAGCTGTCCAACCTGCATTTCTAAATTTTTTAGCGATCCGGTTATATTCCGGATATTTGCGTCGTTGGAAGCCATGTATTTTGCAAAAATCTCCTCGAGCGGAGAAGGTTTTGGAGGAGGAGGCGCAAAACCCTGCTGAAATCCTTGGGGATATCCATGCGGAAATCCTTGCGGGATCGCAGGTGGAGGGCGTTGCGCATTATTTGGGTTACTCCAGGAGAAGTTCGGGTGGCTCCTCCAACCCGGGTTATAGTTATTACTATATGGGTTGAAGGGCGCCCGCACTTGATTGCCCACGTAATCCACCGATTTCTCGCATAAATTATTATAATTATTAATATTATTAAGATTATTATTATTATTAAGATTATTAAAATTATTATTATTATTATTATTAGGATTATTAGCCCAAGCGGGAGTGGAGGAGGAAGCAGTCATCTCCGCCACGTGCTTACTTAGCCGCTCTACCTGTGAGGCTAAGTGAGTAGTGGCATCCACTTCGAAAATACCAGCCGGTTTAGGAGGACGCGACCTTGGCACGTTCCATTGGTACGCGTTCATGGCCATTTCTTCGATCAGAGCTTGAGCGGCCTCCGGGGTTTTGTTGTTTAACGTTCCCCCGGCGGCTGCGTCGATCATCTGTCTCGTTGAGAAATTCAAGCCGTTATAGAATGTTTGTACCTGAAGCCAAGTTGGTAGCGCGTGATGAGGACACCTACGCAAATATTCTTTAAAACGTTCCCAAGTCTCGTAGAGAGACTCGGAATCGAATTGAATGAAGGATGCGATATCGGTGCGTAATTTAGCGGTTTTTGACGGAGGAAAATATATATTCAGAAAATTCTCCGTCAATTCGGCCCACGTGGTTATGGACCCTCTCGGAAGAGAAGTCAACCACGATTTCGCCTTTGTCCGCAGGGAAAAGGGAAATAAGCGCAAGCGAATGGCGTCATCGCTGACGCCATTAATCTTGAAGGTGTCGCAAATTTCTAAAAAAATATTTAGGTGTTGGTTTGGGTCCTCATCTGGCAAACTGTCGAACTGAATCGACTGTTGTACCATTTGGATTATACTGGATTTGATTTCGAAATTATTATTAGCTACCGCAGGGCGGGTAACGCTCGATCCTGTATCCTCTAAATTTGGCCTAGCATAATAGGCCATGGTCCGTTGTGGGGCCGCATTTAGATTAGGATCGCCCATCACGCCTATATGTATATCGCCGACGGATTCTTCGGGATCTATTTGTAGATTTTGATTATGAGATCGGCGGCGCTCGTGAAGCGTGCGCTCGATTTCGGGATCAAAAGGTAATATTGGATTATCCGAAGATTCGCCTCGGGTCATACACTATTTTTTTAATTAATTTTTTGAAGAGTTTTTTTTTTCTTTTATAGATTTTTTTTTTGATGTTTTTGTTTTAGAAATATTTTTACAAAGATGAAAAAGAAAGGAAAGAAAGTAAAAGAGAATAATATATTTTTTTTGGTTTTTCTTTACTTAAGTAAAATATATAAATATATATTTTTTTTGGGTTTGATTTTTGTGGGGCTTTTATATGAAAATATATGTAGCTGTATTCGAAAATATATGTAAAAAAGGAAAATTGAAAAATATAAGTATATATTTTTTTTTCTTTACTTAGATAGTATATTTTTTTTAGTTTTTGGTTTTTTAGATAGAAAAAGAGATGAAATATAAGATAAAATTAATAGCGTTTCCTATTTCAAAATAACGACACAACTCCCCGGCAACGGCGCCAAAAACTTGATACGTTAAAATTATTTTTTTTTTAAGTGTGAAGACTTGCTTTCTTCTTTTATTAGAATTCGGCGGCGTTTTCGAAGAGTCCCGCGAGTAATCCTACTTCGAAGAATTACCTGTTATCCTATCGAAAGATAGAAGTAACGGCCTTTTCCTCTTTCGAAATATCGAAGATTACTCTTTGGCCGCGTCGCCAAAAGCTAAGTAGAAAAGATTGAAAAAGGGCTTTATGTTGAAATTAAAATTGAAAGCTTTTTGAAAATATTGTTGCAACAATTTTTTGAGTAGTTGCAACAATTCTTTAAGAGCGTTTTAAAACTTCTTTTACCTTGAGCTAGTTGCAACAACCGAAGAGGTGTTGCAACAAATTTTTTAGTGTTTTTAAAAGAGAGTTTTTAAAAAGTGCTTTAGAGAGAAAGCTTTTGGGTTTATGTAATTATCCGGACTAAAATCAATAAAGGCAAGTGGACCTTATCGATAGTAGTATAGGATATTTCTTTTGAAATATCAAGGTCGTATTTTTCCAAGGTCGTATCGATTATTTCTACTTCTTAGGAACGCGCTATTATTTTATCGAAAAGAGTTTGAAATTGATTTTTATGATTTTATAGAAAAGCTAGTGACGAAAATGATAACTATCGCGGGCTTGGTGTGCGTTTAGCAAAAACCAAGAAAAGCGATGAAAAGAAAAAGAACGAAAACGTTAATTTAAAAAGTAGTTTTGCTTAGAATTTTTTAGGGTTTTATAAAACGATAATGATAACTACGGCGATAATAAGCGATTGAGCGGGTAGCGGAATTAAGCAAAAAGCAAATATATAAAAAATAAAAGACGCACTAATTGAAAACTCACGCACTCTACAGAATTAAAATGAAAGCTGTAAATTGCAGAAATTTAAGAAATGCGATCCCTACCCAAATAGGTAGAGGGGAAATAAATGCGTGAGCAAGTCCTATCCAAACGGATAGGCGGGAAATAAATGCGTGAGCAAGTCCTATCCAAACGGATAGGCGGGAAATAAATGCGTGAGCAAGTCCTATCCAAACGGATAGGCGGGAAATAAATGCGTGAGCAAGTCCTATCCAAACGGATAGGCGGGAAATAAATGCGTGACGGAAATGGAAACTATTCGATTACAAAAAAGGCGCAAACTTTATACTCATACACACACCCACTCTACGTTAATGAAATCTAATTAAAATAAAACAAATCTAAACTCATACACTCACACACACAACAATAATGAAACTAAGTTAAAAAGAAAAGAAAATCTACTCTCATACACACACACACACTTACAAAAAAAGCAAAAAGAAAGTAAAAACACCAAATCAAAACAAAACAAAAAAAAACTATTTAAACTCCTACACTCACACAAACTAATATGAAATCATCTAAAAATTACAACAAAGCTAAAAATAAGAAAATTACACTCATACACACACACACACACAAATTAAAATGACAACTTAACAAAAATTACAAAATTACATAAAACCAAAAATAAAAAGAAAAAGAACAAAAAGAGAACACACACACTAAAACAAAGAGAGACAATAATTACAAGCTTAATTTATTTCCATCAAAAAAGGGGTTACAAAACTAGAGAGAGAAAGTGCAAAATTACAAAACACCAAAAATCAGCAAAATGGAACAAAACCTTAAGAGAAGCTCCCAAAATTTTGAACCCTTGCACTCAGCTGAATCTGGCTATTTATAGAAATTTTTTTTGGATTACACGCCCTCGGACACGGGCGTGTCTGAGGGCGTGACACAGCTTGGGGTGCGAATAGCCAGAACAGCTGGATCCAGGCGGGCATCTGGAAGGCTTGACCGGCGACTTGGAAGTACACGGGCGTGTTCCAGGGAACACGGGCGTGTTCGATGTCGGCATTGTGCTGTCGGCTGCTGGGCATGACGGGCGGCGTGTCCTTTGTTCTTCTGGAAGGAATTGAGGGTCACGGGCGTGTCTGAAATGTCACGGCCGTGACTTTGATTTTTTGGATGAAATGCTTCAAGTGGCTAGAATCTGGGATGGATATCCAACACGGGCGTGACCATGGTACACGGCCTCGGTCACGGGCGTGACCGAGGTACACGGCCTCGGTCACGGGCGTGACCGAGGGCGTGACTTGATGTTCGAGTTGGAAAAAGAACAGAGAAAAGAAAATGTTAGGGATTAGTGAACACTCCCTTGGACACGGGCGTGACCTAGGGCGTGACTTAACAAAATTACAGAAACTTTACAAAATGAAAATAAAACTAAGTTAAAAACAAAAATAACAAAAACAAACATTTTATTCATTAATTTACATATATTATTTAGAAATCTAATTAAAATTATACTAAAAATTATATAGAAAAATGCGTATATTTACTATTCATCAGCAATTCCTACATCACAACCCAGAATTGAGTGTACTCGGGAGCATACAAACAGCGAGTGCGCACTGAAGTGGGTGTTGTGATGTGCGATGAAGATGAACAAATAATATATAACTGAAATAAAATACTTCTGGCATGCTATGCAATAGTGCACGTGAGTGGGCACACAAAACTGCTCTCCCCCAGACTTAAACTAGACAATACACACAATATATAACTATGAAATTCAGAAAAGAGCTAGGGGAAGAGAGTACCCAATGCTCAGAAATGAGCATACCAGAAGATTGAAATTTAAATCTATACCTAGCTGCGGCATCCATACAGAAGAATACCTGCAGGGGTGAGCTCCGCAAAAACAAAAGAAAATGTACAAAGCCAAATGAAATACAACTAACTAAACTAAACTAGATGAAAATAAAAATTGCAAGAAAGTAAGATAACTACTGGGGTTATTGTCATCCCAGCACGACTTATTCAAATTTAAAACAGTTCTAGCTAATGCGAGTATGAAAAAGAAAATGAACAGGTAACTGTTCTAGTATGCGTGTCGGTAACGGGTACCTAAATTATAATACCTGCTCATCACAGGCAGAGGAAGCAGAAAGTAAGAAGTGAAGGAGGAGCACTCCTCACAAATCTCACCAAAAATATCCTTGCCCAACAAGGTGTCGTCTTCAGGGATGCGGCAGGAGGAGAAGGTAATGATTGAGGCTTCCACTATGGAGGAGGGGTCAACCTCCTCACATATAAGGATACGCTCATCATTGACTTGAGCAAAATGCTCCAAGTCCTCCTGAAGTACCTGTGAAGACTCAACCTGCACAGGCTCAGATGAAGAAGGGGGGTTAGGAAATAAAAGAGAAGGATGACTTAAATAATCAAAAATCGGGGGAGTGGTCCCGGTCTCACTCCCAATAGGTTGAAGAAGTAAGATATTGTCGGCATTATCAATAATGCTGCAAGGGTCGGCAGGATCAATAGTGTCCTCACCCATGATTTGGACTTCCTCTACCGGTGCTGAGGAAAAATCCTCTTCACCTTGAAGGTTGTCCTCCTCCACAGGAATAGGCATAACACATAGATCACCCGCCTCTTCTTGTGATGCACCCTCGGTAATGTCATCAGAAATGAATGTAGAAGAATGCACAAAAGGGGGGGAGGAATAGGGCTTGGTTAAAAGTCAAGCACTGATTCCTCACAAAGAATCGAATCCATACACGGTGATATATGCACAGGGGAGATGGGCTTAGCCATGTCAGAGCCTAGATCAGCCACAACTCTGATAAGCATGTTTGCATCATTCCCTTCAAAACTTAAAGGTGATACATCAACGTAATCAGAGGTGGAAGGTATGCTGTCAGAGTTAGGAGTCGGGATGATCTGGATATCCAGCTCGTCATCCTCATCCAATTGGCGAAGAAATGCAGAACAATCCTTTAAGGCATGATCCATGCTCCGACAAAACAAGCACTGTTTTGCATTTTTCTTTGGCTCAAATTGGACCGGAGATGAATGCAAAAAGAGCATGTGCGGAGCGGAAGAGTAGCCATAGGACTTACACGCACCATATGGAGTACCAGACGAAGTCAGTGCTCCATATACTGGGCCTTGAGTGCTAGGGCTACTGTCTCCCGATGGGCATCTATCACTAGCATGAGAAACATCTCCACACCAACGACATCGAATATTAAATGAAGCCCACTTTGTGTGAATATAACTAGATTCAAAAGAAAAACACTATTATGCAAAATACTACACCCAACAAGAATTTACTAAGGCAACCTAAAATAAAACAAGAAAATGGAATAACAAGAACTGAAATAAAATAAAGGATGCAATTCACATATGGAAGAACTTCTCTCGCAGGCTCTCCCTCTCTAGAAAACTCACACGACTATATTCCCCGTCAATGGCGCAAAAAACTTGATGCGCAAATCTAGCACACCGCTATAAGCGGTAACGAGACTGCGGCACGAAGCGGCAGTGTACCGATCGTTCAAGTAATATAAAATATGGGAGTGAATCCCCAAGTATCGATCTCAAAGGAACACAATAAGGTGGAGTTATCTATTGAGGAGGGACTTGAGATTGAAGTCCTTTAGGTCGAATAAAATGCGGGAGATTTGGTTTGGATTATGGAAAATAAAATAAAATAACTACAACTACTCCTATGCAATGCCTCTATGCAATGCTTCGCCAGGCGGGATGGAAAACTAAGTAGGCATTGAACGCACTACTTCGCAAGGGCGAATGGACGAGTAGTCAAACGGAATGGAGTGGAGGACGGAGTAGATTTGGTGGTGCACCACATTAACACATATAAACAAGTTAATTTCATAAAAATGAAATAGACATTACAAATCATGGTCATAGTGCACATCATCAAAGTATAGAGAATCTAGTTACATTCATCAAACAAAGAGGGGGGAAGCAAAGGAATCGACCCAATCTGAAGTCTTGTTGAAGATTCGCGGTTGGAATCGCTGGGTTGTCAATCCGCGTCCAAGATCGGTCCTCAACTGCGTCCGGGGTAGAGAAGGCTGTCACTACCTTCCAATGGCCCGTCTTCTTCGTGTCACGATCTGGCCACAAGACCAAAGCTTCCTTCTCCTTGGATGATGATGGATGTAGGGCTAGATCCCTCTCCTTGGAAGATCTTGGATGATGGAGGCGGCCTAGGGCAAAGCCCTCATGGAAGGGTGGAAGAAAACGGAGCAGTCGCCCCTTCCGGCGGAGGAAATCGCGGAACAGTTCAGGTCCCAAATGACCTAAAAATTGGGACTTGAATAGAAAAAATGTCAGAAAATCCTTCACGCACAACCAAACGCACGTTCGGAGTCAACCGTGCGCGAAGGAATCGCACGGGCGGAGCAGAAATGTAATAATTTAGAAAACAACAATTTGCTCGTGTGTTTTACTCACGCACGGGCAAAAATGCTCGTGCATGAAGAAAACGCACTGGCAAATTCAGAACGACAGATTTTCATGATTTTGAGCGAAATGAAATCGCACGATCAACCAAATCGTGTGTGAAGGATAAACGCACGACCGTGCGATCTGGAAAATTGCAGAATAACATAAATTCTTAGATAAAAGAGGGAAACTCGTGCGATTTTGCTCACGCGCGATCAAAACTGACCGTGCGAGAACAAAACGCATGAGCCGGGGCAGATCACCATTTTTAAGTACTGTAGGAATCGCACGGTCACAGAAATCGTGCATCACGGAAATGCACGACCGTGCGATATCTCCGGGTTACAATTCCAATAGAATGAAGATCTGCCCACCTGCACTATAACCAACAAGTTGGGGCACATACCACCAGCACACAGAAATATATAATAAAAACAAAATAAAGACATGGGGAGCACCATATGCTTACTCCCAGCAGAATAATGCGCAATTGCACACTACAATGGGCCAAAATGTGCACTTCGTGTGAGAAGAGTGAACAAGTGAAATATAAGCATTAATGAACTAAAATGAAGTGCAAGTGAGTGAAAATTAGCCCAGATGATTCCGAAAAACTATATATAAATTGGACTCATCAAAGCTTTCCTAAGAAAATAAACATGGGAGGAAAGAGTTGGATGTACAAAACTTGATGGTTGTTCCACATATACCTCCTCTTTCAAATCTCCATTTAAAAAAGGATGACTTGACATCCATCTGGTATACCTTGAACCTCTTGCGGGTAGCATAGGCAAGGAATAATCTAATTGCCTATAACCTTGCAACTGGGGCAAAGGTTTGGTCAAAGTCTATACCTTCTTCATGCTTATACCCTTGGCTACTAGTATAGCTTTATTCTTGATGATGATTCCATTCTTATATAGTTTGTTTCTGTAGATCCATTTGGTGCCAATTATGTTGTGACCTTGAAGTTTTGGCACCAACTTCCATACTTTGAACCTCTTGAATTGTAGTAGCTCCTCTTACATAGATTGAATACAGAAGGTATCTTGATTATCTTCCTCAAACTTCTTGGGCTCAATCTGAGATAAAAAGCTCAAAATTAGAGCTTCATTATGACCCTGCTTCTAGTGATCACCCCTTGGTTCTCAGTACCAATAATCAGGTTCCTTGGATGATCCCTCAGATGCCTGGTTGCTGCAGGTAATCTGTCATAATTCTGCAGCTCTTCCTCTGGTGTAGTAGGTTCTTCAACAGTCTGTTGATCTTCATCTTCAGGTATTTTAACCTCTGAATTGATTCTGCTGGTGCTAGGTATGTCTTGTATAGACATCTCTTGCATCTTCTTATTATTTCCTATCAAAATAGGAGAGCTAAACCAACCCTTATAAAGTACGCTAGTCTCATCAAAGACAATATGCATAGATTCATCAACAACATGAGTCTTCTTGTTGAATACTCTATAGGTTCTACTATGTGAGCTATATCCAACAAGAACACCAACAATGCATTTTTCAACAAACTTTGTTAGTTGGAATTTTCCATTATTTAAAATGTAACATTTGCAACCAAGGATTCTAAAATATGAAATTATTGGTTGTTTTCTTTTCAAAATCTCATAGGGGGTTTTGCCAAGGACCTTATTGATGGAAGCTCTATTTAGATCATAACAAGAAGTATTGACTGCCTTAGCCCAGAAATATTCTGGGAGAGAGGAGTCACTAAGAAATATTCTCCCAGCTTCTATCAATATCTTATTCCTCCTCGTAGCCACACCATTTTGTTGTGGAGTCCTTGGGGAGGAAAACTCTTGGGTGATACCAAATTCTTGACAAAACAATGTCATGGCCCTAGATTGAAATTATGTACCATAGTCAGTTCTAGTTTTGACCGCAGTACATTGTAGTTCATTCTGAATTGCCTTGACATAGTTTATAAAGATATCTAAAGTATCAGATTTCTTCTTAAGGAAGAATAATCATGTATAGTTTGAGTGATCATCAAAAATCACTAAAGTATACAACTTCTCACCTAAGCTCTGAATGGGCAAAGGACTAAAGAAGTCCATATGCAATAGATATAGACATCTTTCAGTGTCTTTGGAGCCATTACTTTTAAAGGTGGCCTTAGTTTGCTTGCCCATTTGGCATGCATGATAAGGACCACTTTTAACACATTTCAAGTTTGGACTATTCCTAACAAGGTTTTTAGAAAAATAATCTATACATTGTCTTATAGTTAATGTGGGCAAGTCTCTTGTGTCATTGAACACAAAGAGGTTCACTCTCCTTAGCTACAAGACATACAGAAGATGAAGAACTATTGCAAATTAAGTCTAAGCAATAAACATTCCCACTCCTAGTGCCTGAGAGAATGACCTCTAAGTCAATTGACTTTTTGATCAAGCACTTGTCATTGTGAAATTCAATGACATAGCCCAAGTCACATAGTTGACTTATGTTTACAAGGTTGTGATGCAATCCTTCAACATAAGCTACCCTTGTTATTGAAACTATGCCATTGGTAATCATACCATATACTTTGGTGACTCCTTTATCAAAACCTCCAAAGATTACTTTAGGTCCATTCTTCACAGGAATGTAATCCTGCAGAAGACTCCTAGTTCCTATCATGTGCCTTGAGCACCCACTGTCCAAGTACCATATTTCCCTTAGACTGGTACTTCAACTCTCCTGCAAAATATAATTCACTTTCCCTTAGGAGCCTAATTTTTGTGGGTCATAGACTCTTGTTAACATAAAAAGACACACTTTCACCCACTGCAGCTTTTGCAGGAAAGCTCATTTTTGCATTAGGCACACTAGTGTTGTGCCAACAATCAATGTCAAAGTGTCCCACTTTACCACAACACCAACATTCATGGATGTTGTACCTTCTTTTCTGAACACTCCATGAGGTGGAAGGAGCAAAAGAATGCTTATGTTCAGTGAAGAAGGTAGCGACATTTTTTCTATTCCTGTTAGCAATTACTTAGCTTGTTGACTGTCTATAATTTGTCTTAGCAGACTATATCTAAATGACATCAGCTGGTCTTAGTTTGGAAGCTAAGCATGAGTTGATGGCATCCGATACTGTGTTATTTGACTTGATTATAGGCCTGACATCAGCCAAGGGTTTTGCTGAATTGGATTTAGAAGAAATAGCTTCCTTATTCTTGAATGTGGGTCCTGAAGTACCAAAAACAAATGGTCCAGGATGGGTCATTTGAATTTCCTCATGGGGAGTTTTCAAATCACTCATCCCCATGCCCTTTCTCCTGCTATAGTTAGGAGTATTCTCCTTCCTATAGGAGCTTTCATTCTTCCAGTGACCATACATGCGGTCCTGGTTATACCTGTTAGAGGGAAGCAACACCTTTTGAAAGGTAGTATGAGGCTTAGCTTTAGCCTGCCCCTTTCTTCCATTCTCAGCTCCTACTGCCACTTTATTGAAACTCAGTCCTCTCCTATTCTTCCAGTCTCAGCGGCAGAGCAGACTTCGTCTCAGCGAATCCGCTGAGACAGATAGTTTTCTAAGCGGTTTTTCTCTAAATGCATCTCAGCTGAGATAGACTCCTTATCAGCTGCTCTAGCTGCGTCTCACCGGTTCAGCTGACACTAGGCTATTATCTCAGTTGTTTTGACAGTACAATCAGAGAATAATTCCAATGTTGGTAATGACCTAACCCTGCATAGACATGATATAAAAGAGAGCCTATTAAATACAATATGTACTTAGCATTGAGTGTGATGTCTCTTCAAATCTAGGGAACATTGAGGGCAATATTCCCAACAACAACTTCCATCTTGAGAACTCCACAATATTATGTGATAGCTCTAGTGCTATTTATATAACATCCAATCATGTTCTCCACATCAGAACTAAGAACATAGTGTTAAGGCACCACTTTCTCAGGGATAATGTAGAGAAGGGTAAGATCAATCTTCAATACATTTCCACTGATAATCAAAGGGCTGATATATTCACTAAGCCACTTGATGAAAGCAAGCACAATTTCTGCATCAATGCACTGGAAATGCTTGATGGAGCACTTTAGGTCACATATATTATGTAACAAAATTTATTAACATAGAAAAGTATTGCTGGGAAAATAGCAAAATTTTTTAGAAAATATAACTGTTCATTCAGAGCTGCGTCGAATACAAATCGACGCACCATCGATTTCTAATTGACGTATGCTTCGAGAGCTATCTGGGATAGTTCATTCGAATAGCACTCAACATAGCGTCAAATTAATATTGACTCTTACATCGACATTATAGTTGCTGACCATATTCGAAGCCACACCGATTTCTACTTTAAAGACACGTCGATTTCTACTCGACATCCCGTCGACTTTACACAGCGCATGCAGAAATGATTTCTAGAAGCCACTTCGACAAGTTTTGTCGAGCTAAATTCACCTCCTGTCGACGTAGCTTCGAATAAAACCCTAAGTTGTGATGATTCATCTACTCAAAGCAACTCAGTCGTTAGAATCTATTGTGCCTTTGAATTCTCTCTCTCTCTCTCTCTCTTTAGTTCTCCTCCATTTTCCTCTCTACATCTCTCTTTCTTCTTTCATGCAATTGCTTCTTCTCAAGATCAAATATACCTTGTCGAAGCAATTAATCTTGCCTTAGAGACACCGTTGTCTCAATTCAGGTCTCTATATCTTAAATTCTCAGAAGATTGCTACCGATAATTGTGTGCTCAACATAAAAGGTTACAAAATATCAGTGCTCAAACAAAAGCCCTTGAAAAAGAAGTAAAGTTGTCAGATGTGCCTGCCGAAGTCTTTATGTCTTTCTTCAAAGATATAATAAAGGGGGAAAAGTGTGTCAGCGGGCCACCTCAAGATTCAATATACACTACAGCTCTCCCCTTCTCTTATGTTTCTGAAGGAGAGTCGGCCATAACTTCCAAGATCCTTCTGATACCTGCATCATCTTCTCCTCCCGGAACCTGGTCTTCAATTCAGGGGGAGCCATCCAAACAGTGGGAGAATGATTGATGCAACGGTATTTCCAAATAGTGATCTACATGGGCTATATTCCAACTCGCCACGAATACACGATGAACTAACGCACCTACACAAGCATTCTATCGCTCACATACGTTGCCATTCACATCACAATATCAAATAAAAGGAAGAACAATCGACTCTAAATCAACACAAAGATTGCTACTCTTTTTGAGAACAAGACCAAGGCTATAGGCCAAGATCCGTTCAAGCAAACGAGGCCCACTCGGTCCGGACACGAAGAACGCGGGAAAGCGATCTCAGGTTCAGAAAAATGTCAACGATCGATATTCAAAATTGCGGAGAACACGATGGTTCTTCCTCCACAAACTAAAGAAAGAAACTCTTGAAGGTTTAGAGATTACCCAACCCAGAAAATGTAAACACACTTGATAAATGTGGAAGAATCACTCTCTCCACGCTTTCCACCGGCGTCGCACCGTATGGATCCTTCGGAGTCACACCGAGGGGCTGCCTTCCTTCTTCCTTGGAGTCGCACCAAGAGACCACACCGGAGACACCCAAAGAGGGGGGGGGGGGGCAAAAATGGAGAAGAGATGGGGAGGCAAGGGGGGCGGCGGCTTTGGAAGGGCCTTGGCCGAAATCTCCTTAGGGGGGGTTATTTTAGGGTTCAATCTCATCTCCTCATTTCTCATAAAAGGCTCCCTTAAATAGGAGGTTACAAACACCATCCAACCATCCAAGATTGAGATGAAATCTCATCAACCCGGATGGTTAAATGCACCCTATCATAAAATGTCTATTAGCACACCAAAAATAAAAGCATGCCGGAATTAAAATATTACATGTTTGTAAATTGCGGAAATAAATATAAAACTAAAGCAAGATAATATGAAGGCTTTAGGCATCCTTTGCGTGACGCGGGCAGAGGTTATAATGTTTATTTCCTGGAAGCCGAAAGTCCTTGTGTTGTAACATCTCCAAGTCATCCGCATGTGGGGGAAGTTGTGCGGCATAAATGATCTTTTCTTAGATGATAATGACTATCTGAAAAGTCTGAAGGAATACTCAGAATGGACTGATTTACCCATTTCTAAAACTCTGGACTTCATGCCTTACTCTAAAGAGTCAACAACGACATCACCTCCTACCAAGCCTGTTGCTCAGGTCCCTAAATCTACTCCATCTTCTCCAACACCAGCTTAGCTCCCTCCTACTCCTACGCCAGCTCAGCTCACTCCTGCTCCTACTCCAGCACTCATTCCAACAGTCCCAGCACCAACCTCCAGAGGAAGACCTCCATTCAGAGGAAGGGGACATGGAAGAAATTACAGAGGAAGGGGAAGAGACTTAAGAGGAATGGGATATGGAAGAGACATACCTGTTTGGGAAACGAATACAAAAGAACAAAGTAAGCAGTTCAAGAAGGACAAATCTTATTATAAAACCTATGAGAATGTTGAAATCCCAAAAAAATAGAATGGAGGTATATACTGACCTAGAGATTAACAGAGTTCTAGATGAGATTAAAAGTAGGGATCAAGATGAATATGAAGCATCTCAAAAGGAATTAGAAGAAAAGAGAAGGTTGTTCTTTGGAAGGCTGAAGAAAGGCAAGGTTGTTGTGGAGAAGAACAACTAAAGGAGTCAATTCAAATTCCCAGCACTTTGTTTAATCCTACAAAGTACGCAGCCAGGAATCCTCATGCAAAACTTCCTGAAAACAAAGGGCAACTTCACAAAGGAGGTCTTGGCTGTAATCAGGATGATGCAAAGCAGCCCCTTCAAAAGAAAAGGAAGTTTGCGTTCAAGTTAACTCCAACTCCTAGAGTTATATAGTCCACTTTTATAGTTCCTGATGCAGAGGAATTAGATCTAGAAGAAATATATTTGTTGCCTGCAAAAGTCTTTGGTCTGTAATTCAAGCTTAATGATGTCTATCCTTAAGTAGAAGCTAGCCTGGAGAAGTTTTTCAAAGGACATGACATAATCCAGAAAAGGCTATTCTGGCAAACTTCAAGCATATGGAAAGAAAATTCTGAAAGGTCAATGAGGCCATATCTACTTTTCTCAAAGAAAGAAAGTAGATCATTTCATGGGTACCTTACTCTGATGAACAATTATTCATATTAATCAGAAGTTTTCAGTTTACCAATCCATTTTGTGTATTTATATATTTCTTTGTACTTTGTTTTTATTTAACATGTTTGAAATCACTTAAATTATTTGTAAAATTTGTTAAGATAAATAAGGTAATTTGGTCATTAGATGTCATAGGATATCACACTCACACTAGAGTGTCAAGACCAGTCCAAATTAAGCACAAAATTCAATTGAGTTAAAATTGCGTCGAATAGAAGTTGACGCAACTTCGTCTGAAAGTCGAAGCAATTTCGAATACGAGTAAAAGTAACTCAGACTGAAGTCAAAGTACAGTTGAACTCGACGCATTGTCGAGATGTACTCAACGTAGAAGGCAGAGCTTCTAAAAGAAATATAAGAAGTCAATGCAATTTCGACAAGAATTCGATGCAGAAGATGAAGTTCAAAGACCAAGTCTTTTACTCAATGGATATGTCGATAAGGATTCGACGCAACGTCGATATCTGAGTTAATTCAATGCTGAGAAGGAATTTGAAGAAGCTTCTATTAGAACTTAGAGGTGCGTCGATTAGAAGGAAGATGAAGTCGACTCTACGCCAAATATAGACAGAAATAGAATATTTTATGATGTCTTTTATGATGCTTTTCCAGAAGGTATCCAAAGATATAATTAAAATTCTAATGGTTCATTTATTGCCAAGAATATAATGAAGTACTCCAGAGAGACAACAAAGACATTCTTGGAAGTTATTCAAATTAGATTGACGAGTCATGAACAAAAATAGAAAGAAATCTTTATTATCCATTGGATATTCCTTCTAGGTACAGAACAGAAGAGGAAAGAATTTCAAACACTACTCGAGAGTGAATAAAGATTACAGAGGAAGAAAGATAACATAACAATTAATGATATTCAATTATCTTCTTCCTCAATCTCTCTCTCTCTCTCTCTCTCTCTCTCTCTCTCTCTCTCTCTCTCTCTCTCTCTGAAAGAACAAGGAGAATATCTCTGTATAGGAATGTACAAAGGCTCTCCTTCTTCTTTTTCTTCATCTAAAGTAGGAAGCCATCAAGTGTATAAAGAGATATTCTGGATCACAAGCTTACAACCCTTGCATTCTTCTCTACCTTAAGCAAGGGTTTATTCAAAAAAGTTCAGGAAGAACACCAACAGAAGAAACTACAACTTCTACTTCTTCTTCTTTCTTTCTTGTCTTATTATGTAACTTTGAAAGAGTCCTAAGAATCCCTCTCCAAAAGATTCAATGGTTCTAAGAGTCTCCTTATCAAAAGACTCAGTAGTTGGTTCTAAGACTCTCCTTATCAAAAGACTCAATTAGTGATTCTAAGAGTCTCCTTATCAAAAT
Source organism: Dactylorhiza incarnata (assembly GCA_033032865.1). NCBI lineage: Eukaryota > Viridiplantae > Streptophyta > Magnoliopsida > Asparagales > Orchidaceae > Dactylorhiza > Dactylorhiza incarnata. The sequence goes on from JAWHQI010000024.1 coordinate 17,853,229, forward strand.
ATTCAGTGAGTGGTTCTAAGAGTCATCTTATCAAAACACTCAGGCACTAGATAGTGCATTCCTACCAAGGTGGTAGAAGAGTGGAGTACCCACATTTTGGGTAACCACTGTAAAACTTGTCTCCTCTGTGTCTTGCTTTTCTGTGTTGTCCCTTTTACAATTACTGCAATCTGTGATTAATTTATTATGCGTTAGTTTTACTAATAAAATAATCATTAGAAGTTTTATATTGTGTGTGCACATTTTGTATACAAGTTTTAATCTCTATTCATCCACCCTCTAGAGAATACTCGGAGGTTACATTGTGCACTTTCAAAAAGAAATATATTATGCGAGTACTTGAAGATAACTCGCAAACACCTTCTTATCTCTGCAAAAGAGTAGTCAAAATAGGTATAAAAGAAACATATTATGCGAGTACGTGAAGAGAACTCGCGAACACCTGCTTATCTCTACAAAAGAGAGTCAAAGCAGGTATAAAAGAAATATATTACGCGAATACTTGAAGAGAACTCGCAAACACTTGCCTATCTCTACAAAAAAGCAGTTAAAGCAGGTATATAAGTAATATATTACATGAGTACCTTAAGAGAACTAGATAAAACCTTCTTATCTATGCAAAAGAGTAGTCAAAGCGGGTATAAAAGAAACATATTATGCGAGTATTTGAAGAGAACGTGTGAACACCTGCTTATCTCTGCAAAAGAGTAGTCAAAGAAGATATAAAATAAACATATTATATGAGTACCTGAAAAGAACTCGCGAACACCTGCTTATCTCCTCAAAAGAGTAGTCAAAGCAGGTATAGAAGAAACCTATTATGCGAGTACCTGAAGAGAACTCGTGAACACATGTTTATCTCTGCAAAAGATTAATCAAAGTAAGGAATAAAAGAGACATATTACACAAGTACCTGAAAAGAACTTACGAACACCTACTTATCTCTGCAAAAGAGTAGTCAAAGTAGGTAGAAAAGAAACATATTACACGAGTACCTGAAGAGAACTTGTGAACACCTGCTTATCTTTGAAAAAGAGTAGTCAAAGAAGGTATAAAAAACATATTACGCGAGTACCTGAAGAGAACTCGCGAACACCTGCTTATCTCTACAAAAGAGTTGTCAAAGCAGGTATAAAAGAAACATATTACGCGAGTACTTGAAGAGAACTAACGAACAACTACTTATCTCTGCAAAAGAGTAGTCAAATCAGGTATAAAAGAAACATATTATGTGAGTACTTGAAGAGAACTCACAAACACCTTCTTATCTCTGCAAAAGAGTAGTCAAAACAGGTATAAAAGAAACATATTATGCGAGTACTTGAAGAGAACTCGTGAATGTAACATCCCTATTCCCACTAGACCCCATGATGGTGTTAGGAAATAACATGGGGAGAGAAGGGTGAGTGGAGGCAAGGAGATGAACTTAGAGTTCAATAAGTTGGGGTGAACTCACATAGTGCTCACAAGTGAGCACATGACGACTTAGGTCAAATTAGCCAAATTGAACTCACAAGTACTAATTGACCTCACTACTATGCTCCTAACCCTAATAGAGACTCACTTGACTATGAGCCCCAACAATTGGTCAACCAAATAGGTCAAATTGACCAAAGTCAAACTTAGGTCAGCATAGCCCTATTCAACACAATTAGACTAAATTGACCCCCAATATATCAAATGGACTTCACTTTGGTCCTCCTAATCATTAAGAGAGGTCATTAGGTCAATAATTACTAATCGATTCCACTCAATTTCAAGAAATTGACCAAAGTAAACTCTTATTCAACATAACCCAAAATCAACCCAATCAAAGATCAATTGACCCTTAATTGGCCAAATAGACTTCAACCCCTAACCTTCTAACCCCATTAGGGATTTATTGGACCCAAAAGCCACATCAAGTGGTCAAGCAATCCAACCAAATTAACCATAGTCAAACTTAGGCTCCAAGATGGGACAATCTGATCCCTTGTCTAGAGGTGTAAGACAAAATCACAACCCTCCATTTCACAGCAGATGGCTACACGCAGACCTTAAATGTATTAAATGAATTAATTATCACACCTTTAACTGATAATCATTCCCCAAAATTAGACAACTTAGAGGCCTTTTTCAGTAACGGTGCCTGAAACAACTCTTGTATCCCATATGTTCTCTGTACATATGGCTTTGAATCACCAGGTTTTGTGCCCTACAGCTCCTTGTAGGGCCATTATCCTGAGGTGTATTCTAAAGGAGGGCCGGTCATTATTTTGTAGATCTAGACCACATAGATGCTGGGATAGGCCTAATATTTTGGACAAAAGGGTACATACCATAGATACACCCACTGCCCAAAAATCAGAATTTTTGGGCAACATTTTTTAAAGGTTTTGTGGTAAATATGATTGTTTGTATTATTTAAATAAATGTGGTTAAATAATTTCAAAATGGCCCAAATCTTGGTAAATATGTTTGTTAGGTCATAAACTATCACATGTAAAAATATGAGGATATTTGGACCACTATAGAACATAAATATGAATGATGAGGTATGGAAGGGTGGTGTGCATATAGAACCTTTGGGTATTTTGTGTATTTATCACAAATGGCTTGTTGTATGCCCATGATATTTGGTCAACGCACATATTATGATGAAAGGTATCATCCCTATAAATGTTAAGATTTTTGGAATGAAAAATCCTAAGTATTTAATTAATAAAATAAATGTCACATAAGTGTATTAATCAAATAAAGGTGACCAAATGACTTAGGATGATCCTATTTTTCTGCCACATGATGATTTAGAGTAATTAATACCTCTGGAAATTTTATTAGGAATTTTAAAGTTGATATTACAATCTGTTTGAGTATAATTGAATATGTCACATAAATGTATAACTAAAATGAACACAACCTAATATCTTGAGAAAAATCCAATTTTGTGTCACATGATACTTTATGGTTAAAATAGATCTATGGAAATTTTAGTAGGATTTTTGGAAGTCATTCTCACTGTAAATTACCAAAAATGTCCATTGCCACACTTATGTATTATTGAATTTTTTATGGTTAATATTATTTGGAAAATTCTGAAAGTTTGGCTACACTATTTTTAGATCATTATAAACCTATGGTAATGTATCCAAAAATTTTGAATGAGTTATTTTGGTACTTAATGTGCAATGTGACCATTTGACACAAATATTTAAATATTGAGATAATGGTCATAAATGTTGTGAAAATTTTGGAAATTCAGTCATTCATATTATATCACCATTACAGTCCACTGATAAAATACTTTAAGACTTTGAATTCTGGAATTCTTACTTCATGTGTAAAGTGAGGTGTACCTTATCTTTACAAAATATTATTTCATGGCCAAAATAATTAGGAAAATTATGAATTTCTGATCATCCCTTAATTTGGTCATGATGAACCATGGTATAAATTTTAGGGCATTTGGCCAAGTTATAATGAAGTTCACATCATAGAGATCAATCTAGATCAATTCTTGTGCTGGTTTGCGTATAACAAAACTTGTGATAATGTTTAGACTAGCCAGAACACATAGAAATTGAATGAAATTTGGAACACATAGATATGGCATCCATAATTGCAGATCCTATAAGTTGTAGCCTTATCGGAGAACTCAATTCCTATATTGACTAGTAAATTAGAATCGCGTCATTCGATGAACAATTGAAACCATTTTGGGATCTTTCCATCTTAGGGAATTATGGTGATATTTAGAATGATAGTATGAACATGGTGCATTTTAAGATAGGTGTTGGACAAATTGATAAATACATAAGGGATTGTACCATGCACCGTAAATAGGTCATCGTGTTGCCTAAAGAGTTTTAAGTCATACTTAAGTAATTTTAGAGCAACTATGAGAATAACCTTGGCAATGGGTAGAAATCAAATAAAGTAAATATTCTGAGAAAGGAAGGTCTGGGATGTCACCCCAGAAGACCTTCTAATACCGTTGTGAGTCATTTACCGGGTAGACCTCGGGAATTCCAGGATTCACCTTAAAACGTTATGATCGGCTAAATAATCATCAAGAGTAACTTTAATTAAGAGAATTTAAGAAAGGAAAACCTTGTCCCATTGTATGATACGAAATGGTTCAGGAGTGGTTGGTCCTGCGAGCTGGAGGCTCGGGTGGTCTGATCAACCTTGCATGTGCATAAACTAGTGGCGGGTCAAATTTGATTATATCACAAGCCAATGTACTCATCAAATTTGATAGCATTTCTTTCTTGCAACATTGGCTTGTGATATTATTGATCTAGCCGGCAAGATTGGCATTGAGCGGTGACAGCTAACCCATGAGTTAGAGTCGTTGTAAGACGGCGGTTCTGTGATAAGGTCCGGGAACTATCCGTTAAGGAGGAGGGGGGTCTTACAACTGGTATCACATGACAAACGATCATAACAGAAAGAAATCAACAAAACACTGGGTCTCCTCGCTCGAGCATTAGTTTGCGGACAAACTATGCAGCGGAAGCAATGGTGTGACCATGTGTGAAATCACATATATAGTCCATCTAAACAATGAGTTAGGCCAATTCTAATAAAATTTCCTTACATTTGTGTATCCCTGAGGAGTACCGACATACGAGATACCACCCATTTCCCTCCGACTGCCACTCCATTCCAGTAGTCGGAGCTGGGTCAGGCATTGACAGCCATTCTAGAGGCCTTTAAGGCACAACAGGTCCCGGCCTCTCAGTCAAACCTGAGATCTAACTAGTTTAGTGCATTCAAGAGCATGTACCCTCCAATGTACCACGGGATGGAGAATGCAGTTAAGATGGAGGAGTGGATAGATATTATACAGGAGATGCTTGCTGGCATCAGCTACATGGTCAACACGGTAGTCTCTTTGGTGACTACTACATTGGATTCCCATGCCAAGATGTGGTGGAAGTCCTTGATGGATTCCACTTATGCGGACCGGGAGTTGATGAGTCCCAATTATATACACTTTTATGGACTCATCCGGGCTAGTTTTCATTCTCTTGTGCGTCATTATTGAGCTATTATTGCATCTATTTCTCTTATGCTCATTCATGCGTACTTACGTGCTCCGTGCTCCTTTTAGGCCCATTTTGGTGTGCGTTTGCGCTCCACGTTATTGGGGGTAAGCACATGGTGCTCCCCAATCCTTTTTCTATGTTTGATTGGTGTTGGAGGTGTATTCCCAGCTGATTTGCTGTGCTTGCAGGTGTTTGGATCATCTCCTTTTGCCCAGAATTCATGAGTGTGTATATCGCACGGTCGTGCGTTTTCTTGACACACGGATGGCTGCGGTCGTGCGCCTTCATCTGGGGAGAAAATCGATGATATAAATTTGATCGTGCGTTTTTACGCACGGAAGGATCGCCCGTGTACGAAGGAAACGCATGATCGCCTATTTTGCCTATATTCTAGCCAATCTGAATTTGTTCGTGTGTTTTTACGCATGGGCGGATTCACCCATGCGTGAGTAAAACGCACGGGCGCTGCTGCTTCTTCCTCAAGCCTGGTTTCACGTTAAATAATGTGAAGGCAACGCATGGTCGTGCATTCGCCCGTGCGTGACTAAAATTCTGCCCGTTTAGTATTTAAATCAGGAAATTTGCTGGAAGAGGGGAGACCCGCGGGAAAAGCTTCTAAAGCCCACCATTTTCGCCCACTTCGCCGCTCCACCACCATTTTGACCTAGGAGGAGCTCCGGAGACCTTTGGCTTGCAAATCTACTGCCAAAGCTCCCTCCTTGGCCTCCTCCATCATCCTCGAGCTCAAGAAAGCCATAGACGGAGAACTTCCGCAGCATTCCAGGTGCCGAACAAGAGCTACTTCAAGCTAGACCACGAAGAAGATGGGTAATAGTATAGGAAGGTGACAGCTCCTCCGGGCCCTGGACGCAACTGAAGACTGAGATGGACGAGGCCGGACAACCCTACAATTCTGGCCGAGAATCTTCAGCATAGACTTCGAGCTTTGGTTGACTCTTTTCCCCTACGCTTGTTTCAGAGTTTCTCTTGATATGTATTTGAGATTGTGGATGATGTTCATAAACCTTATGTTTTAGTTGTTATGATTTCATGTTTGAGAGATCCTTTGTGGTTTATGAGATTTGAGGAGCGCCGTAGTCCACCATCCATTCCACCGCTTAGTAGCGCTCTGCACTAGAAATTGCTAGTTGTGTGTTCAGCGACGAGGTGCCTACGACCCTCATCCGCCAACCTTCTTGTCCACCCGCTCACCGAAGCACGGCATCGCGGCCTGCACTCCATCACGACAAGCGAAGCGGAGCTTTAAGCCTGCATTTTCTTTCTCCATTGATAGCATAGGAAAACCACTTTCAAACCCCCCTTTTTTATTAAGTGTTTTAGAATCTTTATGAGAGTTTCCCTGGTAGGCAAATCATACTACCCAACATGCAGTCCTTTGAGAACGATATTCGGGGAGTTTCTCCCTACTTTTATTACTTGACAACGATCGGTGCACTGCCATCGTACCGCATTTCTTGCTTGCTAATTAGCAGTGCTGAAATCGCGCGTCAAGTTTTTGGCGACGTTGCCAGGGATTGCAAGCGTGTATGATTCGTTCTTCTCAGGAATTAGTCTTTTACTTTTGTTTGTGTTTTCTTTTCTTGCTAGCCTTTCTTCCTATTCTTTTTAATTTATTCTTCACCATGCTATTTTCTTTTTCTGTATCATGTGGGCACATTTGAATATCCGATTTCGTTGGTGTGGGGACACATCCCACGCTAGTGATAGGTGTCCCAAAGAGTATAGTGTTGTTCAGAAATTGTACGGAGCCCATAAATCTTTTGGCTACTTTACTGTGCCTCCGTTGTCGCACTCTTACGCGGCTGCCGCACCTTTGGTGCCGGCGAAGCCGGTAAAGCAGTGTTTGTTTTGCAAAAGTAGAGAGCCTGCCTTTAAGGACTGTGCTGATTTTCTTCGCCAATTGGCAGATGATGATGAGCCGGATATCCGGATCGTCCCATCTTCGAATTCTGCGAGCACAGCTCCTTCCTCTGGTTACGTGTCCCTTCCACTTTCACTTATTGAAGTCTCTGGAATCGAAATGTGCATCATTGGCCCTCATGACTCTATTTCTAATGCGACCCCCCATACCTCTTCAATTCATGTACCACTTTGCGTGGATTTGAGGCCTTGTGTGGAGAGTGAGCCTGAACTCTTAAGAAGCACGTCTTCTCCCAGTACACACGAAACTACAACTATTTCTGATGTTATCATTGAGGTCAATTTGCAGGATGTTGCAGACCTGCGCAGTGTCGTGCCCACTCTCATGGAGGAGGACAGTCTCGATTGTGCTGATGCAACAATTTCGGTCCAGTGCGAGGAAGTCCAAGTTATAGAGGAGGTCATTGCGTGCGCTATTGAGTCTAGTGAAATATTCGATGATATCATCAGTTTGTCATTGCCGGTGCCCTATGGGGAATGAAGCCAGGATTATCCCCTCAGATGAGATTTCTTTTAGTTTTTCTTCCAATTTATTTCCTGACCCCCATTCTTTATGTACAAGGATGCAGGATGCCCCTCCTCTGGTTGATCAGACCTTATACATGGAGGAGCCAAAAGCCTGGCGGGATGAGGAAGGTACAGTGAAGTAACATCTTGTTTCCTTATCATTGTTGGTGCTTCACTTTGAGGATTGGTTACAAGGGGGCAGGCGGTTTTCTTTGAAGACATAATACTGGAGGAGAATAAGAGAGCGAAAAATGAGGAGATTTGGGGTTGGAGGCTGAGCATCCAACTTAATTTCCACCCCTACTACCAGGTCCCAGTACCTTTTTCTTTCAACAGTTGTTACTACTTCAAATCAGCTTATAGCTGATTTGTTTTGAGCTTGTAATAATAATTAGGATTTATTGACTTTTGCTTATTCCTAGACTTTATACACTGCTTAAAACAGGTATTTGGTCCACCTTAAGGACAGTAAACAAAAGGGCTTCTTGGGAGACAACCCATGGGGGAACCATTCGGTTCTGGGCTTTCGTTAAGATTTTTGTTTATTATGTGTTGTTTTGGGCTTTTTGCTAACATCGCAGGTTTAAGCTCTCACTTAGGAGATGAGGAAGGAGCACTTTCATGAAGGAATTGCCGCACTTCTGGCATGCTCATTCGTGAGCATAGGTCCACTCTACCCCTATTTTCCTTATATCTTTATTTTATATGGTTTTGATCGAGTCTGGGGGAGAGATAGGTTATGCACGTGCACGCACTTTGCATAGCATGTTAGAGTGTGCTAAGTTAGGATTTTCAATTCTGTTGCACACATTTGCACCTAGTTCACGCGTACTTGATCACTCGCGCTTATTGGGTATTGCTGCGAGGTTCCCCGCTCGTAAAAATTGGATTGTTAGTGTAGGAGTGAGGGGTGGAGAAAAATGTCGACTCGAGTAGTGCTCTAGTCGAGTGCTCCCGTCACGCCTAGAAATTCAATTAGAGTAGAATAAAATTCAATGTTATAATTTAATTATTTCTATTATAGTAGCTGCAATTTATTTTACTTTAGTGGTGAATCCGGTGAATCCAACGGTAGCATAGGGTCGAGTGTAGCTGGATTAGTAGTAGCTTATTACTAGGATCCGAAGGACGGATAACCTTTCTCGGTGGCTAGAACTTGCACCAGGCGACTCTTGAAACGATTGCATTGAATAACTCGATATAAATTGTGATGTTGGCCGTTTTTGATCCGTTAGTGCTATTGAAATCCTAACCAATGTAATCACCCTTGCAAGCCCACTTGAGCCTTCCTATCCTTCTTGTTTAGCTCCACTTAAATTTCACCAAAGCCATACGGCCAAGCCTATTTTCGCACCAACAAATGAGTTGAAAAAAGTTATATCTCCATCACATGGTGTTATCTCTGGTGTATGGTGGCTGAGAAAAAAAGCTAAAGGAGAAGCTTAAAAAGTGCCTACAAAAGATATATATGTCGAGATGAGAAAATAAAAAAAAATTGTACAAAAAGAACTTTCAAATGCAATCTCTCGACAAAACAATGTGTGGTCGGCTTAGCACACACCTAGTGTCCAGTTGAAGTCTGGTGGTGTTGTGTGGTTCTTAATTTCCCTGTATTGGTGGTTTTATGCTCTCGTGTGCTCAGGTTATGTTGAGTGCGATGCACGTCGTTCTTCTACTTATCTAACCTAAGCTCATCCTAAGCCAAATCTTAACCTATAAGTCCTATTTATTTTAGATATGAGTCATCTCATGTAGTGGAGAGAGTGCGAACGTGCATGCCTATGGACACCGACTTTGATGGATTTCTTAGGAGATTGTCCCGAGCTTTGATTCGAATAATACTCTCCTCATTAGTCACGCTATTTTCCCTTGTGCGCGACTGAAAGATTCACCGGGATTCACCATCCGAGTAAAGTAGATTTCAAATTATTGTTCTAGAAATAGTTAAATATAGTCTTGAGTTAAATTTTATTCAAATGTATTTCTACGCACGTGAGCATGCGACTTCGCATGAGTCTCTACCACTCAAACTCACTCTAACACCCAATTGTTTAGACGGAGAGCTGAGTAGTTTGCCCGAGACGTGCAAATGGTTAAGTCTGGGTGTGTGATGAGTCCCAATTATATACACTTTTATGGACTCATCCGGGCTAGTTTTCATTCTCTTGTGCGTCATTATCGAGCTATTATTGCATCTATTTCTCTTATGCTCATTCATGCGCACTCACGTGCTTCGTGCTCCTTTTTGGCCCGTTTTGGTGTGCGTTTGCGCTCCAAGTTATTGGGGGTAAGCACATGGTGCTCCCTAATCTTTTTTATATCTTTGATTGGTGCTAGAGGTGTATTCCCAGCTGATTTGTTATGCTTGCAGGTGTTTGGATCATCTCCTTTTGCCCAGAATTCATGAGTGTGTATATCGCACGGTTGTGCGCTTTCTTGATGCACGGACGGCTGCGGTCGTGCGCCTTCATCTGGGGAGAAAATCGGTGATATGAATTTGATCGTGCATTTTTACGCACGGGCGGATCGCCAGTGCGCGAAGGAAATGCACGATCGCCTGTTTCGCCTATATTCTAGCCAATCTGAATTTGTTCGTGCATTTTTACGCACGGGCGGATTCGCCCGTGCGTGAGTAAAACGCACGGGCACTGCTGCTTCTTCCTCAAGCCTGGTTTCGCGTTAAATAACGCACGGGCAACGCACGGTCGTGCGTTCGCCCGTGCGTGACTAAAATTCTGCCCGTTTCGTATTTAAAACAGGAAATCTGCTGGAAGAGGGGAGACCTGTGGGAAAAGCTTCTAAAGCCCGCCATTTCCGCCCACTTCTCCGCTCCACCACCATTTTGACCTAGGAGAAGCTCCGGTGACCTTTGGCTTGCAAATCTACCACCAAAGCTCCCTCCTTGGCCTCCTCCATCATCCTCGAGCTCAAGAAATCCATAGACGGAGAACTTCCACAGCATTCCAGGTGTTGAACAAGAGCTACTTCAATCTAGACCACGAAGAAGTCGGGTAATAGTAGAGGAAGGTGACAACTCCTCCGGACCCCGAACGCAACTGAAGACCAAGACGTACCAAGCCTGACAACCCTACGATTCCGGCCGAGAATCTTCAGCATAGACTTCGAGCTTTGGTTGACTCTTTTCCCCTAAGCTTGATTTCATGTTTGTGAGATCCTTTGTGGTTTATGAGATTTGAGGAGCGTCGTAGTCCACCATCTATTCCACCACTTAGTAGCGCTCCACACTAGCAATTGTTAGTTGCGTCTTCAACGACGAGGTGCCTACGACCCTCATCCACCAGCCTTCTCATCCACCCGCTCATCGAAGCACGGCATCGCGGCCTACACTCCATCCCGACAAGTGAAGCAGAGCTTTAGGCCCGCATTTTCTTTCTCCGTTGATAGCATAGGAAAACCACTTTCAAAACCCCTTTTTTCATTAAGTGTTTAAGAATCTTTATAAGAGTTTCCCTAGTAGGCAAATCATACTACCCATCTTGCAGTCCTTTGAGAACGATATTCAGGGAGTTTCTCCATACTTTTATTACTTGACAATGACCGGTGCACTACCGTCGTACCGCATTTCGCGCTTGCTAATTAGCAGTGCTGAAATCGCGCGTCAGGAGTGCACAGAGATTACTTGGGAGGAGTTCAGTGCCACCTTTCTATATCACTTGGTGACGGTGACGGACAGGGATGATTTGGAGGCGAGATTCTTGAACCTCAGGAAAGGGAGCCGGCCTATGATAGATTACCAGAGGGAGTTCTCCCACCTGGATAGATTTATCAGGATGCACACACTGGATGACAGCGGTTATGCCAAGAGGTTCTACTAGGGACTTAGAGACCTAGTGAGGCAGGCACTATTGTTCGTGGCTGATGACAGTTTAGCCAAGATCATAGAGATGACAAAAAAGTGGAAGCAGACCATTTGATGGTGCAGAGTAGGGGAAAAGACCAGTGGATGGGACGCACTTTGGAGAGAGCAACAGGGGACCGCAGTGGGGCAGGATTATGAGGCACAGGAAAGGCGGAGGACATCCTCTTCCTAACTTCAGGCCGGTGCAGCAGCGGCTTGCGTTGTCAATCCCTCCATCAGTGCGGATTCAGGAGCCACCAAGGCATGATGAAAGAGGATTCTGCCATGTAGTACGCTTCGGATGCCAACAACCATGGCACATCAGAGCCAATTGCCCCCAGTTATTCTGACCACTCCACCAGCCCCTCCAGTACCAACACATCAGGGCCGAGGCAGAGGATGAGGTCAGGGTCGGAGACATCTCGGTAGAGGCCCAAGGACAGAGCAGGTGTATGCTCTGGATTTAGCTCAGTAGAGGAACCCCGAGGAGCTCATCACAGGTACTTTAATGTTTCCTTCATAATTACATAGTACCTTGCGAAAACATTAATTGTGTTAAGACTTATAACCCGAACAACAAAAACCACCCCAGGTTTAGTGTTTATCTATAGAAAACCCGCAAACACCTTATTCGACATGGGTGCCTCGCACTCGTTCATATTGGAGGAGTTCGTAGATGATCTGGACCAAGTTCATCACTTTGAAGGCATCCACGGAAAGGTGCGACTACCTGATGGGTCGGAGAAAGAGTTGTGCGCCAAGTGCAACATGGTGGTAGAGATTAGGGGAAAGTAATTTAAGGCACCAATGACATGCCTAAAGATGCCAGATTTTGATTAGATCCTGGGCATGAATTGGCTACACTGGAACCATGCCAGGATCGACTGTCTGACAAAGAAGATCATACTGAGGCATGAGGACTCTGAGGTGGTGATCTAAGGTATTAGTCCTGTCTCCCAACTTTTATTATCATCTATACATGTTGTCAAAGCACATCATCAGGGAGACGAGGTATACCTGGTCTACTTTGGGATGGTAGAGGTGGAGGCCTCCATGGTCAATATCCCGGTAGTTTGGGACTTTTCTAATGTATTTCTGGAAAAGTTTCCCGAACTACCCCCACGACGAGACGTGCACTTTCAAATTCAGCTAGTGCTCGGAGCCAGGCCCGTGTCTCGGGCACCATACTGGATGGCACCCAAGGATTTGGTTGAATTCCGCATGCAGCTCTCGGAGCTAGTAGAGTCAGGATTTGTTAGGCTGAGTTTTTCACCATGGGGAGCTCCGGTGCTATTTGTGAAGAAGAAGGATGGGTCGCTCCGACTCTGCATCAACTACTGGGAGCTAAACCGGCTGACGGTGCGAAACACTTATCCGCTACTGAGGATCGATGAGTTTTTTGATCAGCTTCACGGAGCCCACTAGTTCTCCAAGCTCGACCTAAGATCAGGGTATCACTAGCTGAGGATATAGGAGGAGGATATACCGAAGATGGAGTTTAGCTCGCACTATGGATTATATGAGTTCACGGTGATGCCTTTCGGGCTCACAAATGCTCCCTCCGCATTCATGAGTCTGATGAACCGTGTCTTTAAAGCTTACTTGGACATCTTCATCATAGTCTTCATCGATGATATCTTGATCTACTCCAAGACTAGGGAGAACCATACCCAACACTTGACACTGGTGTTGGGCACGCTTAGGGAGCACCAGATGTACGCTAAGTTTTTGAAGTGACAGTTTTAGCTGTAGGAGGTAGCATTCTTGGGGAACACTATTAGCAGAGTCGGGTTGACGGTAGACACGGCCAAGGTGCAAGCAGTTAGGGAGTGGCCACATCTGAAGTCGGCATCAGATGTTCGTAGCTTCCTCAGATTAGCGAGCTATTACCACAAGGTCGTGCAGGGATTCTCAAAGGTTGCTCTCCTGCTTACATCTTTGACGAAGAAGGATGTCGCATTTACCTGGATAGCTCAGTGCGAGGTTGCATTCCAGGAGCTGAAGGACAGGCTCACCTCAACCCCAATACTTGCCCTTCTATCTGGGAAGGAAGGATTCCAGATCTACACCGATGCATCTTATCAGGGGATGGGTGCATTATTGATGCAACACGAACACGTCATTGTGTATGCATCAATGCAACTGAAGAAACATGAGTCTTCTCCTTGAAGATTGGGAGGCATTATCTTTATGGGGTTCATTGTGAGATCTTCTCAGATCACAAGAACATCAAATATATAGATACTCAAAAGGACCTGAACCTACGACAGTGGAGGTGGTTAGAGTTCTTATACGATTATGACTACATCATGCACTATCATCTGGGGAAGGCGAACACGATGGCGGATGCCTTGAGCAGGAGAGCCGACACATCTGGACCGAAGCCCCGAGTGATGGTTATGGAGTTGGTGAAGACGCTAGAGGACATGGATATCACATTGGTATCCATGGCCGAGCCAGAGATCATATGAGGAGTACCTAACCACCTTGAGCATTACATGTGACATCCGAGACTGCATCAGGACACAACAGAGATAGGATGTAGCATTAGAGCGGGTACTTAGGGCCCTAGAAGGGGAAAACTAAGGAGTTACTTGTTATAGGAAGACCTCGTTCATTTCTGGGGCCGTATCTACACGCCCACGGGAGGTGGGATCTGGGAGGACATACTTAGGGAGGCATACTGCACTCAGTATTCAGTGCACCCCAGGATCACCAAGATGACGGCAGACCTGCAAAAGGCTATGTACTGGCCTGGGATGAAGAGGGAGGTCATATTATGGTTGACGCACTGCGAGACCTGCCAGCGAGTGAAGGCCGAGTGCAAGATCCCTAAAGGTTTACAACAGTCATTACCAGTTCCAGAGTGGAAGTTTGAGGATATAGCCATGGATTTTGTACATGGGAAACCACAATCCCACTCTGGGCACGATTCCATCTGGGTCATAGTGGACCAATTGACCAAGGTGGCCAGATTCATTCCAATATGGAAGGATGCTCCAGTTGCTGTATTGGTGAGATTATTTGTGGAGCAGTTCGTCAGGTACCACGACGTGCCCAGGATGATAATTTCGGATAGAGATGGTCGCTTCACTTCAAGGGAGTGGAGGGAGGTGCAGACATATATAGGGTCTCGACTTACCTTTAGCAATGCCTTCCATCCATAGACCGATGGCCAGACAGAGCGCACCAATAGGATGATATAGGACTTGTTGCAATTGTGCATTCTAGATACGGGTAAACCCTTGGAGTGGATGTTACCACTGATAGATTTTTCCTTCAATAACAGCCACCAGGCAAGCATTGGGATGACACCATATGAGGCCCTTTACGGGAGGAAGTGCCAGACATCGTTGTCTTGGGTCCATGACGAGGATCCATGGGCATTTAAATCAAAGTATATAGAGGATACAAATGCTTTAGTACGGATGATCCGTGACCGGGATGCTGGAGGCTCAGAGCCGGCATGCTAAGTATTACGATGTGATGCATCAGAAGGTGGAGTTCCAAGTATGATACAAAGTTTTCTTGAAGATACGGTAGGTTCATGGTGTCTCGCGGGTGCGAGGACAAAAGAAGCTCAACCCTCAATTTATGGGGCCTTATATGATCCTGGAGTGGATCGGCCCCTTGGCTTATAGGCTGGAGCTACCATAGGAGTTGGCAAACCTGCATGACATCTTCCACGTCTCCTAAATTTGGAGATCCCTACTTCGGCCAGAGCAGCATGTTACGACTACAGTAGGCCCGATAGCATCCGACAGATCAGTCCATCTGGAGCCCATTTGTATCGATGATAAGGTCGACCGACTTCTGTGATGAAAGAAGGTTCCCCTCGTCAAGGTGTTGTGGTCCAATCATGGACGAGATGAGCACACATGGGAACCAAGGGACCTCATGCAAAAGTAGTACCCAGTACTATTAACCTCAGGTACAACCTAAACACTTATAAAAAGTACTTATTCTCATCTTGCATAGAATTCCGTAGACCCAAATTTAAATTTCGAGGATGAAATTATTTTTTTGTTTATTGGGATTTGTAGCATCCCTAATCCCACTAGACCCCATGGTGGAGTTAGTGCATAACATGAGGAGAGAAAGGTGAGTGGCAGCAAGGAGATGACCTTATAGTTCACTAAGTTGGGGTGAACTCACATAGGACTCACAAGTGAGCACAAGACAACTTAGGTCAAATTAGCCAACTTGAACTCACAAGTACTAATTGACCTCACCACTATGTTCCTAACCCTAATAGAGACTCACTTGACCAAGATCCCCAGCAATTGGTCAACCAAATAGGTCAAATTGACCAAAGTCAAACTTAGGTCAACATAGCCCTATTCAACACAATTAGACTCAATTGACCCCTAATACATCAAATGGACTTCACCTAGGTCCTCCTAATCAATAATAGAGGTCATTAGGTCAATAATTATTAATTGATTCCACTCAATTTCAAGGAATTGACCAAAGTCAACTCTTAGTCAACAATACACAAATCAACCCAATCAAGGATCAATTGACCCTCAATTGACCAAATTGACTTCAATCCCTAACCTTCTAACCCCATTAGGGATTTATTGGACCCAAAAGCCACATCAAGTGGTCAACCAACCCTTCTAATTTGACCAAAGTCAAACTTAGGCTAATTTGGATCAAACTCACACCATATGGATAAATGAACTCAATTGGAGCCACACCATGGTCCAATGGACTTTGGGTAAGGTCATGTGACTCATGACCATGAAGTGGGGCTAACCCACCCACCAATTTGACCAAGTCAACCCAAAGTCAACCATGGTCAACATAAGGCCTTAAGGAAGAAATTAAAAGCCCAAATGGAATCCAAGTGGACCAAGGCCCCACCTCATGCCTAACCAGCATGCCACATACCTATTGGCACCCCAGTTTTGAAATTGGAGAGAGAAAATATGTATGGGGGCAAAAATGACATTTTTCCCCTAAGGTCAAAAGGTCTTTTGAGTAATGGAAGTCACATGTGTTGAGAAAAACTCCTTTGATTTAACTTAACAAATTATCTAAAGTGATTTTAACTCTTAGGTGTTTAATTACCCATTGTATAGCGAGGGTAATTTGGTTATTAGATGTCTTAGGATATCTCACACAACTTGGAGTGTCATGACCAGAGAAAGACAAGCAAATTGGGTTGAGTTAACAATTGCATCGAATAGAATTCGACTCAACCTCGACTTCATGTCGATGCAAGTTAGACTAGAAGTCCAAGCAACTCTACCTTTTTGTCAAAGTAGATCAAGTCGACGCTACGTCGAAAGGATATCGACGTAGATAAAATAGACATGTTGAAGTATCATTAGTTGTCGACGCAGCTTCGACTTCAACTCAATGCAGAAGGAAAAATCTGTTGAAGCCATCTAAAGTCGACGCAACTTCAACTACAATTCGACACAGATGAAGAAGTTCAAAGCCAAGCCTTCAACTCGACGGTTACATCGATAAGTAATCGACGCAACTTCGACATCATGGTTCAATCAGAGCAAGAAGGAATTCGAAACTTCTCTTACAAGAACTCGAAGGTGCGTCGATAAGAGAGAAAGAGAAATCGACGCAATGTCGAATACTGTCTGAAAAGGAAATCTTTTCAGCTGTCCTTTTAGAACTCTCTCTCAAGGCCCACAGTGTTGAAGACCGCTCTACAACGGCTTGTTTATTGCCTCAAATGGAAAGGAGCATTCAAGAAGACAGGGAAAGCTTTCTTGGAATGAAATAGAACAGTTGGTGGATGTGTCGAGAACAAAAGAGGAAAGGAAGAGAAATTGTCCAAGCATATACCTTTTCAGGACAACCCAGAAAAGGAAACAAATTCAAAATTAATCATGGACAATAAATAGGAAGAAAGAAGAGAGAAATACTAGAGCATTCATCACAATATTCTGCATCTCGTCGATTAGGGCTTCGTCCTCCTTCTTCTTCCTCTTGGAACCCTAAAAGACAAAAAACAAGAACTGCTCTCCCTCTTTGAACAGAAAGAACCGAAGGTTGCTCTTCATCACCATCTCATAGTAGCTAGATTACAAGGATAACATAGTCAAAGGGATCTGAAGCATATAACCCTTGCAAATCATGACTATCATAAGCAAGGGTTCATCATTAGCAAATCCAGCAAAAGGAAGAATTGAAGCAGAAGGCTTCAATAGAATTCTGAGAACAGAATTCTTCTTCTCACCTCTTCCTTCTTCTTTCTCCTTTATCTTCAACTGTACATAGTTTTAGGAATCCCTCTTCCAAAGGATTCAGTGGTTCAAGATCTCCTTATCAAAAATATGTGGTTCAAGATCTCCTTATCAAAGGATCTGTGGTTCAAGATCTACTTATCAAAAGATCTTTGGTTCTAAGAGTCTCCTTATCAAAAGACTCGGGCACAGATTGTGCATCCCTGCTAGGTGGTAGAAGAGGGGAGTACCCACATTTTGGGGAACCTCTATAAAAATTTGTGTGTCTTTGCTGTGAATTTCTGTGTTGTCCCACTTCCTTTTACAACATTTATTTCAGCAGTACTTATCTTATTTATTCTGCCTTTGGTTTTGTTTGTGTGCATAATACCTTAGTAAGTTTTATTGTTTGCACATTTAGAATAGAAAATCTTTAAATATCTATTCACCCCCCTCTATAGGATTCTCAGAGACACACTGTGCACTTTCAATTGGTATCTGATGGAGGTTAACGATTAAAAGGCTAACACCTTGATCAAGATGACCTCCTACTCTTATTTCTTTATTACAAAAATATTTTATAAAGCAAATGAGTTCTAAGGATTATGCCTCAACAAGACCTCCAGTGTGTAACCTAAATTAGTTTACACTCTGGAAGGCCAGAATAAAGTTGTATATGAACTCTATTAATGAGGACATTTTTGATGTTATCATTTCAAGTCCTCCAGCCCCATATAAGAAACTAGTGGATCTTCAATACAGGAACTTGTGCCCAGGGCTGAGTGGACAGAGACTGAAAAGAAGCAGAAGGCATGTGATGCCAAAGCTATGAACATTCTGGTATTCACCATGTCAGATGACATCTTCCAGAAGGTGGCTGACTGCCAATCATCCAAAGAGATATCAGAATCTCTTTCCAGAATGGTGGAAGTAAGATCAGATGAAAGAAAGGACAAGAAGTCCCTTCTCATATCAACAGTTGTTGATATGTATGACAGATTCAACATTATCATTAATGAGCTTAGAGGCTTGGACAAGGAGATAGCCTTCACTGAAATTAATGATAAAATCCTCATGTGTTTCCCAAGCTCATGAGATTCAAGAATCTGGGCCATCAGAGAGTCCAGATGCCACAAAAAGATCTCTACTGATGCTTTGTTAGGAAAGCTGAAGTCTTATGAGATGCTTCTGAAGAGCAGGGCAGAGATAGAGGCTAAGAAGACAATCTCAACTCATATTTACAAGAGCCTTGCTCTAAAAGATTCTGAAGGAGAGCCCTCCACTCCTGAAGATAAGATGTTCAGTCTCCTGGCTAGGAGATTCAAAAAATGGGTCAAGACAGAAGACTCAAGGAGAAGAGAAAGGAACTCAAAGCCCAGATATGATAAGACTCCAAGGAAGGAGATTATATGCTTCACCTGCAACAAACTAGGGCGCATAGCTCCTGAGTGCCCACAAGAATAAAGGGATAGGAGCATCAATAATGATGAAAAAAGAAGAAGTCTTTCAAACGGAAGGACAAGAAGAAAGCTAAGGGTTTCAATGCTGAAACCTAGAGTGACTCTGAAGCAGAGTTAAGCTCCTCATCATCTGAAAGTGATGATGAAGCAGAAGTAGAAGAAGCTTGCATGATGGCACTGGGGATGTCATCAGATGATGAAGAAGAATAGGTATACCTATTTGATGATTTTGATTTTAGTTCTGATGATTTTAAAACCTGCTTCAAAGAATTCTGTAATGACTTTATTAAAATTCAAAAAGAATTAGAAGCAGATAAGGAAGAATTAGAAAACCTTAAGAAAGATGAACTCTATTCAATAAATAAGAACTTAAGAAATGAAATTCAGGACAAAGAATCAAAGTTAATAGAAATAAGAAATGAAAATATATAGTTAAAAGAAGAGCTAGCAAACGCAAAAGCCTTTGAAGACTCTCTCAATGAGAGGAGTCAAAAACTCAAAGACCACAAAAAATCTCTCCATGAGATTTAATCACCTAGTGTTAGGAGCAGAGCCATCCACTAGCACAGAAATCCCTAGGAAACCTGCCTGGAAAAATCCAGTTAGCTTCATTAGACCTAGTGACTATGAATCATGTGAGGATAGTGCAAAAACTAAGGATCAGGAAGCTAATAAACCAAAGAAAACAACTAGAAGTAATAAGACAAATCTTAACAAAGAAAAGAAATCTCAAGGCAAGAGTAATGTCGGAAAATTAAACAGTCAAAAGGCTAAACCTAAAAATAGAACAATAAGACACTCTGTTGATCTTCTATATCTAGATTCATTATATGCACATTTTCAGTACCAAGGGAATAAGCATAGGTTTGGGAAACCCATTCCTTATCATCCAAAAGGGTATCATGAAAGACCCTTCTATTCTTTCATTGAACCATACAATGGTAAAAGCAAAGGGCACGAAGGTAACCTGGGTTCCTTCTAATGTTTCAATTGTTTGTGCACAATTAGGTAGGGTCCCACTCAAGAGAGAACGGAGTGGGAAGAAAGATGTGGGTCATGAAGAAAGAAACAAATGAAACTAAGAGAGCGATTTCCTCTTTCAAACTTCCTTGTTGTCCTTATAGTTCATAAAATTAATATCATAAACTCTATTTTCAATAAACATAATTGCTGGTAAAAACAGTAAGAATTTTCTAAGAAAATAGATCTGTTCATTCATAGGTGCGTCGAATAGAAGTCGACGTACCATCGACTCCTACTCGACGCCAGTGTCAAGAAGCACTCCGAGTGGATAATTCGAATATAATTCGACGTAGCATCAAATTCATATCGACGCATGCGTCGACTTAATGGTCGCTGATCAAAGTCGAAGTCACGTCGATTGGATATCGACGTAATGTCAACAGGAATACGTCGACTTAAGGATTGCTGAACAATCTTGAAGTTGTGTTGAATATTAATCGACGCAATGTCGATATAACAGTGCGCGCAAAGTTGCTTCTAGAAGCAGTCTCGACATATTTTTGCGCGCCAAATACTAATTTTTATCGACGGTGCGTCGATCTAAACCTAAGTTGCGACGAATCGTATTCTTTTAAGCAACATCAGCGTCGAATTCATTACGCTTTCGAATTTTCCTCTCCTTGCTCGCTTGCTCTCTTGCTCTCCAGTTCTATCGTGATTTTCTCTCTCTCTCTATTTTCCTTGTGTTTGTAGGTACCTACTATCCAATGGATCAACCAAAGATTAACTATGGTTTCGATGTGGATGTCGATTCCTTCAATGCGGCTGCAGAGAGTTTCAGAGCTATTCTTGGCTTATTTCAGGCAGCTGGACTAATGAAGGTGATTTCTACAAGGAGCAAGATACTTGAAATAGAGTTGTCTGCATTCAAGGAGACTGTGCAGATAGGATATGATGGCTCCCTCAGTGGAAAAATTTCTGAGATAGATATACATATCAAAGAGGAACTCATGAATCAAACATTTGATTTTACAACCGGAAATGACTCAGATGAACTAACAGGAGAAGAAATTAAAAGGGTCCTAGAGATTATGCAGTTCAAGAAGGACAAGCCCATCAATCTAAAGAAGATTGATCTTGGAGAGGAA
This sequence comes from Dactylorhiza incarnata, assembly GCA_033032865.1. Lineage (NCBI taxonomy): Eukaryota > Viridiplantae > Streptophyta > Magnoliopsida > Asparagales > Orchidaceae > Dactylorhiza > Dactylorhiza incarnata. The sequence continues at coordinate 17,874,328 of JAWHQI010000024.1, forward strand.
TATAGGTTCCTTGCTGACATCGTAGGGAAGGTGTTGCTATGTAAGATCTCTGCCCATGATGCCATTCCTAGGCAGCAGCAGCAGATAATGGGCATTCTAGTTCTGCAGAAGATGATAAACTGGGGGAGATGCCTCCTAAGAATGATTGGGCACAAATATGCCCACAAAGAAAATACATACATGAGAATTATGAGTCAAGTATTACTCCACCATTATCCTAGTGTGTGCAAGTCCAAAGGTGTGCCCATTCCATCTGGTAAGAGAATGAATATAGGTATATTCTCTAAGTGGACCAGGCAAATCCTCAAGCCTAGTTAAGCTGCAACAACTTCATCACCTCCCTCTCCAACCCCACAGGATATTGTCCTAGACCTCCCAATGGATGATATTCCAGCACAACCTACTCCCCAACAACAACAACAACAACAACAACAACAACAACAAGTCCTCATCCCAGCTACAGAAACTTCACTTCCATCTTCTTCCTAACAACAACAACATCAACCATCCACCATCATCTCAGGCATACAGCCTACTACACCACCACCACCATCATTCCATATCTCTCCAAAAGTTTATCATACACTCTCTCCTATCCAAGAAGACTTCCCACCATCACCTTCTATATCTACCACACCTACCCATCCCTTTAACCTTGAGCAAGTTATCTCCAAGGCAGTAGGCTTAGCATCCAGCACTTTTGCTGATCAACTAGCCCGCCAAGCCAGAAGGTTTGAGAAAATGTATTCTCAAATGGATTCTGAACTCTTAGACTCCAACAGATCTCTACAGGGACTCAAAGACTTCATCTCTTCCTACCTAGTGACAAAGGAGTTCTTAACCACTCTTGCCAGCAAGGTTAAGAAGGGGGAGAATATTCTGGAGGAAGAAAGGCCTGTCGTAGATTTGAGTGGCCATAATTAGGGGAAGGATGATGCAGATCCTGATAAAGTGACCCTGATCCAAGGTCCAAATGTCAGGGGGAGCCAACTGCAGAAAAATGTCCAGAGAATCAAGAGGAAACTGCTGCAAAAAAATAGAGGGAGCTCCCATCTACTCAAGGGGAGCCTATTCCAGAAGTTCAAAGGAACCTGGAAGGAGAATTGATTGTTGTAGGTACAGTAATGGACCAGGTGGAGCTCCAGGATGATAATCCGTTGGATGAGGTGGTAAAGATTGCCAAGGAAGCTATACACAATGCTGAGCTAAATACACAGACTCAGGTGGAGCTTCCCAAGGACAATGTTGCTGAAGAAGTAGCAATGTCTTCTGAAGATGATAAGCTCATGAAAATGTCTCCAAGGAAGATAACTCCAAAAGTATTTTCAAGGAAAAGAAAAACTCCTGAGAAGGATCAATGACATTCAGGTATATATGTTTATATCCTCTAAGGAAAGTCTAACAGAATGTGGTATGGTGAACAATATAACTTATTTGACAATGTATGAAATGTACTGTGATTTCATTCTATCATACTTGTATTGTCTATGTTGTCTTGTAAGTAATTCTGCTTATATAAAAGATTGTGTAAAATCACTTTAACTAAGTCTGTAAAGTTTGTTAAGATAAATAGGGGAGATTTTTGGGAAAAGCTCATTTGATTTAACTTAACAAATTATCTAAAATGATTTTAACACTTAGGTTTTTAATTACCCATTGTATAGTGAGGGTAATTTGGTCATTAGATGTCTTAGGATATCTCACACAACTTGGAGCATCAAGACCAATGCAAGACAAGAAAATTTGGTTGAGTTAACAATTATGTCGAATAGTATTTGACGCAACCTCGACTTCATGTCGACACAACTTAGACTTGAAGTCCAAGCAACTCTACCTTTCTGTCAAAGTAGATCAAGTCGACGCTATGTCGAAAGGATATCGACGTAGATAAAATAGACATGTCGAAGTATCATTAGAAGTCGACACAACTTCGACTTCAACTCAACAAAGAAGGAAGACATTATCGAAGCCATCTAAAGTCGACGCGACTTCGACTACAATTCAACGCAGATGAAGAAGTTCAAAGCCAAGCCTTCAGCTCGACGGTTACGTTGATAAGTAATCGACGCAACGTCGACATCAGGGTTCAATCAGAGCAAGAAGGAATTCAAAGCTGCTCTTACAAGAACTCAAAGGTGCGTCGATAAGAGAGAAAGAGAAATCAACACAACATCGAATACAGTCTGAAAAGGAAATCTTTTCAGCTATCCTTTTAGAACTCTCTCTCTCTCTCTCTCTCAAGGCCCACAGTGCTGAAGACCGTTCTACAACGGCTTATTTATTGCCTCAAATGGAAAGGAGCATTCAAGAAGACAGGGAAAGATTTCTTGGAATGAAATAGAACAGACGGTGGATGGGTCGAGAACAAAAGAGGAAAGGAAGAGAAATTGTCCAAGAAGATACCTTTTCAGGACAACCCAGATAAGGAAAAAATTCAAAATTAATCATGGACAATAAATATGAAGAAAGAAGAGAGAAATACTAGAGAATTCTTCACAATCTTCTGCATCTCGTCGATTAGGGCTTCCTCCTTCTTCTTCCTCTTGGAACCCTAAAAGACAGAAAAACAAGAACTTCTCTCCCTCTCTGAACAGAAAGAACTGAAGGCTGCTCTTCATCACCATCTCATATCAGCCAGATTACAAGGATAATATAGTTAAAGGGACCTGAAGCTTATAACTCTTGCAAATCATCACTATCATAAGCAAGGGTTCATCATTAGCAGATCCAGTAAAATGTAGAATTGAAGCAGAAGGCTTCAATAGAATTCTGAGAACAGAATTCTTCTTCTCATCTCTTCCTTCTTCTTTCTCCTTTATCTTCAACAGTACAGAATTTTAAGAATCCTTCTTCCAAAGGATTCAGTGGTTAAAGATATCCTTATCAAAATAATTGCGGTTCAAGATCTCCTTATCAAAAGATATGTGGTTCAAGATCTCCTTATCAAAAGATCTTTGGTTCTAAGAGTCTCCTTATCAAAAGACTCGGGCACAGGTTGTGCATCCCTACTAGGTGGTAGAAGAGGGGAGTACCCACATATTGGGGAACCTCTTTAAATTCTTTGTGTCTTTGCTGTGATTTTTTGTGCTGTCCCACATCCTTTTACAGCATTTATTTCAGCAGTACTTATCTTATTTATTCTGCCTTTGATTTTGTTTGTTTTCATAATACCTTAGTAAGTTTTATTGATTGCACATTTAGAATAGAAAATCTATAAATCTCTATTCACCGCCATCCCATCCCCTTCTAGAGGATTCTCAGAGGCACACTGTGCACTTTCACCATGGCCCCTTACCTCTTTGCCTAAGCCTTTAGCCAACCCCCTCAGGCCATGAACAGTCTATTCAGGGGATAGAAGCCGCTCAGCCACAAAGGAGAAAGAAAAAGGCATGGATGAACCACCATACCTTCCATCTTCTCTATACAGCCATCACACTCTTCATTTGATCCTTCCATCATCTTAGAGGACCCTAAGGAGTCAAGCCAGCCACTGAAAAGAATGTTATTGGTGGAGAATCAGCAGATCGAGCAAGCTCTTCAGAGAAGGAGAGAACCATGGACAGCAACTGGAACACTCATCATCGAGCTCCAATAGAGGTTTGTTTCTCCTCCTCTCCCCCTGTGCTAGCTATCTAGCTCTCTAGGCTGAGAAATAGGGTTCAATTGAGTCGCGATCCATGTGAGGAATGTGATAATTTCCTGTGCTTTTCACCCCGCATGGGTTTGTCAGAGATGCCTCCTCCGGTGGCCGTGTCGCCGCCAATCGACAGCCCCCACTTCAACGAAGGTGGTGGTGTTGGTGGCGGGCCGGGGAGGTGGCCGGAGGGCCTGGAATTTGGCTTAGAATATGGCCCAGGATGGGACAATCTGGTCCCTTGGCTGGAGGTGGAAGACACAATCAGAGCCCTCCATTTCACGGTAAATGGCTACACGTAGACCTTAAATATATTAAATGAAATAATTGTCACACCTTTAACTGATAATCATTCCCCAAAATTAGGCCACTTAGAGGCCTTTTAGGCAAAGGTGCCTTAGACAACTCTTGTATCCCTTGAGGTCTAATGTCCACGGGGCTTTGAATCACCAGGTTTTGTGGCATACAGCTCCTTGTAGAGCCATTCTCCTGAGGTGTGTCCTAAAGGGGGACCAACCATTGTTTTGTGATAAATATGATTTTTCATATTATTGAAATAAATGTGGTTAAATAATTTCAAAATAGCCCAAATCTTGGGTGATATGTTTGTTAGGTCATAAACTATCACATGTAAAAATATGAGCTCATTTGAACCATTATAGAACAATATGCACTCATACATATGAAGCATGAGGTATGGAAGGGTGGTGTGCATATAGCACCTTTGGGTATTTTGTGAATTTATCACAAATGGCTTTTTGTATGCCCATGATATTTGGGCAATACACAAATTATGATGGAAGGTATCATCCCTAGAAAAGTTAGGATTTTTGGAATGAAAAATCCTAGGTATTTAATTAATAAAATAAATGTCACATAAGTGTATTAATCAAATAAAGGTGACCAAATGACTTAGGATGATCCTATTTTTCTGGCACATGATGATTTTGAGTAATCAATATCTCTGGAAAAAAAATTGGGAATTTTGAAGTTGATATTACTAGCTATTTGAGTATAATTGAATATGTCACATAAATGTATAATTGAAATGAACACGACCTCATATCTTGAGAAAAATCCAATTTTCTGTCACATAATACTTTATGTTGAAATATTTCTATGGAAATTTTAGTAGGATTTTTGGAAGTCATTCCCACTATAAATTACCAAAAATGTCCTTTGTCACACTTATGTATTAATAAAATTTTTATAGTTAATATTATTTGGACAATTCTGAAAGTTTGGCTAGATTGTTTTTAGATCATTATAAATTTATGGTAATTTTTCCAGAATTTTTTAATGAGGTATTTTGGTACTTACTGTGTACTGTGACCAATTGGCTCAAATATTTAAATATTGAAATATTGGTCATAATTGTTGTGGAAAATTTGGAAATTTGGTCATTTATATTATTTCACCATTACATTATTCTACTGATAAAATACTTTGAGACTTTGAATTCTAGAATTGGTACTTCATGTGTAAAGTGAGGTGTACCTTATCTTTAATGAACTTTATTTCATGGCAAAAATAATTAGGAAAATTATGAATTTCTGACCATCTCTTATTTTAGTCATGATAAACCTATGGTATAAATTTTAGGGCATTTGGCCAAGTTATAATGAATTTCACATCATAGAGATCAATCTAGTTCAATTCTTATGTTGGTCTGCATATAGCAAAAACTTGAGATAATGTTTAGACTAGCCAGAACACATAAAAATTGAATGAAATTTGGAACACATAGATAGGGCTTCCATAATAGCAAATCCTATTAGTTGTAGCCTTATCGGAGGACTCCATTCCTATTGTGACTAGTAAACTAGAATCGCGTCATTCGATGAACAATTGAAACCATTTTGGGATCTTTCCATCTTAGGTAATTATGGTGGTATTTAGAATGATACTATGATCATGGGGCATTTTAAGATAGTTGTTGGAAACATTGATAAATACTTAAGGGTTTGTACCACGCACCGCAAATAGGTCGTCGCGTTCCCTAAAGAGTTCTAAGTCATACTTCAGTAATTTTAGAGCAACTCTGAGAATAACCTTGGCAATGGGTATAAACCAAATCATGTAAATATTCTGAGAAAGGAAGGTCTGGGATATCACCCCAGAATACCTTCTAGTACCACTGCGAGCCCTTTTCCAGGTAGACCTCGGGAAGTCCAGGATTCACCTTAAAATGCTATAATCGACTAAATAATCATCAAGAGTAACTTTAATTAAGAGAATTTGAGAAAGGAAAACCTCATCCCATTGTATGAGACGGAATGGTTTAGGAGTGGTTGGTCCTGCAAGTTGGAGGCTCGGGTGCTGTGATAAACCTTGCATGTGCCTAAACTAGTGGCGGGTCTTTGGTACTGGTCCAGTTGTCACATCGATGGCAGCACGTTGACTTTGGCGGGGTGTGGTGAGTTAGAGGGCCAGTAGTTTACTTTATTGCAGTCTTGAGGACAATCCCTAGTAACCCACTCCCGACAATAAAAGATTGGTGGGATGTCAGCAAGAGTACGCAAGAGCTCACGGAAGTGCACCTAGGATGTGTACAACAATGTACGTCTAGGTCTGGTAGTGTGTATACCCACCTAGAAGTGGAGTGTCCGATCCACTATTTCCGTTGCCACGGCATAAGTACCTGAGAGGCTTGCTACCTCTGAAAAGAGGGAACAAAAGATCTGTGCGCGCAGAGTCATGTGAGTGAGTTGCACTTTATGAATATAGCATAATATAGCATAACATACATTCATACTATAAGCATATGCACTCGCAGATACTTATTATATAAATTAGTATGGGTTCTTTTATATGACAAGTTAAAATTTTGGAAACCTTAACTTATAAGTTTGTATGGGCATTCATATAAGTTAAGGTACTATAGATAATAACGTAGTAGTTTACTTATTACTTTTACTAGCGGCGCATTTACTTATTTGATGCTCACCTTTTACCTATTGATGTTATAAATACTACTTATTATTCATATATGTTGCTGGTATAATCCATGTCACATGCTCTTTCTTTTACCCTTTGATGTCCTTCGCTTCATCCTGCCGCTCAGTACCTAGGAGCCGTGGTGGAAGGCGAGGACAAAATTGGCTTAGTTTTTTTTACTAACGGTCGGATGTGGCTGTATCACCAGGAGATCGAGGAGCAGGAGCCGCGGTACGTCAGGCAGGACGTGATGGCAGACCCTTAGGAGCAGATGGGTGCATCACTACTACCACACGATGACAGGTTATTGAGAGTATTTTGACTAGCTTTCGCATTGTGTAGTGTGAGAGAGTGCATTGCTATTTACTTTTGGATTTGTATCGGGCTTAATCCCTTGCACTCAATATTTTGTTCTCATTGTGTATTATCTGCATCTTATATGTGTGTGTGTGTGTGTGTCTGTGTGTGTGTGTGTGTGTGTGTGTCTGAGTGTCTGTGTGTCTGTGTGTGTGTGTGTGTGTGCGCGCGTGCGTGTGTGTGTGTGTGTGTGTGTGTGTGTATTTTTATGTGTGTGTGTGTGTGTGTCTGTTTCTGTGTCTGTGTCTGTGGTTGTGAACTTGTCATATTTGATCTTGCAGCATTGGCCTGTGATATGATCGAACTAGCTGGCAGGATCGATGTTGAGCGGTGACGGCTAACCCGAGTTAGAGTCACCATAAGATGGAGGTTCTGGGCATAAGGTCTGAGAACTCTCCGGTAAGGAGGAGGGGATCTTACAACGAACACCTGCTTATCTCTACAGAAGAGAGTCAAAGCAGATATAAAAGAAACATATTGCATGAATACTTGAAGAGAACTCGCAAACACCTGCTTATCTCTACAAAAGAGTAGTTAAAGAAGGTATAAAAGAAACATTTTATGCGAGTACCTGAAGAGAACTCGTGAATACCTACTTATCTTTGCAAAAGATTTGTCAAAGCAGGTATAAAAGAAACATATTATGTGAGTACCTGAAGAGAACTCACGAACATCTGCTTATCTATGAAAAAGATATAAAGAACAGGTATATGAAATATAGTATGCGGTCTAAATACTCTACACCGCCCTTACCAAAACCATTCGACTTGCTCAACAAAATACATGTCAAGGCGTGGTCAAAATACTTCTGACCGCCCAAACCAAAACCATTCGGCTTGCTCAACAAAATACAAGCCAAGGCGCGGATAAAATACTCCTATCCTCGCTTACCAAAACCATTCGGCTTGCTCAACAAAATACAAGCCAAGGCGCAGTGAAAATTCTCTTGACAACCCTTACCAAAATTATTTGGCTTGCTGAACAAAATACAAGCCAAGGCGCGGTCAAAATAATCCTGACCGCCCTTACCGAAACCATTCGGCTTGCTCAACAAATCACAAGCCAAGGCATTGTCAAAGTACTCCTGACCGCCCTTACCGAAACTGTTCTGCTTGCTTAACAAAATACAATCCAATGCGCAGTCAAAAATACTCCTGACTGCCCTTACCGAAACCATTCAGCTTGCTCAACAAAATAAAAGCCAAGGCGCGGTCAAATTACTCATGACCGCCCTTACCGAAACCATTTGACTTGCTCAACAAAATACAAGCCAAGGCGATGTGAAAATACTCCTGACCACCCTTATCGAAACCATTTGGCTTGCTTAATAAAGTACAAACTAAGGCGCGGTCAAAATACAAGCTAAGTCGCGGTCAAAATACTCCTTATCGCCCTTATCGAAACCATTCGTCTTGCTCAAAAATATACAAACCAAGGTGCGGTCAAAATACTCTTGACCGCCCTTACCGAAAGCATTCGGCTTGCTCAATAAAATACAAGGCAAGGCGCGGTCAAAATACTCCTAACCGCTCTTACCGAAACCATTCGGCTTGCTCAACAAAATACATGCCAAGGCACGGTCAAAATACTCTTGGCCGCCTTTACCGTAACCATTCGGCTTGCTCAACAAAATACAAGCGAAGGCACGGTCAAAATACTCTTGACCGCCTTTACCAAAACCATTCGGCTTGCTCAACAAAATACAAGTCAAGGCGCGATCAAAATACTCCTGACCTCCCTTATCGAAACTGTTTGGTTTGCTCAACAAAATACAAGCCAAGGTACGGTCAAAATACTCCTGACCTCCCTTACCGAAACCATTTGGCTTTCTCAACAAAATACAAGCTAAGGCGCGGTCAAAATACTCTTGACCACCCTTACCAAAACCATTCGCATGCTCAACAAATTACAAGCCAAGTCGCGGTCAAAATACTCCTGACTGCCCATATCGAAATCATTCGGCTTGTTCAACAAAGTACAAGCCAAGGCGCGGTCAAAATACTCTTAATCTCCATTATCAAAACCATTCGGCTTGCTCAGCTAAATACAAGCCAAGGTGAGTCAAAATACTCCTTGCTGCCTTTATCGAAACCATTCGACTTTCTCAACAAAATACAAGTCAAGGCGCTGTCAAAATACTACTGACCGCCTTTTTTCAAAAAACTTCAATGCTAAACAACTTGGTTCATGCCTAACATGGCTAACTAGGCAGATGCGCACTAGGCAACATTGTTTTCCTCTGATTAGTTATCAAAGTTGAAAGTGCACATTGTGCTTCTAAGAATTCTCTAGAGGGGGTGAATAGAGATTTAAAAAAAAATTATCCTATTTGTGCACACATAATAAAATCCTAAGTATTATGCAATCAGCAACACCAAAGACAATAAATTAAATGTTGTTTTCTAAAATAAAACACAAAATAAATAAGTAGGGACAGCACAGAAAATCACAAAGCAAAGACACAGGAATTTTTATAGAGGTTCCCCAAAATATAAGTAGTCCTCTCTTCTACCTCCCTTGTAGGATTACACAACCTGTGCCTGAGTCTTTTGATAAGGAGACTCTTAGAACCACTAAGTCTTTTGATAAGGAGACTCTTAGAACCATTGAATCCTTTGGAAGAGGGATTAATAAAACTCTTTACAGTTCAAGGGAAAAGGTAAGAAGAAAAGGAAGAAGAAGAAGAAATGAATTTTGTTCTCAGAATTCTTCAGAAGCACTGATGTTTCTTGTGTCTATCACATGATCTGAAATGATGAAACCTTGCTTATTATAGTGATGATTTGCAAGGATTACATTGTTGATCCTTTTCTCTGAGCACTTCTTGTTATCCAGCTGTTGTATAATGATGAAAAAGAAGCAAATGTATGTATTCTCTGTGCAGTGAGATCACTTGTGTTTTTCTGTCTCTTAGGGTTTGAGAAGGAAGAAGATGAACACCCTATTCGACAGATGAGAATAATGTTATGAATCTATTCTTTTTTCTCCTCTTTTTGCATAGTTATTATGTATGATTTTGATTTCAAATCCTTTCTTCTTTTGGGTTGTCTTGAAATGGAATTCATCTTAGCCACCTATTTTCTTTTCTTCTTTCGTTCTCGACCCGTCCATCAATTTTGAATACCTTCCAAAAATGATTTGTTGTGTTATGGAAAGCACCATTCCATTCTTTGCAATAAACGAGCCGTTGGAGAACTGTCTCAATCCCGGTGGACCTTGTGAAAAGGTCTCAAAAGGACAGCAGAAAAAGATTCCTTTTCTGACTGTATTCGGCGCTGCGTCGACTTCATCATTCTTTATGTGGACGCACCTCTGAGTTCTTATCGACGTAGCTTCGAATTCCTTCTTAGCTTTGGCTGAATTCAGATGTCGACGCTTCATCGATTCCTTATCGACGTATCCGCCGAGTTGAAGACTTGGATTTTGAGCTTTAACTTCTACGTCGAATTGTAGTCGAAGTTGCGTCGACTTCTTGTATGGCTTCGACAAGATCTTCTCTTGCGTCGATTTCCTTTCGACGTTGCGTCGACTTGAATTATACTTCGACAGGCTGAATAAGTTCCTTGGAATTCTAGTCAAAGTTGCGTCGATATCAAGTCGAAGTTGCGTCGACTTTCATTCGACGCAAGTCTTAACTTCACATATTTTGTGATTGTCTTGACTTGGCCTTGACACTCTAAGGTCAGTGTGACATCCTAAAACATCTAATGACCAATTTACCCTTATTATACAAAGTGGGTAATATAACCTAATGATGAGCACCTTTTGTACTCATCCTTTAATATAATTTTAATAATTTTTTAATATGAATTTGTATAAATTGCATGAATTATCCCATCAAATTCATTTCTTTTTATTTCTATAAACTAACATAAGTTTATTCTGTGTTTTTTAGGTTTTCTAGGAACTTTGAGCAAAAATGTCAAGTACACGCCCAAGGTCACGGGCGTGACCAAGGGCATGACATCCCAAGATGTGTTCCAGACCTACTGCCGCCACCACAAGCTCATTCTGTGAAGAAACGCCAAGTACATGCCCCAGGTAATGGGTGTGACCAAGGGCGTGACCTAGTGTCATGGCCGCGACCCTCCGCCAGCAGCTATTGCGCAATTCAATGTCATTTAAAGTTACATGCCCCTGGTCACGGGCGTGATTGAGGGCGTGACATCCAGTCATGGCCGTGAACCGTCCCGCGCCACTTCCCGTCGTAAGCTTCCCGCCGGACGCAGTTTTGAAGAGTACACGCCCTAGGTCACGGGCGTGAACAAGGGCATGACGCGCACGTAATGCCCGCATTGAAGCCAGAAGGTGCCCTCTCCGAACCAGCATCGATCACGCCCCTTACACGCCCTTGGTCATGGGCGTGACCAAGGGCGTGTAACCCCAATTTGAAGCCTATTTAAAGCCAGCTCCACCAGAACTAAAGGGACGAATTTTGGAGGCTCAACCCTTCATTTCTTGCTTTGTTTTCATGTTTTTAGTTTTTCTGTAGTTCTCTTTCTTTCTTGCAATTGTACTTTAAATTCAATAGTTTATAGTTTTCATTTCAATAGCTTGTAACTCTTTTCTTTTGCAATCAATAAAATAGTTCGTTTTTCCTTCTTATCCTATTCCCAATTTCATTATGCACTCTTTTATTTTGATCGATTCCTCCATCTACATGAGTAGCTAAATCTTTATTAGTACTCGATCGAGGTGATCCAAGAAATAATACTCGCCATGAATTAATTTAAATCTTCTTATTCTCTTCTTTGAAATGCTTAAGATTTATCTTTAATTTTATTGAAGTGAGATTATATTTTTGATATATAATTCTCATTCATGTTTTCGTAATTTAGTAGTCGAGAGACTCATAATTCAAATTGAGCACTTAAGGATAAAGAGAATTGATTGCAACCCTTCAGAAAGGATGACATAAATCTCCCGGATTTGAGTCAAATCCAATAGAAGGGTTCACCACGTTAAAGCGAGTTTTAGGGGTTTCGATTATAGAACGAGAGTTTGGTTGATCAACCTAAACTCAGCTGAACGTATCCTCGAGAGAGGTGCGTTTAGAATTCGGGAACCTCCATGGTCGAAGTAAATTTCTTAAGAGAAGTAGAGTTCTTTTTTTCTTCTATTATTTTTCCGCGGTGATTCGAAGATCGAGGGCTAGTTTTTTAACTCATCGTTTAATCAATATTTTAATTCACCACACTTTTCTTATAAGCAAACCAACTCCAAGTTTTGTTGATAGAATAATAGAGATTTTCTTGAAGTAAAAGTACCCAACCACCCTGAGTCTAATACGACCTTGGTTTTTATAAACCTATACTACTTTCGATATGGTACACTTGTCGTTATCGTTTGCGGATATAGTTTTGTGCATCACCTAAGAAGTAAAATCACCTATAGTTAATTTGTTAAGTTAAATCAAAAGGAGTTTTTCCCAACAATCTCCCCCTATTTATCTTAATAAATTTTACATATTGCTTAAAGTGATTTTACACATTCTTTAACAGAAAAACTAATACAAACAAGACATACATAGACAATAAAATATGACAGAATGAAAACTATCTGATTGATATAGCTAAGTGTTTATCAGAGTTAATTTACTCAAGATATGTTTCACTTTTTCTTTCAGAAAAATATTGACAAAGCCTCATTTACTTTTCTGGATTTCCTCTCCACATATTTGAAATTAGCTGGAATGGATTTTTCTGGATTCCTCTGGATTCTCTCATGCCCCTTGAAAAGCTTTTCCAGATCAGCTTCTATTTCAGGATATACATCACTGAGCTTTGATCACATAATGATAACTTTAGCAGTCAGTAGGTTAATTTCTTCCTGTTCTATGTCCTCTGCATCAGGATCAGGTACTATGAAAGTTGACTGAGGAAGTCCTGAAACTAGAGCTGTTTTGAAAGTGATCTTCCTTTTCTTTTGATATGGTAGGTCTTCTAAATTTTGATTGATTCCAAGACCCTTTATACCTTGTTTCACTTTCTCTTCCCTGAGATTTGAATGAGGGTTCTTGGCAGTATATTTAGAAAGATCAAACAGAGTGCTGGGAATCTTGAATGCATCTTCTAATTGTTCTTTTTCCACAGCCTCTTTACCCTTTTCCAGCCTTTCAATGAACAATCTTCTCTTATCCTCTAGTTCTCTTTGAGAAGCTTCAAATTCAATTTTCTCCTTTTCTCTTATTTTGTTTTGAGCACTGTCAAGTTTTGGATCAATATATTCCTTCATTGTATTTTCAGGAATATCAACTTTTTCATAAGTCTTGTAATAAGATTTTCCTTTTTATACATTTTCTTTGTTCTTTTATATACCTCTCCCAGATGGGTATACTTCTTCCATGACCTCTTCCTCTTGCATCTCTTCCTCTAAAATTTCCTCCCTGACCTCTCCCTCTGTATGGAGGTCTTCCTCTGAGAGCAGATCCTTGGACAGTATGGGTGGATGCTGGAGTGGGATCAGGAGGGAGTTGAGCTAGTGGTGGAGATGATTGAACATGATCAGGAGCCTGGTCAGTAGGCTTGGATGATAGGACTGTTGTAGATTCTTCAGACTAGGTCCAGAACCCATGTGTCTCTGGGATGGACAGATCAGTTAACTCATGTTGTTGTTGCACACACTTCAAGTAACCAATGTCATCTGAAAAGAGGTCACTCTCCCCCCTGTTTTGATGACTCCCCTTGTATTAAGGGCAGGGTTCTTGGAGGAGAGTAAAATGCGGGGAGTGAAAGAATCTTAGAGGTGATGGAAGGCTCTCCTTCAGACACAAAGGATAAAGGGAAAGTCATAGTGTATACTGAGTCTTAAGGTGGCTGTCTGCTGATACACTCCTCCCCCTATTTTATATCATTGATCAAGGATATAAAGACATCGGCAGGCAATACTGACAATTTTATTTCTGTATCAAGGGCCTTAATTTCAATCGTGAGGTCTCGCAACCTTCGGTGTTGAGTGCACAACTTGCGATAGCAATCCTTCGAGAAGTCTAGATAGAGAGCACTGAACTGAGAGAGTAAGGTCTCAAGAGCAAGATCAACTGCTTCGATAATGACTCTTTGATTCGAAGAAGGCGCCATTGAAATCTTGTGAGTACTGATGAGTCCTGTTTATATAGTGATTTTCGGACTCATCTGGGCTAGTTTTCATGCACTTGCACTTCACTTTAGGCCTATATTCAATTCTATTTGATCACGTTGCCCATTTCATTGCTTAGTGCACATTTATGCCCATTGTGGTGTGATTTCATGTATTCCTGTGGTCTAGTATATTTTCATGCAGGTCCAAGGGTTGTGCGTCACTCGGGATGGGTTCTGGGGGATTTTTCGGTCGAAAAAGCCACTGGTCGTGCATTTTCCTTCGCGCACGACCAGGCGCACGACCATTGGTCGTGTGTTAATTCCCTACCCAGATTGAGCGACGGCACACGATCATTGGCCTTCTTTGCGCACGACCACTGGTCGTGCGCCGATGACCGTGCGCTATTTTGTAGTTCAAGCCTATGCTACAGGTTCTTCGCGCACGATCAGAGGCATTCCTTCGCGCACGACCATTGGTAGTGCGCCTGGTCGTGCGCGGTGTTTATTTCCTTCTCCGCCTATAAATAGGCAAGCGCGATTTTAGGTTGGGATCACTTCCAGTCCGCCGTTTTCCGCCTATTTCGGGGGGTTCCGACTCCTCCAGCGCCGCCCACCTTAGGGAGGATCTACGGGCAAGCTTTCAACGCCAAATCGTCGCCGGAGCTTCCTCTTGGCCTCCTACTTCATCCTTGGGCTTCAAGAAGGGAGTCAACCTAGCCTTCTTCTTCAAGATTGGAGCAGCTTGTGATCATTCCTCCGGTTCGTGACACGAAGAAGACGGGTCCATTGGAAGGTATTGACAACCTTCTCTACCCCGGACGCAGTTGAGGCCCGAGCTTAGACGCAGATTGACAACCCGACGATTCCTTCCGTGAATCCTCAACAAGACTTGGGAGTCGGTCGATTTCGCACACTCATCTCCTCTTGTAGTTGATAGTTTAGTTGGATTTCTTATATGTTTGATGAAGTATACTTTTATATGTTAACATTAGTATGAAATCATGTCTATGTGATTGAGTAATCTTGTTATATTTTCATTTGAGGTGTGCCTTGTGGTGTGGATTGTTTGTTGTGTTGTGCCGCCCTAACAATTGTTAGTGGTGTGCTTTGCGAAGAGGTGCCTGCGACCCTCATTCCGCTGCTCTCTCCACTCCATCCGCTAGCCTGCTCGTCCATCCGCCTAACGATTCGGTGCATTGCGGCCCGTGTAGTCTTCCATCCCGCATGGCGAAGCAGTGCGCTCAAGGCCTGCATAGGAGTAGTCGTAGCTATTTTTATTTTGTTTTCCGCAATCCAAACCAAGCCTCCCACAATCCATCCGACCTTAAGGACTTCAATCTCAGGTCCTCCTCAATAGTCAACTCCACCTTACTGTGTTCCTTCCGAGATCGATACTCGGGGATTTACTCCTCGTTTTATATTACTTGAACGATCGGTACACTGCCGTTTCGTGCCGCAGTCAAGCTACCTCCTATAGCGGTGTGCGAGATTTGCGCATCAAGTTTTTGGCGCCGTTGCCGGGGAACACAGACATGTGAGTTTTCTGGAGAGGGAGAATCTGAGAGAGAAGCCCTTCCATTTGTAAATTGCGTCATTTTTTTATTATTTCAGTTCTTTTTTTTCTATTTTCCTGTTTTTAAATAGGTTGTTTAGTAAATTACTATTAGGTGTAACAGTTTGCACGATAGTGTCTTTATTTTGAATCTTGCTATCTCCATATAATGTGGGCTGCATTTAATATTTGTTGCCGTTTATGTGGAGATATTTCTCACGCTAGTGATAGATGCCCTACGGAAGATGGTGGGCATAATTCTCGTGGCCCGGTGTACGGAGCACCATTTTCCTATGGTTCTTCATGCCCTGTGCCCTAGTCTTATGGCCACTCGTCCTCGCCGCATACACCATTTTTATATTCCTCCCCGGCCCCTCAAGGACCAAGGGGTAATATAAAATGGTGCTTGTTCTGTCAAAGCATGGATCACGACCTGAAGGACTGTGCCGAGTATCTTCGCCAATTGGACGAGGATGATGAGCCGGATATCCGGATCGTCCCGAGTCCTACTTCCGGCAGCACACCTTTAACATCCGGTTATGTGTCTGTGTCACCTTCATCTTGTGAAGGGTATGATGTGGACACAGTCACCAGATGCGTGGATGATCTAGGCTCTGACATGGACGAGCCTATCTCCCCTGTGCATCCATCACCTAGCGTAGATTTGATTCTTTGTGAGGAATCAGTGTTTGACCTTTATCCAAGCACCATTCCTTCCCCTGTTGTGCATTCTACTACGCTCATCTCCGACGACATTGTTGATGATGTGTCGCAAGATGAAGCTGGCGATCTATGTATTATGCCTACTCCTATGGAGGAGGACAACCTTCTACGTGAAGAGGAGCTTTCCTCAGCACCGGTGGAGGAAGTCCAAATCCTAGGCATGGCCCTTGTTGATCCCGCCGAACCTTGTAGCATTGATGACAATGCAAGCATTATTTTACTTTCCCAACCTATTGGGAGTAAGTCCAGGACCACTCCCCTCTTGATTTTTATTTATGTTCTTCTTCTCTTTTATTTCTTGACCCCCTTCAACTATATCTGAGCCTGTGCAGGTTGAGTCTTCGCAGGTACTTCAGGAGGACTTGGAGCATTCTGCTCAAGTCAATGATTAGCGTATCCTCTCATGTGAGGAGGTTGATCCCCCCTCCATAGAGGAAGCCTCATTCATTTCCTTCTCCTCCTGCGGACCTGCTGTGGATGACACCTTGCTTGGCAAGGATTTTTTGTGTGAGATGAGTGAGGCTTATTCCTCCTCCTCATCTTACATTCTGTTTCCTCTACCTGTGCATTGCAGGTATTATTATACAGGTAGAGGGGTGACTGTTTTATCGCCGTATCGGTACCGGCCACCGAAACGGATAATGGAATATAGCTAGAACTCGTAAAGTTTTGAATAAGTCGTGCTGGTAAGACAATAACCCCAGTATTTATCTTATTTTTTTCTTGCATTGTATTTTTCGTTAAGTAGAATAGTTAGTTAAATTTCAATTCAGTTTTAGTTTTTCTATTTCTTTTTGTTTTTGCGGAGCTCACCCCTGCAGGTCATTCCTATGGAAGGCGGTGGTCGCGATTCTTCATATGGCGGAGGTGCGGCTTGGTCTTGTTCTACACGCGTCTTCTGGTATGCTCATTTGCTGAGCATTGGGTACCCTCTTCCCCCAACTTTGTTTTAGAATATCTTAATGCATAGTTTAAGTCTGGGGGAGAGCTAGTATTTGTTACCCAAAGCACGTGCACACTGCATATGCATACTAGAAGCTTTTATTGATTTATTTTGTTTAGATCATTGCATCACACACCACTTGCACCCACTTGAGCGTGTGCTTAGCTGTTTGAGTGCCGCGAGTTAAACTCATTTCTTAAGCAAGGTTCGGGCAAATCATTGTGCTGGCTTTTAAATTATATAGTGGAGTAATATGTTGACTCCGGTGTTCCTAGTCTAATGCTTTTGTGAGCATAGAGATTTGTGTAGATTAGATTCCTTTTTATACTAGTAGTCTTATACATTTCTAATAGTGTAAGTAATGTTTGCTCTACTCAAATTGTGAATCCAGTTTGAATCAAAAGGTAGCATATGGGTGTGTGTAAATTATCGCTAGACGTGTATTGCTTGTGTGGGGAGGAAGGATAACCTTTCTCGGTGACTAAGAACTCGTCCCAAACGATTCTTGAAGCATTGGCATAGGATAATTCTGTTGCGCAAGAATGACGTAGGCCATCATTTTGGCCCGGTTGAGCCTTTGTGCCAATCCTGATATCTTATCCTCGTTAGCCCATTTGTGCCTACCCCATCCCTTTGATTCAGCTCCATATTTTATTCCACCAAAACCAAAAAGCCGATCCTAGTCACATACCCAAAGCTGAGCTTTAGCTGTTTTCACATTTGTATTTTGGAATGTTGATGTGGTGATGTTAAATTTGGATATGTGGTTGTACTCCCTGAACATTTGCTGAATTGAAAAAATATAAAATTAGAAGATGAAATGAAATGAGAAAAAAGAAAAGAAAAATGAGAATGAGTTTAATTGAAAATCTATTTGAGATATGTATTTTTGAGTAGGCGGTGCACATACCCATGCGTTCAGGTCCAAGTCTGGGGTGTGGTGCATCCGCGTGTTTTTGTAGCTGCGGGGATAGAGTTTTTGTTTAAGCTCATTTGGTTTGGGTGCTTTAAGCCGTCCTGTTTATCATTGTTTACCTCACCGTAACCCAAGCCTCATGAAAAACCTTAAGCCCTGCCGACTCACGCTATGAACTAATCTAGTGCTGTGGAGAGAATGTGACCGGGCGAGCTTATGGTCTCCAACACCGATGGATTTCGGTGGAGTTTATCCCAAACCCTAGCCTGGGCAATGCTCATATCAGCGTGTATTTTACTTTCCCCGTATGCGTGACCGATTGTTTCACCGTGATTCACATTTATGAGTAGTAGTAATATTTATTTACTCCATTAGAAGCATATAAACTATGTGTATAATTAGAAACCTTATCCACTATTTCTCTATGCACTTGGGTATGCGACTTCGCATGGTACTCCTCGGTGTAATTTTAAGCTAGCTATTTATTTTTCCCCGCCTGCTTAGGATGTGTTTGCTCGGGACGTGCAAACAGGTAAGTCTGGGGGTGTGATGAGTCCAGTTTATATAGTGATTTCCGGACTCATCTGGGCTAGTTTTCATGCATTTGCACTTCACTTTAGGCCTATATTCAATTCTATTTGATCACGTTGCCCATTTCATTGCTTAGTGCACATGTATTCCTGTGGTCTAGTATATTTTCATGCAGGTCCAAGGGTTGTGCGTTACTCGGGATGGGTTCTGGGGGATTTTCGGTCGAAAAAGCCACTGGTCGTGCGTTTTCCTTCGCGCACGACCAGGCGTACGACCACTGGTCGTGCGTTAATTCCCTCCCCATATCGAGCGACGGCACACGATCATTGGCCTTCTTTGCGCACGACCACTGGTCATGCGCCGATGACCGTGCGCTATTTTGCAGTTCAAGCCTATGCTACAGGTTCTTCGCGCACGATCAGAGGCATTCCTTCGCGCACGACCATTGGTCGTGCGCCTGATCGTGCGCGGTGTTTATTTCCTGCTCCGCCTATAAATAGGCAAGCGTGATTTTAGGTCGGGATCACTTCCAGTCCACCGTTTTCCGCCTATTTCGGGGGGTTCCGACTCCTCCAGCGCCGCCCACCTTAGGGAGGATCTTCGGGCAAGCTTTCAACGCCAAATCGTCGCCGGAGCTTCCTCTTGGCCTCCTCCTTCATCCTTGGGCTTCAAGAAGGGAGTCAACCTAGCCTTCTTCTTCAAGATTGGAGCAGCTTGTGATCATTCCTCCGGTTCGTGACACGAAGAAGACGGGTCCATTGGAAGGTAGTGACAACCTTCTCTACCCCGGACGCAGTTGAGGACCGAGCTTGGACGCGAATTGACAACTCGGCGATTCCTTCTGTGAATCCTCAACAAGACTTCGGAGTCGGTCGATTTCGCACACTCATCTCCTCTTGTAGTTGATAGTTTAGTTGGATTTCTTATATGTTTGATGAAGTATACTTTTATATGTTAACATTAGTATGAAATCATGTCTATGTGATTGAGTAATCTTGTTATATTTTCATTTGAGGTGTGCCTTGTGGTGTGGATTGTTTGTTGTGTTGTGCCGCCCTAACAATTGTTAGTGGTGTGCTTTGCGAAGAGGTGCTTGCGACCCTCATTCCGCCGCTCTCTCCACTCCATCTGCTAGCCTGCTCGTCCATCCGCCTAGCGATTCGGTGCATTGCGGCCCGTGTAGTCTTCCATCCCGCCTGGCGAAGCAGTGCGCTCAAGGCCTGCATAGGAGTAGTCGTAGCTATTTTTATTTTGTTTTCCGCAATCCAAACCAAGCCTCCCGCAATCCATCCGACCTTAAGGACTTCAATCTCAAGTCCTCCTCAATAGTCAACTCCACCTTACTGTGTTCCTTCCGAGATCGAAACTAGAGGATTTACTCCTCATTTTATATTACTTGAACGATCGGTACACTGCCGTTTCGTGTCGTAGTCAAGCTACCGCCTATAGCGGTGTGCGAGATTTGCGCATCAAGTACCTACAAGGAAACAGAAAGAGAGAAGTAGAAGGAAAAATGGAGGAGAGTGAAAGGGAGAGAAGTCGAAAAGCACAATTAGGTCGTATGCCTGAGTTGCTTTGAGTAGATGAATCATCGCAACTTAGGGTTATATTCGAAGCAATGTCAAAAGGAAATGAAATCAGCACGCCAAAACTTGTTGATGCCGCTTCTGCGCGTGCTTTGCAAATTCTATGTAGCGTCGAGAAGAATTCGACGCGGCTCCGAATATATTTCAGCAACCGTGATATTGACGTAAGCGTCTATATGTATTCGATGCTACGTCGAGTGCAATTCGAAGGATCTATCCCAATCTGCTCTCGAAGCTGACGTCGAGTAGAAATCGACGGTGCGTCGATTGTTTCCTAGCAATATCTTTCTATATAAAAAATAAGTTTGACTACATAATATAGTGGGAGTTACCTAAAGGGATCCATCAAGCATTCCCAGTGCATTGATGAAGAACTTGTGCTTACTTTCATCAAGTGGCTTAGTGAAGATGTCAGCCCTTTGAATATCAGTGGAAATGTATTTGTTGAAGCCATGCGGTCTCAAAGGGTTGAAGCCGAGCGGTCTCGTGCCATCGGTCTTTGCGGTCTCCCAGCACCAGACCGCGCCTTCTCCTCAGAAGTACGAGATCGCGTTATATGAAGATCACCGGTCTCCAGCTCCATCAAGTAATGGTCTGATAACCGCGGTCTGTGCGGTCTCCCAGCACCAGACCGCGCCTTCTCCTCAGAAGTGCGAGATCGCATTGTATGAAGATCTGCGGTCCCCAGCTCAATCAAATAATAGTTGGATAACTGCGGTCTGTGCGGTCTCCCGGAATCAGACCATTGTCTCTCCTCAGGAATACCAGATCGCTTCATATGAAGAGAAGCGGTATGGTACCCACGACCTCTCCTTTATAGGGGAGTGTTCGCCAGGGCGGTCTCACGATCTGTTGGCCTTCTCTGTCACACGACCTTCCTCCTGTCGTGTGACCGCCAGTCTTCTCTCCAGACCGCGGAGGTCGATGTGGTCTCGTTCTCCCTGACTGCCTGACCGCCCAGCTCTCTTTGTGTATTGCATTTGTATTTAGTCCCACATTGTGTATTTGGTTTTTTCCTCTTTCCCTCCTAGTCTATATAAAGGAGGCAATACTCTTGTAATACTTAGATTTTTTGGAAATAAAAATTCGGTTATTTTCAAAATCTCATATGGTATCAGAGCTCGCAACGATCCTTGTTTTGTGAACTCTCTCTCCTCCAAACCGCGCGATCTCCCTTGTTTTTCGGCCTTCTAGCCGCGAGACCGCACAATCTACCTTTCCTCCTGCCGATCTCTTCTCATCGGTACCTCTTCTGAGACTGTTCTCACCTCCACTCCTCTGACTACTCCAGCCTCTACCTCTACTACCTCTATCTCTACTTCTGGCAATCTTGGCACCTCCTCCAAGCTCACTGGCTCTAATTATCAGGATTGGAGCGTCTCATTCACCTTCCTCTTACGCTCTCAACGCAAACGACACCATCTCACTGATGATCCTCCTCTCAAAGGGTCTGCTACCTTTGATGATTGGGATGCTAGCGATGCTCTGGTCGGCACCTGGCTTGCTAACAGTCTCTCTGATGAGTGTCTTCCCATCATTCATCATGATGAGACCGTCAAAGCAGCTTGGAACCATCTTGCTGCCCTTTACTCCAAAGTTGCCAAAACCTCCCGCATCTACACTTTGTATGCTGATCTCCTTGCCCGCCCAACCATCGATCCCACCACAGCATATCAAGATGTTCAGGCCCTTGGGGCTGAAATCCTTCAGCATCATCCCTTCTCTGCTGATCTTCAGAACAACATAAACACTTCCAGGAGCTCCTCGTTGTGTGTTACCTTCTTCATCTTCCTGAGTCCTATGATATGATCTGACAACAAATTCTTGGGGAAGCTGACTCTCCAACCCTTGATGCCACCGCTGCTCGGGTCTCTGACATTACCTCCCTTCTCCAACGACCCTTGTTATCCTCTCCTCCTCTAGATAGCTTTGCTCACCGGCTGAACGTGGTCACCCCGGTTTTCGTTGCGGTTCTATTGGTGGTCGCGGACCCCCTCGGTACATTTTTTCTCATTGCAGTCGAAAGGGTCACACTACTGACCGCTGCTATCTCAAGCATCCCCACCTTCATCCCGCAGCTGCGACTTCTCATCCTGGTACTACACAGCTATCTGCTTTTGTTGCTACCTCCTCAGGTAGCGTGCACATGGTTACTGAAGGTAAGTGGCTTATTGATTCTGGAGAAACAAATCATATGACAGGGAACCCTCACCTTTTCTCACAGTTACTAGAACACAAGAATTTGCCCCCAGTTCTAACAGCAGATGGTTCTCCCTCACATGTGTGTGGGACTGGAATAGTCCAAGTCACTCCAACAATTTCTCTTAAGAATACTCTTTATGTGCCTACATTTCCTTGCAACTTACTATCAGTCAAGGCTCTATCTAAACAGTTACAATGTTCTATTATATTTACTCTGACTAACTGTTATTTTTCAGGATCTGCACACGAAGGAGACAGTTGCTACTGGGACTGAGAGTGGAGGCTTCTACTTCCTTGACATTCTTGCTCCTTTTTCTGCTTCCACACCCTCTGATTCTCTCCATCAATGGCACCTCCGTCTTGGTTACCCTCCACCTCGGTTGATGTATCAACTTCTACCTCACCTCGCCAACGATACCTCTCCTCTCAACTGTGAAGCTTGTCAACTTGGAAAGCACCATCGGGCATCCTATCCTGCCAAGCATGGTCGTAGCTTGACTCGTCCCTTTGATCTTGTTCACTCTGATATCTGGGGTCCTTCTCCTACCAAGACTGTGGGTGGGAGTAGTTTGTATTTTGTTACTTTTATTGATGATTTTTCTCTATGTACTTGGGTGTGTCTTTTAAAAGAATGCTCTGAACTATTTACTGTTTTCTCAACCTTCTATAATGAAATTTCCACTCAATTTGGAGTGTCTATCAAAGCTATTCGCACTGATAATGCTAAAGAATATATCTCTCATCATTTTTCTGAGTTTTGCATGAATCATGGAATTATACATCAAACTAGTTATCCTTATACTTCTCAAAAAAATGGGATCGCGGAACGTAAGAATCGTCATCTCCTTGACATGACTCGCACCTTACTCTTCCAGATGAATATGCCCAAAAACTATTGGGGTCATGCCATCCTCATCTCCTGCTATCTCATTAACCGCATTTCCTCTGCTCTTCTCCAAGGCTCCACACGTTTTTCTCTTCTATATCCTACCTTGAAACCTTTCCCGTTACCTATCAAAGTCTTCGGTTGTACTGCGTTTGTCCACACTCCTTCGCCAGGTCGGGACAAACTCTCCCCTCGGGTAGTTAAGTGTGTCTTTGTTGGTTACTCTCCCACTCAAAAAGGTTACCGATGCTATGATTCTCTTCTTTGCAAACAATATGTTTCCGCTGATGTCACCTTCTTTGAAAATATACCATACTTTTCTCACTCTTCCACCTCTGTGCCTCCTACAACCCATCCACCACCTCCTCTCATTCACTCCACTCCAACAACACCTCCTCTCCCAACTCTACCACCTCCTCCTCTCACTCCACCATCTACAGAGTCTCCTACCATTTGTCCTCCTACTCCAGGGCCTCCTCTTCCAACTCTTGGGCCAGCACTATCTTCTTCCGATGATGACTCTCCTGCTAATACAGTTGATGAGTCCCAATTATATACACATATATGGACTCATCTGGGCCGATTTTCTAGTCTATGCACTACATTTTAGGCATGTTTTCGCTCATATTTGTTATTCCATGCTATGTGCACTTCTAGGCCCGTTTTGGTGTTATTTCTTGTTTATCTTCGTTATTAGTTTTCATGCATTGTTAAGTGCC
Organism: Dactylorhiza incarnata; assembly: GCA_033032865.1. Classification (NCBI taxonomy): domain Eukaryota; kingdom Viridiplantae; phylum Streptophyta; class Magnoliopsida; order Asparagales; family Orchidaceae; genus Dactylorhiza; species Dactylorhiza incarnata. Next base: position 17,898,393 of record JAWHQI010000024.1, read on the forward strand.
ACCTTCAGTGGCTAGATTGGTGTTGTATGCTGGAACAGGAGTCGTGCAGGTGTTCCCGGTACAATTCTGTACAGGAACACTGCGCACGATCACTGGTTCTATTGCGCACGACCACTAGTCGTGCGCCGCTGATCGTGCGCACTTAACCCCCATTTAATGAGTTTTGTCTCGACCAATGCGCACGACCACTTACTATAGTGTGCACGACCAGCGTTCGTGCGCCACTGGTCGTGCGAACATTATATTTTATAAATTTCTTTGGTCGTGCGCCACTGGTCGTGCGAACATTATATTTTATAAATTTCTTACATTGCAGGATCCGCCCAGGCAGGCGCACGATCACTGGATTCTAGTGCGCACGACCACTGGTCGTGCGCCACTAATCGTGCGCACTGTTTATTCCAGCGCCTATAAATTGAGCTCCTCGCGAATTAGGTCGGGATCGCGCATTTCTTCCGCCCAGCTCCGCCGTTTTCGCCCCTTCCGCAGGTTCTCCGCCCCCTAGGCCTCATCCATCATCCAAGAGCTTCAAGGAGAGGTTTCTAGCCCAAGGATCGCCAACGTCGAGCAAGGAGATCGTGTATCGGAGTAGATTGGATCGTGACACGAAGAAGACGAGCCATTGGGAGGAAGTGACAGCCCTCCTCTACCTCGGACGCAGTTGAAGAACGAGCTTGGACGCGGATTGACAACCCAGCGATTCCAACCGTGAATCTTCGGCAAGGCTTCGGATGTGGTCGACTCCTTTACCCTCTTTTTCCTTCTTTATGTTGATGATTGTTTAGGTTAGACTCTTCTATATTTTGATGATGTGCACAATGAATCTTGTTATCTAATGTCTATTTCATTTATTTGAGATTATATTATTCATATGTGTTTATGAGATGCGCCCCCATCTAATTTCCATTCCTCCTTCGTGTTCGGTGCCGCACTAACAATTTCTAGTGGCGTGCTTGTCGAAGAGGTGCTTGCGACCCTCATCCGTATGCATACTCTTCCATCCGCCTAGCGAAGCGTGGCATAGCGGCCCGTGTAATCCATTCCGACTCCGCCGGTGCGAACCATTCCATCCGCTTGCCTACTATTCCATCCGCCTAGCGAAGCGTGGCATAGCAGCCCGTGTAATCCATTCGCCCTACGAAGCAGTGCGCTCAAGGCCTGCACAGTTCGACTCCGCTTGCCTACTCGTCCATCCGCCCTTGCGACGCAGCGCTCTCAAGGCCTGCCTAGTCTCCATCCCGCCAAGCGAAGCATTGCATAGCGGCATTGCATAGGAGTAGTTTAAGTTGTTTTCTTTTATTTTCCACAAACCAAGTCCCCCATTTCCGCATCCATCCACTCGAAAGGACTTCAATCTCAAGTCCTTCCTCGATAATAAACTCCACCTTACTGTGTTCCTTTGAGATCGATACTTGGGGATTCATTCCCATTTTATATTACTTGAACGATCGGTACACTGCCGTTTCGTGCCGCAGTCTTACTACCTCCTATAGCGGTGTGCTAAGATTTGGGCCATCAACAGTCACTACAGCAGACCTCCCTATTGCCCTTTGAAAGGGAGTTCGCTCATGTACGCAACATTCTATTTATGATGTTGTGACCTATGCTCAACTCACCCCCTCTGCTAGGGCGTTTGCTATTGCTATTTCAGATACCGTCATTCCAGCTAATTATCAGGATGCTCTTGCTTATCCACAGTGGAAGGCCACCATGGATGAAGAAATAACCACTCTTCAAGACCGTGGCACGTGGACCCTTGTTCCTCCACCTCTTGGGGTAGATGTTGTTGGATGTAGATGGGTCTTTGTGATCAAATATTGTGTCGATGGCTCTGTCGACCGATACAAGGCTCGCTTGGTTGCCAAAGGTTTTACTCAGACATATGGCGTTGACTTCTTTGACACCTTCTCCCCTGTTGCTCGACTTATAACCATCAGGGTCCTCTTCTCTATGGCCGTCAACAAAGGGTGGCAACTCTCTCAATTGGACGTCAAGAATGCCTTTCTTTATGGTGATCTTCAAGAGGTAGTTTTCATGGAGCAACCTCCAGGGTATGTTGCTCCGGGGGAGACTCGTGTATGTAAGCTCGAGAAGGATATCTATGATCTAAAGAAAAATCCTCGTGCCTGGTTTGAAAAGTTTAACGAAGTTATCAAGGTAATTGGGTTTGCCCGCAGCTCTGCAGATCACTCTCTCTTCATTCGCAAGACCTCTCATGGAATGGTTGTTCTGGCTGTCTACGTTGATGACATCCTTCTCACTGGCAATGATATTGAAGGTATTGCCCTTACAAAGAAACATCTCCTTCAACACTTTGTAACCAAAGACATGGGGACTCCAAAGTATTTTTTGGGTATTGAGATCTCAAGAAAGCAGAGTTCTGTTGTCCTCTCACAACGTAAGTATGCAATTGACCTTCTGAAGGAAACAGGTCTTCTTGGTGCTAAACCTGCTAGTATCCAATGGCAATAGGAGACGACAAACTATGGAATATATGACAACTCTCCACCTCTAATTGATAGCACTAGATACTGTCTTCTTGTAGGCAAGCTCATCTACCTAACTGTAATAAGACCTGATATTTGTTATGCCATTGGGAAGGTCAACCAATTTATGCAAGCCCCAAGGGAATTTCATCCTCAGGTTGCTCTAAAGATATTGGAATACGTTAAGGGATCTCCAGGAAAGGGACTTTTGTTTCAAAGAAACAACCATCTCAAGATAGAAACCTACTCAGATGCTAGCTACGCTGATGATAAAGGTGACAGAAAATCCACATCTAGGTTCTATACATTCATGGGAGGAAATCTTGTGAGCTGGAAGAGCAAGAAAAAGCAGTAGTATCCATATCGAGTGGTGAGGTCGAGTACAAGACCATGGCCCAAACTACATATGAATTGAAGTGGTTACGAACTCTCCTTCTAGATTTTGGAGAAGTTTACAACCATCCCTTGCCAATGTTCTGTGACAATAAAGCTGCAATCTATATATCTCAAAATCTAGTATTTCATGAGAGAACCAAACACATTGAAGTGGACTGTCATTTTATCAGGGAAGAAATCTTGAAGAAACAAATCTGCACTCCATTCGTAACTTCGGATAAATAGCTGGATGATATCTTCACCAAACCCATATCTTCATCCTTCTCTAATGTGTGCAACAAGCTAGGCATGATTGATATATATGCTCCAGCTTGCGGGGGAGTGTTGAAGCCATGCGGTCTCAAAGGGTTGAAGCTGAGCGGTCTCGTGCCAGCGGTCTGTGCGGTCTCCCAGCACCAGACCGTGCCTTCTATTCAGAAGTACGAGATCGCATTATATGAAGATCAGCAATCTCCAGCTCCATCAAGTAACGGTCTGATAACCGCGGTCTGTGCGGTCTCCCAGCACCATACCACGCCTTCTCCTCAGAAGTGCGAGATCGCGTTGTATGAAGATCTGTGGTCCCCAGCTCAATCAAATAACAGTTGGATAACCGCGGTCTGTGCGGTCTCCCGGAATCAGACCGTCGTCTCTCCTCAGGAATACCATATCGCTTCTTATGAAGAGAAGCGGTCTGGTACCCCCGGGCTCTCCTTTCCGGGGGAGTGTTCGCCAGGGCGATCTCACGATCTGTTGGCCTTCTCTGTCACATGACCTTCCTCCTGTCGTGTGACCGCCAGTCTTCTCTCCAGACCGTGGAGGTCGCTGCGGTCTCGTTCTCCCTGACCTCCTGACCGCCCAGCTCTCTTTGTGTATTGCATTTGTATTTAGTCCCACATTGTGTATTTGGTTTTTCCTCTTTCTCTCCTAGTCTATATAAAGGAGACAATACTCTTGTAATACTTAGATATTTTGGAAATAAAAATTCTGTTATTTTCAAATTCTCACAGTATCGAAGGTTGATCTTACCCTTCTCAGCATTATCCCTGAGAAAGTGGTTCCTTATCTCTATGTGCTTAGTTCTGTTGTGGAGAATAGGATTGGAAGTTATAGAAATAGCACTAGAGTTGTCACAAAATTTTGTGGAATTGACAAGAGAAAAGTTGTAATCTAACAACTGATTTTGCATCCACAATATTTATGAGCAGCAACTTCCTGTAGCTATATACTCAGCTTCAGCTATAGAAGTTGAGACTGTGGTTTTCTTCTTGCTAAACCATGAGATTAGTCTAGCACCCAAGAATTGACATGTTCCTAAGGTGCTTTTTCTATCCAGCCTGCATCCAGCATAGTCTGCATCTGAATAGACAACTAATTCAAAACCAGATTCAGCTGGATACCACAAGCCAAGTTCAGGTTTACCCTTTAGATACCTGAGTATCCTTTTTACAGAACTCATGTGGGATTTCTTGGGGTCAACCTGAAACCTAGCACATATACAGGTGGCAAACATTATATCTGGTCTGCTAGCTCTTAGGTAGAGAAGAGAACCAATGGTTGGTCTGTAAGTCTTCTGATCAAAGGATTTACCCTTTTTCATCTTTATCTAGAACAACATTACTATCCATGGGGTTTTCATGATAGATGCATTTTCCATCCCAAACCTCTTAATGAGATCTCTAGTATACTTGGATTGGGATATGAAAATGCCATCTGCATTCTGCCTTACTTGGAGCCCCAAGAAATAAGATAGTTCCCTCATGCTACTCATTTCAAATCTTAACTGCATTAGGTATGCAAACCTTTTGCATAGAGATTGATCTGTTGACATAAATATAATGTCATCTACATATATTTGTACTAGTAAAAGCTGGTTCTTTGGTTATCTTATGAATTGTGTTTTATCCACTTTCCCTCTTTCAAAGGAGTGTTCCATAAGGAATGTGGATAAGGTCTCATACCAAGCTCTTGTAGCTTGCATGAGGCCTTATAGTGCTTTATCTAACCTATATACAAAAGAGGGAAAAGATGGATTGACAAAACCTGGGAACTGCTCCACGTACACTTCTTCTTGAAGAGTTCCATTTAGGAATGCACTCTTCACATCCTTCTGATAGACTTTAATCTTCATGTGAGCTGCATGTGCAAGGAACATTCTGATGGCCTCTAGCCTTGCTACTGGAGCAAATGTCTAGTTGAAGTCAATCCCCTCCACTTGCCTGTATCCTTGGGCCACAAGTCTGGCCTTATTCCTGATTATGACTCTTGTTGAATCAATTTTGTTTTTGAATACCCATTTGGTGCCAATGACTGGGTAATTCTTTGGTCTTTCAACCAATGTCCAGACCTTATTCCTCTCAAACTATGTTAGCTCTTCTTGCATTGCAGATATCTAGTGAGGAACATTGTTTGCTTCTTCAAACCTTTTAGGTTCATATTGAGAGAGGAAACACTACAACATTGTTTCATTTGTGAGCTAATTCCTTGTTTTTGTTGGACATGTGTGTCATATCCCTTTGTTTGAGAATAACAAATCCCAAATTGTATTTGATCTTGTATTTTGTGTGTTTATAGTGTGCAGGAACTATAGGTGCAATACTCCACAGGTAGAAAGCAGCAGAATTAAAAAATCTGGAATAATGCACTACCGCTGGCGCTAGCTCTACCGCCAGGCGCTAGCCGTTCGACGAAATTGAAGCTGCGTTCGACGAAAATTTAGGTCGACGAAAATTCCGTTCGACGAAATTTCGTTCGATGAATTTGTCTCCGTTCGACGAATTTGTCTTTGTTCGACGAAATTTCTGTTCGACGAACTTTAAGCTCTGATCGACGAAAGTTCATTCTGCCACGCCGCCAACGGTTTTCGCTACCGCCAGCGCTAGCGCTACCGCCTGGCGCTAGCTCAAATTCGTGCACAGTGCCACGCCGCCGATAGTTTCGCAACCGCTCCACACGAACGCTACCGCAGGCGCTAGGAGCTACCGCAGGCGCTAGGAGCTACCGCAGGCGCTAGGAGCTACCGCAGGCGCTATCTCCAAGTTGTATAAAATGATGGGCTCTCTCTCGTTTCAGCGAGTGCTTCTAGAGAGATTACTTGTGCCATATTTCCAGAGCTGCTACTCTTCCGAAAGTTCATCTCCCACTCAAAATTCAAAGAGGATTTCTGGAGAAGGAAGCCACCACGCTACATCCGAAGGACGATCGCTTCAACCTCACATATACTACAACGATCCTTCATCCTCAACTTCAGAGATCTCATATAGGGAGTTTCATTATTGTTAATTTTATTTTCATTCCATATTCCTTTGTAATCGTTTAGTTAATTCGCCTTGGGTTGGCGACTAGGTCTGGGTAGGACTTAGGAGAAATTCGCCTTGTGTTGGCGACTAGTTCTAGGTGATTAGATCTAGGGGGCTCGTGGCCATATCCGGGGAAGGATTGGCTAGAGCGGCTTGAGGCCTTATCCGTGGAAGGATAGGCTAAAGACAACGGGTTTGTAGGGATACAAGTCGGTATAGAAAAGGAAAAATTGTATTACTTTATTCGCCTCCGATTTCAAGCGCTATTGAAATCAATTTTTGTAAACACTTTTTTCATATAATATAATCATGTCTCTTTATGTGTTTACTTGATTTCTATCATTTGGCATAATTTATAATATTGCAAATTATAATTGTTTCATACTTTAAGTTAAATTGATTATTTCATTATGATTATCTCTAAACAAATTTAGTAAAAATTATCAAAGATTTGTATTCCCTTATTCACCCCCCCCCCCTAAGGGCGTCGTAAGATCCAACAAGTGGTATCAGAGCCAGGATATTCCAAACGGTTTAAAAACCAGGAATAATGGCGTCTTATGATCTCGCTTTTTCCGAGGGTCAGGGAATTAGTAGACCTCCACTCTTTACCGGGTCAGATTATAATTATTGGAAAAATAGGATGCGTTGTTTTCTAAGGACCCTAGATATTGAGATTTGGAACATGGTAGAAGAAGAATACACTCCTCCTACAATTGTAGTTGGAGAGGTTATGTTAGAAAAACCCAAAGATAAATGGGATGATCGATAAACTCAAATGTAAAAATAACGCAAAAGCCATGAATGCTCTATTTTGTGCGTTAGATAGAAATTAATTTAATAGAATTTCTGTATGTACTACTGCATGTGAAATTTGGAATCATTTGAAAGTTACTCATAAAGGTACATCGCAGGTTAAAGATTCCAAGCTTTTCCAACTGGAGTCGGAATATGAAAATTCTGAATGGATGAAAGCGAAGATGTTGATGGTATGTACATGCGCTTCACCAAGATCGTCAATACCTCAAAAGCTCTTGGAAAGACCTTCTCAAATGGCAACTTGGTCCGAAAGATCCTTCGTTCCCTTCCTCCAAAATTCAACCCGAATGTGACAGCCATTTCAGAATCGCACAATCTAAGGACGCTCCAAGTTGAGATTCCCATTGGGAATCTCAAAACCCATGAGGTAGAACTCAAAATCCAATTTGATGAATACAACAAGGAGCCAAAGAAGAAGGCATTGGCACTAAAATCAAAGAAAGAGTGCCAAGAGGATGAGGATGAAGATGAAGAAAGCCTTTTGGTGAAGAACTTTCAAAAATTCATGCGCAATCCGGAAAGGAGAAACACCTTTCTAAAATATTTCCAAAAGGGTGAAAGATGGAAAGGGTCATCTTCAAAGAAGGAAAAAGAGAGCAACAATGAAGAAAAGAGACCTCCACCGGAATGCTATCATTGTAGGAAGACGGGGCACATAAGGAGACAATGCCCAAAATTCTTGAAGGAGAAAAAGGAGAAACGACACAAAGGGAAAGAAAAGAAGAAGGTGCTAAAGGCAAAGACATGGGATGACTCCTCTTCCTCCTCCTCCGAAGAATCAAGCGGGTCTTCATCAAGCGAAGATGAGGAAGCAAACATGTACCTCATGGGACATGGAAACGACGGCGATGACACCAGTGTTCCTAGTGACACTGAGGTAACTCCTCCCACTTATGATGAATTGTTTAATGAATTCTTTGAAACTTGCAAAGCTTTTGATAAAAATATGAAAGATATTATTTTATTGAATCGTGAAAATGAATCTCTTATTAAAGAAAATCAAAAGCTTTCCAAAAAGGTAATTGTTTTAGAAAAGAGAAAGGTTTCTTGCCAAGAGTGTGATCACTCCACTAAATTGGCAAAAGATTTTGAAGAGTCACTTTCTAAAGCCCTCGCTCAAGCCAAAACTCTTACAAAAGAGAAGGGGAATTAGAAAGGAAATTAGAAGCCTCTCTTTTGCAAATCAAAAATAATAAAAAAAGGTTTTGAAAATAGGTGTGTCATGCTTGTGAAAGAAAACTCTTCACTTAAAGCACAAGTTCATGATCTCACCATGGCCATTAAAAAATTTTGGAATAGGCCAAAAATCTCTGGAAATGATCATAGGGAACCAGTGTCATGGTTCTGGAAAATTTGTGCTTGGATATCGAGGTGAGGGCTACCGCCCGGCGCTAGCCACTAACGCCGGCGGTAGCACCTCATACCAGAAACCTAAATTTTCTTTTTCAAAATGTTTTTCTTCTGTAAATCCAACTTTTTCCAGCAAGAAAATATTCCAGAAAAGGGTCTCAACCCCCTTTATTTCGTGTGCAAACTGTTATAAGTTAGGTCACACATCTAGTTCTTGCAGGAGAATAAAACAAAATGCCTTAAAACAAATCTGGGTACCTAAGGCTTCCACTTACTCTATGGGTGGTACCACTTGGGTATCCGGATCTTTACTCTCATCTTCTTTCTAGATGTGCAGGCAGGCTAAGGACAATGAAGATGTGTGGTACTTGGATTCAGGATGCTCCAAGCACATGACGGGCAATAAAGCAAAGTTCCTTAGCGTAGAAAAGAAGAAGGGAGGGATCATGACATTTGGTGACAACGGAAGAGGAAGGATCATGGGAATTGGTACAGTTGGTAACAAATCCTTTACTATATCTAATGTTCTTTATGTGAAAGGATTAAAACACAATTTAATTTCTTTTAGCCAATTATGTGATAAAGGATTAGATGTGTTATTTGAATCTTCCACAAATCTATGCAAAATATCTAATCCTATTACAAACAATATTTTACTAACTGCACCAAGAATACACAATGTTTATATAGTTTCATTTCATGATCTTTCAAAATCATCTTTAAAATGTTTTATTACCAAAAATGATGAACTTGAACTTTGGCATAGAAGGCTAGGACATGCTAGCACAAAACTTTTTGTAAAACTTGCCAAAAGAGATTTAATTAGAGGATTGCCTAGATTAAATGGAAATTTACCTTCACTTTGTCCACCATGTCAAAAAGGTAAAATTACTAGATCCTCTTTCAAAAGTTAAAATGTTATTTCTACCACAAGACTTTGCAATTAATTCATATGGATCTTTTTGGTCCCGTTAGCACCGCAAGTCTTGGTGGTAGATTATATACATATGTTTTAATAGATGATTTTTCTAGATATTGTTGGACAATATTTCTCTCATCTAAATCTGAAGCGTTTTGTGAATTTTCAAAATTATGTACTCGTATTAAAACTGAAAGTAATTTAAAAATTAAATGCATTCGCTCGGATCATGGAGGAGAATTTGAAAATGACAAATTTACATCTTATTGTGATATGTTAGGCATAAAACATGAGTTCTCCGCACCACGCACACCACAACAAAATGGTGTTATAGAAAGAAAGAATAGGACACTTCAAGAGCTAGCACGCACTATGTTATGTGAATATAAATTACCTAAGTCCTTTTGGGCCGAAGCCGTAAACACATCATGTTATGTTATAAATAGAATCATGCTTCGCCCATCTTTAAATCTCACACCATATGAACTTTATTTTCAAAAGAAACCTAATGTATCTTACTTCAGAGTTTTTGGTTGTAAATGCTTTATTTTAAATACAAAAGATAGCTTGGGAAAGTTTGATGAAAATGTGATGAAGGAACATTTCTTGGATACTCTTCAACTAGTAAAGCTTATAGAGTTTTTAATAAAAGAACTAGAAAAGTTGAAGAGTCAATTAATGTGAAATTTGATGAGCTTGTTCCTTGTATAGAAAGACTTTCCGCAGGCAAAGAGGATGATCTATTACCTCCTTTGGAGCATGGTGATGAAGAACCTTCCAAAGAAGAAGAAGAGGAGGCCAAGAAAGATTAATATGTACCTCCTAGCATCTTAAAATTTACAAAGGATCATCCACGGGAACTTATAATTGGTGAACCATCCATCGGGGTAAGAACTCGCTCTTCTCTTCATGAATCTTTTTCAAATATTTGTTTTGTTTTCGAAATAGAACCAAAAACTATTTCTGCTGTTTTAAATGATGAATTTTGGTTTTTGGCTATGAATGAAGAGTTAGAACAATTTGAGCGACATAATGTTTGAAAATTAGTTGAAAGACCATCTAATCACCCGGTTGTAGGTGTAAAATGGATTTTTAAAAAATAAATTAGATGGTGAGTCAAAAATCTCTAGAAATAAAGAACGATTAGTAGCACAAGGATATTCTCAAATCGAGGGGATAGACTTTGATGAATCTTTTGCACCCGTTGCTAGATTAGAGTCTATAAGAATTTTTATAGCATTTACAAGCTTTAAAAGAATAAAACTATTTCAAATGGATGTGAAAAGTGCTTTTCTAAACGGGTATGTAAAAGAAGAAGTTTATGTTGAACAACCCTCCAATTTTATTAGTGAAAATTTTCCAAATCATGTTTATAAACTAGAAAAAGCGCTTTATGGTTTAAAACAAGCGCCCTGTGCATGGTATGAAAGACTTACATCATTTTTATTAAAGCACGGTTATATTATGGGAAGTTCGGATAATACTCTCTTCATTAAGCACAACAATGATGATATAATTATTTTACAAATATATGTTGATGATATTATTTTTGGATCTACTAATGTAGAGATGTGTAAAGAAGTTATTTTAGTGATGAAAAATGAATTTGAAATGAGTCTTGTAGGATAACTTTCTTATTTCCTTGGTTTTCAAATATCACAAAGAATTGATGGTATTTTTATGTCAAACTAAATATGTCCATGATATGCTTAAACGTTTTGGATTTGAAAACCTTAAACATGCTTCTACACCAATGAGTGCATCACTAAAATTAGGAAAAGATGAATCAGGAATTTCTATAGATCAAACTTTATATAGAGGTATGATAGGGTCTCTACTTTATCTAAGTGCAACTAGACCCGATATTATGTTTGTCGTATGCTTATGTGCTCAGTTTCAAGCCAATCCAAAAGAATCTCATTTAAAAGGGGTAAAACGAATTTTTAGATATCTCATTGGGTCATCTAGATTAGGATTATGGTACCCGCATAATAATTCATTCACACTTCACGGCTACTCCGATTCAGACTATGCCGGTTGTTCACTTGATAGAAAAAACACTATTGGTAATTGTCATTTTCTAGGACCTTCATTAGTTGCATGGTCTAGTAGGAAATAAAATTCGGTTACACTCTCCACCACGGAGGCCGAATACATTGCATTAGGAAGTTGTTGTGCACAAGCACTATGGATGAGCCAAACTTTAGAGGACTTTGGTTTTCATCTAAAACATATTGAATTAAAATGTGACAACAAAAGTGCCATTGATCTCACAAATAATCTGGTACACCACTCTAGATCCAAACATATAGATGTGCGTCATCATTTTATAAGGGATCACATTAAAAAGGAAAATGTAAGGATTAGTTACATTGGCACGGACTCTCAACTTGCTGATATATTTACTAAACCTCTTCCCGATGCAAGGTTTCAAATGTTAAGGTTGGAATTAGGAGTCTTAGACATTGTAGGATGAATAACATGTAAAACGCTAATGTTTTATGCAATTTGAGCAATCAAGACATCTCTGAATATTACACAATTTCTGCATAAGACTACTATTAAGACCCCTAATCAATATCAAAAATCAAAAATTTAAAATTCTTAAGAAATCGTGTACTGTTTGTTGCGCTATCACTAGCGTCGGCGCTAGCGTGGGTTTGTGATTTTTCTGTTTATTAAAATTTCTAAAAATCAAGAAAAATATGTTAGTTTATATGTACTAATTTATTTTTGTGTTTCTGTCTATTTTATTTTTGTTTTATTTGCATTATGAAAAATCAACTACAAAAATTTAAAATTCAAAAATACAAAAATATGTTTGTGTGATTTTTTCTGTTTTTATTTCATTAAAAAAATTTCAAAACAACAAAAAAACTGTATGATCTTTATTACTAATATCAAGCATGAATGAATTCTATTATTTAGAATTATTTACAATGTTAAAATTTATTCCTTGAAATTACTATGAACATTGTTTTGCTTATCATGCTTTGATATATCTATTTAAAGTGCATCAATTGTATTGAAAAATATGTGTAGAACCAAGCTTAGCATGCCTCTAAGTATGAGTAAATGTATTATGATTGATAATGATACCTTTCACTCACTTATTTTGGTAACCAACATGTGTGTTTAAATCTTAAAATGCTTGCTTGTGCATTGTATTTGTACAATGAATTAAAACTTGCATAAGTTTATTTGCCTACACTACATTTGAATTGCACTTATGAAATTTAGAAAAGTGGTTAAGTTAAAAATTTGGGTTTGCAAAACAAGTGTATTCGGAGAATGTTGTCTCACAAATGTGAACAAAAATAATTATATGTGTAGACAACTATAACTCCACCAAGCACTACTTGAATCTCCTGATAAGTCTTCATAAGCATTGTGAGGTTGAGCACCTTGGAAAGAATAGTAAAGTATCTTGTGCAACCCTTGATTAATACACCACTTTTTATAAAAATAGTGTGCATTAAAGTGTGTGAAAGTAATATACTTGTGTTTTATTGTGCACTTTACTTTACATATGTCTTGTATTTTGTTGATTCAAATCAAAACATTGCCCAAAATACACTTATGTGCACATCATTATCTTTCATAACACTTCTTCTCATGAGTATTGGATTCTATTGCTTTATCTATACTACTCTTTATATAAGAAATGCACTAGATAACCTAGCATGATCTCTACAATGTTTTGGTATCTCTTGAACTTAAAATTAAGTAACATTATAGTATAATCTCTGTTTGATATGTTCATTTCATGCTTGGTATCTTTATGAAAAACTTTGAGATTTCAAAAAGTGTAAAACATCTTTCAATTTTGAACTATAACTCATATTTTTACTTATGCTTTTTCATGCTTACAAAAGATGTTTCTTATAATCTTCGGCTTCCTTACAACTCTTATTTTTTTTATATCTCTTATATACTATGCTTAAAATCTTTATCATTATCTATATTAAAAAGCTCGATCATGCTTTATCATTAATAAGAAATGCCTCCTTACTACCCTCACCCCACCTTCTTTTGATAATACCAAAAGGGGGAGATTAATTGAAGAAATCTATATAGGAGAAATATAGAATATTAAGGGGAGAATAATTCATGTACTATCATTTAGGGGAGTAAAATATAAATTGCATTTATGTAGGGGGAGCATTAAGATAGGGGGGGTATGCACATTATCATGCTTATCATATACTATAGTTGCACTATCATCTTGCTTATCTTATACAATAAACACTATTGTTGATTTCTTGCTAAGATGATTTGTTATTATCAAAAGGGGGAGATTGTTGGACATGTGTGTCACATCCCTTTGTTTGAGAATAAAAAATCATAAATTGTATTTGATCTTGTATTTTGTGTGTTTATAGTGTGCAGGAACTATAGGTGCAATAATCCACAGGTAGAGAGCAGCAAAATTAAAAAATCTGGAATAATGCACTACCGCCGGCGCTAGCGCTACCGCCAGGCGCTAGCCGTTCGACGAAATTGAAGCTGCGTTCGAGGAAAATTTAGGTCGACGAAAATTTCGTTCGACAAAATTTCGTTCGACAAATTTGTCTCCGTTCGACGAAATTTCCATTCGACGAACTTGAAGCTCCGATCAACGAAAGTTCGTTCTGCCACGCCGCCGATGGTTTTCGCTAGCGCTACCGCCTAGTGCTATCTCAAATTCGTGCACAGTGCCACGCCGCCGACATTTTCACAACCGCTCCACACGAATGCTACCGCAGCCGCTAGGAGCTACCGCAGGCGCTATCTCCAAGTTGTATAAAATGATGGGCTCTCTCTCGTTTCAGCGAGTGCTTCCAGAGAGATTACTTGTGCCATATTTCCAGAGCTGCTACTCTGCCGAAAGTTCATCTCCCACTCAAAATTCAAAGAGGATTTCTGGAGAAGGAAGCCACCACGCTACATCCGAAGGACGATCGCTTCAACCTCGCTTATACTACAGCGATCCTTCATCCTCAACTTCAGAGATCTCATATAGGGAGTTTCATTATTGTTATTTTTATTTTCATTCCATATTCTTTTGTAATCGTTTAGTTAATTCGCCTTGGGTTGGCGACTAGGTCTGGGTAGGACTTAGGGGGAAATTTGCCTTATGTTGGCTACTAGTTCTAGGTGATTAGATCTAGGGGGCTCGAGGCCATATCCGGGGAAGGATTGGCTAGAGCGGCTTGAGGCCTTATCCTGGGAAGGATAGGCTAAAGCCAACCGGTTTGTGGGGATACAAGTCGGTATAGAAAAGGAAAAATTGTATTACTTTATTCGCCTCCGATTTCAAGCGCTATTGAAATCAATTTTTGTAAACACTTTTTTCATATAATATAATCATGTCTCTTTATGTGTTTACTTGATTTCTATCATTTGGCATAATTTATAATATTGCAAATTACAATTGTTTCCTACTTTAAGTTAAATTGATTATTTCATTCTAATTATCTCTAAACAAATTTAGTAAAAATTATCAAAGATTTTATTCCCTTATTCACCCCCCCCCCCCCCCCTCTAAGGGCGCCGTAAGATCCAACAGTTTTGACTCAAACTGTCAAATCTCCTATAACTTGTGTTGAAGGATGATCCTTTAGGGTCATCTTGGATCTTGTTGAGTTATTAAGGAGATTTTCTTCTTCTTCCTGAAGATCCACTTGCTTAGTGACAGTGGGAGCATCATCTTCATTCACTGGAATGATCTTAGTGGCTGGTAGTTCAGGTGTTGTAATTTCCTCTTCATCTGCTGTAGAATCTTCATATGAATCAGTGTTAACTTTCTATTTTCCTTTATCTTGACATACTGATGGATGATTCATGATGTTGAGTCTTTCAACCTGATCTGCTAGCTGATCTTCTTCCTGCAGAATAGTGCTGGTGGAAATTTCCTTCACCTTATAAAACATGTTAGTTTCATCAAAGACCACGTGCATAGACTCCTCAATCTTGAGAGAGTTTTTTTGTAGCACCTATAGGCCTTGATTGATGAGAAATATCCCAGAAATATCCCATCATCAGCCTTATTATCAAATTTGGCAAGATGATTTTTCCCATTGTTAAGGATAAAACAGGTACAACCAAAGATCCTAAAGTAAGTGACTATAGGTGTCTTTCCCTTCAATAACTCATAGGGAGTCTTCAACTTTATCTTGTGAATGAGACTTCTATTCAGAACATAGTTGGCAGTATTCACTGCCTCAGCCCAAAAGGATTTTGGCAAGTTGGATTCAGCCAACAATGTCCTTCCTGATTCAATTAGGTTTCTATTTTTCCTTTCAGCCACCCCATTTTGTTGAAGGGTTCTAGGAGCTGGAAAACTTTATCTTATCCCTTCATCCTCACAGAATCTACACATTAACTGATTTTCAAACTTAGTACCATGATCACTTCTGATCACAGCAACCAGAGTGTTGAATTCAGATTGAATCCTTCTAATGAATCTTGAGAGGATCTTGAAGGTGTCTAACTTAGCTTTTAGAAAGAACACCCAGCTGAATCTAGAAAAATCATCTATAATGACTAGAGTGTAGGACATACCTGCTAAGATCTGAGTGGAGATAGGACCAAATAGGTTCATGTGCAACAGGAATAGGATTCTGGGGGAATCATTCTTACCAATTGGTTTAAATGATGATTTGATCTGCTTTCCTACTTGGCAGGTTCTACAGGGATGGTTTTTATTACCTGTTGATAAGCCTCTTACTAGGTTAAGCTTAGAGAGTTTGTCAATGATCTTAAAGTTAAGGTGACTAAGTCTCCTATGACATAACTCATTGTTTTCTAACTGGGAGTTAAACAAGCAGATCTCTGACTTTGTATACTCAAAGTCTACAACATAGACCTTACCTTTCCTAAGACTAGTCAACACTATTTGGTTAGTTATAGAACTAACTATATGATACAAAGACTTAGTGAATACAACTTTGTATTCACCATCACAGAGCTGACTAATACTAATTAGATTATGTTGGAGATCTTCAACATAAGCTACCTTAGAAAAAGAGACTTCCGCAATCCTGAGCAGACCATACCCTTTGGTTTGACCTGAGTGGAAATTGCCAAAGATTACCTTAGGCCCTTCCATGGCCTTGTAGTTTTCCATCAGTTCTTTTGCTCCAGTCATATGCATGGAGCATCCACTGTCCAGATGCCACTGTTGGTTTGTGGTTGATCAGTCTCCCTTCTGCACATGAAATCAAACATTAGTATAGACTCTCACATGTTGGGGTCTCTTTCTTCTATGATCATATGGAGTTATGAGAGAATAAGATGGTCTTTCAGTATACATCTTAAGGTGAAGAAGTGATGCATTATTATGCTAGCAATGTTTGGCTATATGCCCAAGTTTAGAATAGCAGAAATATCTAGGAATAGAGATAGAGTGTAACGCCCCGGCCCTCCCCCTTAGGGGCCATGTAGGCACGCTACCGGGTTGTAGCCCAAGCACCCCAAAGCCTCTCCGCGCCACTATTTCTCAGCAACAGCGCATTGTTGAGGCCGGGTCTTGAACTGCAGCTCAATTGGTGATGAGGAGTTGTTTGAAAACTCCTTATCAAGGAGGTTGCGGGTCCAAGACCCGGCGTCAACAATGCATTGTTGCTTAGAAATAGTGGCGCGGAGAGGCTTTGGGGTGCTTGGGCTGCAACCCGGTAGCGTGCCTAAGTGGCCCCTAAGGGGGAGGGCCAGGGCGTTACAATAAAAGTGCACTTTTATTGGGCTACACTTTTATTGTAAGGCCCCGGCCCTCCCCCTTAGGGGCCACGTAGGCACGCTACCGGGCTGCAGCCCAAGCACTCCAAAGCCTCTCTTTGCCACTATTTCTTAGCAACGACGCATTGTTGAGGCTGGGTCTTGAACCCACAACCTCCTTGATAAGGAGTTTTCAAACCACTCCTCATCACCAATTGAGCTGCACTTTTATTGTAACTCCCCGGACCTCCCCCTTAGGGGCCACGTAGGCACGCTGCCGGGCTGTAGCCCAAGCACCCTAAAGCCTCTCCGCGCCTCTATTTCTCAGCAACGTCGCATTATTGAGGTAGGGTCTTGAACTCGCAACCTCCTTGATAAGGAGTTTTCAAACCACTCCTCATCACCAATTGGGCTGCAGCTCAATTGTGATGAGGAATGGTTTGAAAACTCCTTATCAAGGAGGTTGCGGGTTCAAGACCCGACCTCAACAATGCGCCATTGCTGATAAATAGTGGTGCGGAGAGGCTTTGGGGTGCTTGGGCTGCAGCCTTGTAGCGTGCCTACGTGGCCCCTAAGGGGGAGGGCCAGGGCGTTATATAGAGAGTGGCTTTGATGTTTTATTAATTTTTGCAGGAAACATGCGTCGAAAAGAAATCAACGCTGCTTTAGAGTTGCGTCTAGTGTAATTTGACCTGTCAGCATCATTCCATCGATAATAATTTGATGCAGAGTATTGGTGGCATCGAATATAATTCAATGCACCCTCATACTTACTTTGAATTGATGTCGACGCATATGTTGAACTCCGTCGAGTTGCATTCGACGCATCTTTAAAATTGTGTTGAGTTTTATTCGATGTATGATTCTTTTTATTAAGATTTTTATTATTTTTATTTGGCTTTTCTAAGGGGTGTTTACCTAAAATTCCTGGTTGATTAGTAATGTTTACCCTATTAAGTATAGTGAGTTTATTAGGGTTATCATTATGATCTTCACATGATCCTAAGGACTTATTACGTCTAGACCTAAATAATGCTACAGGATTTTCCCAAAAAAAATTTTTGGGATTAGTGTGATAGTGGATGGTAGTGATTCTAAATCAAGTTGATCAAATCTCTTGGAGAGATTTTGTGTGATATCCTTAAGTTTTTGACTCCTTCTATTGAGGGAGTCCACAAAGGCTTTTGCCTTTGTGAGTTCTTTCTTTAGATCAAAGTTTTCATTATCTAATATGTATATTTCTTTTTCTTTTTTAAACAATTGATCTCTCAGATCATATTTGACTGAGTATAGATTATCTTTCTTATGGTCTTCTAGCTCTGTTTTAATTATTTTAAGTTCATTTTGGCTATTAATATAATCTTGACAGAATTTTTTTAAACAATCTTTAAAATCATTTGAGGAAAAGTCAAAATCATCAAAGATTGCTACCTCATTCACACCAGTGGAGACTTCCAGATCCATTAAGCAGGCTTCTTCAGGTCCACACTCTTCATCACTATCAGATGAGGAGTAGCTTGACTCAGAGTCTGAATCACTCCAGGTTTTAGCTATGAAACCTTTCCCTCCTTTCTTATCCTTCCTACTGAAGGATTTCTTTTTGTGCTCCTTCCTCTGCTTGTTGCTTTTGTTCTTTTCTTCCTTAGGACATTCAGTGGCAAAGTGACCTAGTTTTCTGCAAGAAAAGCAGATAATCTCCTATTTAGGAGTTTTTTCATACCTTGGCTTACCTGAACTCCTCTCTTTCCTTCTGGAGTCTTCTGTCCTGACCCATCTCTTGAATCTTTTAGCCAAGAGATTAAACATCTCTTATTCAGAGGTGGAGGACTCTACTTCATCTGTCTTTAGTGCAAGAGTCCTTTCTTTAGGAGTTGAGATTCTCTCATGGGCCTCTGACTCAGCCCTGCTTTTCAGTAGAAGCTCATAGGACTTGAGCTCCCTAGCATAGCATCTAGTGACATTTCTCTGAGGCATCTAGAATCTCTGATGGCCAGATTCTAGAGTCCTATGTGCTTGGGAAGCACTTGAGGAGCTTGTCATTAATTTCTGTCAGAGAAATTTCTTTGTCAAGCCCTCTCAACTTATTTATGATGAAGCTGAACCTGTCATACATTTCGGTTATGCTTTCATCAGCCTTTTTCTTAAAGTTCTCATATTGGGATATGAGAAGTGACTTCTTGTCTTTTCTTTCATTAGAGATGCCTTCAACTAATCTGGAGAGAGATATTCCCAGATTTCTTTGGCAGAGTTGCAATCAGAAACTTTTTGAAATATGTCATCTGACATAGTTGAGACCAAGATATTCATGGCTTTGGCATCACATGCCTTCACTTTATTCTCAGCATCAGTCCACTCTGATCTAGGGATTGCAGTTTGTGTTACTGTGCCACTAGCATCTTTCCTTACTGGGACTAGAGGACCTGTAATTATGACATTGAAATTATCATCATCAATAGAGTTCATATACAACTTTATTCTGGCCTTCCAGAGTGTAAACTTATTCAGGTTACACAGTGGAGGTTTTGTTGATGCATAGTCATTAGAACTCATTTTCTTTAGAAAATAGTTTTAATTAATTTTAAAGAAATGAGAGTGAGGAGATCTTTTGATCAAGGTATTAAACTTTTAATGATCAACCTTCTTCTGATACCAATTGAAAATGCACAGTGTGCCTCTGAGAATTCTTTAGAGGGGGAGTGAATAATGATTTAAAATATTTTCTATCTAATTTGGGCGCACACAATAAAATACTATGTATTATGCATTCAGCAACACCAAAGACAAAATAAATTAAATGTTGTTTTCTGAAATAAAACACAGAATAAATAATTAGGGACAACACAGAAAATCACAAGGCAAAGACACGGGAATTTTATAGAGGTTCCCCAAAATGTGGGTAGTCCTCTCTTCTACCTCGCTGGTTGGATTGCACAACCTGTGCCTGAGTCTTTTGATAAGGAGACTCTTAGAACTACTGAGTCTTTTGATAAAGAGACTCTTAGAACCACTGAATCCTTTGGATGAGGGATTAATAAAACTCTTTACAGTTCAAGGGAAAAGGTAAGAAGAAAGGGAAGAATAAGAAGAAGAAAAGAATTATGTTCTCAGAATTCTTCAGAAGTACTGATGCTGTTAAAATTTTTTATTTTAATCATTTAGGAGTAAGCAGGAGTTGCATCAACTGAGTTATAGCCAAACAACCACAATATGCCACACAATAACACAAAACTTTATTGAATCACAATACTTGATTACAGTGCGAGGTATACATGGCGAGACATGATTCATAAAAATCACGGAGGAGAGAAGAACAAAACACACCAAAAAACAAAATTGGCGGCTTGACAAGCAGAGACTGCACAGACCGCTGAACTCCAGATATCGCCCGGCTTGACCTGAGAAGGCACGAACAAAAAACAGCCAAGATGACTTCAGACCGCCACCTCAGACAGCACTGCAAGACGCCACCTCAGACCGCATGAACTGGAGCTTATTGAACAAAGAACAGAAGCTGTCGCCAGACCGCAACTCAGATCGCCTAACCGCTGAAGGTCACCTGATCGCTGAGCTCGTTGCGAACAACACAAGAACAATCATAAACCAGTTTGCACACAAGCCACTGCCGAACTATTTATTCAAGCCGCTAGGAAATCAACAAGGAAGGAGACCGCAACCTGCTGACCGCAAACCTGCGAACACAATAAACAGTCAACTCGCTTCCGAGACCGCCCGACCTCAAAGTTGAGACCACACAAAATAACCCAGGCTCTAGTTCTTACAGTTCTCGTTGTGAATGACGGGCCATGCACCCCTATTTATAGGCGATAAGACAGATATCCTCACCACCACAAGAGAGATATAGTCACCACCCGCCAGATCGCCAGCGGTCTCACAGAGCAGACCGCACGATCATACCACTTGGACAATATCCTATCCAAGACCGCAGATCAGCATCAGACCGCGCACAAGCCACGCAGACACAAGAACACTCCTTCCTTAGATCACCAGGAGCAAACCAAGAACATCTGGCCGACTTCAAATAAGTTGTCAGATCGCCCAGCATAAGCTGCCCGGTCAAGAACAGACCGCCCGGTCTTCTACGAAGAAGGTAGACCAACCAAGTAGAATAACCCAGGAAGAGACCGAAACATACAAGAACAGACAGGCCAACACAGCAGACCGCGAGAACCAACATAGAGACCACGCGGTCTCTGCGGTCACCAAAAATCAGACCGCTGGTCACCTTCCACTCCACTTCAATAATTTCAACACTCCCCCTTGAAGTGGGAAGTGGAAACTAGCCCAAGTAAACTCTGCAACCGAGTAAACGGTCCCTTTGCCAGCGGCTTTATGAAGATGTCTGCAACATTGTACGCACTCCAAACATGCTCGACCATAAGAGATCCTCCCAACACCTTCTCACAAATGAAATGGTGCTCAATCTCAATATGCTTGGTCCTTGCGTGACAAACTGGATTATTAACCAGCTTGAGAGAACTCTCATTGTCCCCGCGTAGCATAGTGGGACCTCGAACCTCCTCATGAACGTCCTCCACCAACCTTCTAAGCCAAATGGCTTCCTGAGCTTCCAAGGCCGAAGCCTTGTATTCCGCCTCTGTGGTAGATACAGACAAGCTGCTGCCGAACTATTTATTCAAGCCGCTATGAAATCACCAAGGAAGGAGACCGCAACCTGCTGACTGCAAACCTGCGAACACAACAAATAGTTAATTCGCATCCGAGACCGCCCGACCTCAAAGTTGAGACCGCACGAAATAACCCAGGATCTAGCTCTTACAGTTCTCATTGTGAATGACGGGCCATGCACCCATATTTATGGGTGACAAGACTGATATCGTCACCGCCACAAGAGAGATACAGTCACCACCCGCCAGATCGCCAGCGGTCTCACAGAGCAGACCGCGCGATCATACCACTTGGAAATTATCCTGTCCAAGACCGCAGATCAGCAACAGACCGCGCACAAGCCGCGCGGACGCAAGAACACTCCTTCCTTAGATCACCAGGAGCAAACCAAGAACATCTGGCCGACTTCAGATAAGTCACCAGATCTCCCAGCATAAGCCGCCCGGTCAAGAACAGACCGCCTGGTCTTCTACGAAGAAGGTAGACCAACCAAGTAGAACATCCCGGGAAGAGACCAGAACATACAAGAACAGACCGGCCAACACAGCAGACCGCGAGAACCATCATAGAGATCGCGCGGTCTCTGCGGTCACCAAAAATCAGACCGTCGGTCACCTTCCACTCCACTTCAATAATTTCAACAGATGCTGTTTGTGTCTTTCATAGGTTCTGAAATGATGAACCCTTGCTTATGATTGTGATGATTTGCAAGGGTTATTGTGTTGATCCTTTTCTCTGAGCACTTCTTGTGTCTTTCAACAGATGCTGCATGCCACTATTTTAGCTAGTAGAAGTAAGAAAGATAAAATGCAGAAATAATATATATATATGTATATATTTTTTTAATATGTAGTTTTTGTGGAGGTTTTTTTTAAATGTTGGATTTAAGGATGAAGAAGGGAAAATGAAAGTGCAGTATGTACAAAAAAAGAGGGAGCAAAAAAGGCTTCCCTGAACTAAAGCTGGCGGGGCCGAAAGAAACCCTGCAGAAAAAACAAGTAAGAATAGCAAAGCGGAATAAATATTAGATTGATATGAGGTGTCTCTCACAAGTGCTTTGTTTATCGTCACGTAACTTGACTAATTTGGCGTGGTGATATTATAAATTGGGGAGGGTTAAGGATTGGATAGTATTGCCCACTAGATCGCCTAGAATGTAAAGTTTTTGACGATGCCCATTGACTTTAAATTTGCCTTTTTCGGGGTGGGAGATAAGAACAGTCTCATACGGCCAAACCTCTTTGACTTCAAAGGGGCCAGACCATCGGGATTGTAGCTTACCCGGAAAAAGACGAAGGCGGGAATTAAAAGAAAGACAAGATCGCCCGGTGCAAAAGTTTTGGGAAATTTTATTTTACGATCATGGTAGAACTTAGAACGCTCCTTGTAAAATTTATTACTCTCATAAGCGTTCACACGCCATTCAACGAGTTCATTTAGATGAAATTTTCTACTCACGGAGGCTAAGTTTGAATCAAGATCTAAAAATTTTAAGGCCCAAAAGGCGCGGTGCTCTAACTCTACCGGTAAATGGCACGCTTTGCCATAGACTAATCGATATGGCGTACAACCGATGGCAGTCTTGTATGTCGTATGATACTGTTGAAATTTTGAAGTGAAGTGGAGGTGACTGGGCGGTCTGATTTTAGGTGACCGCCGCGACCGCGCGGTCTGTGTTAGTGATATGCCGGTCTTGCTCTGTCGGTCTGTTCTGGCAGTCTTCTGGTTGGCTGGTCTGTTCTGATTGATGCGGTCTGTTCCCGAGTTGTTCTGCTTGGTTGGCCTGTCTTCTGTTGGAAGACAGGGCGGTCTGTTCTTATGTAACCTCCTGTCCGGGAGGCTTGATCTGGCGATATGGCGACTTGTCTGAAGTCGACCAGATGGTTCTTAGTTTGCTCCTGGTGATCTAAGGAAGGAGCGTTCTCATGTTCGCGCGACTTGTGCGTGATCTGCCTGCTAATCTGCGGTCTTGGATGGAAGGTTGTCCAAGTTGTGTGATCGCGCGGTCTGCCCTTGAGAGACCGCTGGCGATCTGACGGGTGGTGATTGTACCTCTCCTGTGCGGTGATGACATCCGTCTACCCGCCTATAAATAGGGGTGCAGGGCCCGTCATTCATAACGAGAACTGTAAGAACTGAGCCTGGGTTAATTCGTGCGGTCTCAACTTTTGAGTTCGGGCGGTCTCGGAAGCGAGTTGACTGTTTGTTGTATTCGCAGGTTTGCGGTCAGCAGGTTGCGGTCTCCTTCCTTGGTGATTCCCAGTGGCTTGAATAAACAGTTCGGCATCGGTCAGTCTACGAACTGGTTTATGTTCGTTCTTGTGCTTTTCGCAGCGACCTCAGCGATCAGGCGACCTTCAGCGGTTAGGCGATCTGAATTGCGGTCTGGCGACAGCTTCAGTTCTTCGTTCCAATAAAGCTCCAGTTCGTACGGTCTGAGGTGGCGGTCTTGAAGTGCAGGCGGTCTGTCTGTTTTCTGTTCGCGCGGTCTCAGGTCAAGCCGGGCGATCTCTGGAGTCGAGCGGTCTATGCGGTCTCAGCTTGTCTAGCCGCCAGATTTGTTTTGGTGTGTTTAGTTCTTCTCTCCACCGTGATTCTTTTGAATCATGTCTCGCCATGTATACCTCGCACTGTAAATGAAGTTTGTGATTCAATAAAGTTTCTTGTGTTGTTGTATGACATTGTGGTTGTTTGGCAATAACTCAGTTGATACAACTCCTGCTTACTCCTAAATGATTCAAATCAAAAAATTTAACATGGTATCAGAGCTAGGTTGTTGGAGTGGATAAGCAGTGATCAACTTGAGTTGCCATCATCTTTGTGAAGAAGAGGCCACATAGATTGCCATGGAAGGTGGATACGCAAGAGATCTTGGTATTGAACTCCTCACATAGACTAACTATAAGAAATGGAGGTCATGTATGGAGAGCTACTTACTTGGCGAGGATCTATGGGAGATAGTTGGAGGAGAACACACATAAGAGGTGTTTCTAGCAGGAGATAATATGGCAAAGTTGAGACTTTGGAGGAGGACTAATGCTAAGGTAGAGTTCACTCTCAAGAGGGCTATCTCACCAGAGCTGTTTGATCACATCTGTTGAGTCCAAAATCGCACCTCCGAAGGAAATCGGAGGCTGCGGGTTGTCGGTTACTTTTTAGGTGGAGAAAACGAGACCGCTAGCAGCGGTCAAGGCCAGACTTCGCCCATCACGGCGAATGCCACTCCTGTGGCGGGCTTTCCTTTGATTAAAATGACGCGGTTACAGCGGTGACAAGTGCAGGAAAGGAGAAGCCGGCCGGTCAGACAGTCCGCAAGACGGGAAACTCGAGACTGCAGCTCAAACAAGCGAGCTCCTGGATTCGAGTGTGCGTATCTTGTGAACAGTGTCGCCCCCTATTTATAGGCTCGGGGGCCTGCCCATGTGGGCAGGGATAAAATAACCGCCTACCCGGGTACAGGAGAAACGGGCAGGCGGTGACGGGATACACAAAGAAGAAAAAGAAAGAAGCTGCGCGGCTTGGCGGCTTGCCCTTCCGACCCGTCTGACCAGAGGCTGAAGATGCTGTGACCAAGGCGATGATGCAAAACGAGCGGCTTCCGACTTGAGACCGCGGCCTGCCTTCTGGAAGTGACCTTGATCGATCTTCGCGATACAACCCGAGCGGTCTCCGATCTGAGACCGCGGGTCGCCTTCTTGCCTTGGGTTCTGACAATCTTCAATCTTGGGGGCGGTCATAAGCGGCATCAGACCGCACAGCTTAGTTTACCTTGGACTGAGAGCCGCTGATCTTGGGACCCAGCAGCTTGATTTAGAAGTCCGCCTGTCCTGAGAATGATTCAACCCGAGAAGCGGTTTTCCGGGTAAACATAATCCCCGCATATTTTCAAATCTCAAGAAAATTTCGAAAATATTAGCTTTAGCCGGGAGACCGCATCCGACTTGTGCTGAATTCTATAAGAGAGCCTGAGAACTCATTCTGCAGAATTTATTCTAAAATTACGGGATACTATTCACCAGTTGCGGTTAGAATTTTCAAAACTGGAGATTCGACAGTAATGGACTTCTTAGCGACTGTTATAGACCGCGTGGTCCCTGCCGGAGATAAAAAGAAAGGGGAGGAAAGCCAAAAGCGCGATATAGTGGAGAAGCCGAAGAAAGTAGGAGAAGGAGACCGGAAAAGGAAGAAAGTTGGAGTTGGAGAAGGAGAAGCGGCACAGGAGAGATCGGAAGAAGGAAGAGCGGTCTGAAAAGCCCGCAACGAATACTTCAAGGTTCGTTGTGGACTTAACTATCCCCAAGACTCCTGCAGAGCCCGCAGCGGACAGCTCGGGGCTTCCTCCCAGCGACTAGTTGATTCCTTCAGGCGACCTCGGCCTACAGGCCGTCAGCCCACTGAATAAAGGGGAGGCTGTCCCCTCTAGTAAAGTGGATTCTGGCATCCCTTCAAAGAAAGTCGGCGAGACCAACTCGTTTGGTATGGAAATCAGCCCATCCGGGAATCCTCACTTGTTAGTCAAGGATATGGGGGAGGAGGCGGTTAGCTCTCAGAAGCCAGGCGACCTGATTACCCCTCTATCTGTGGACGATTATCTCAGCCCCTCCAAAGAAATTAGTCCAGCTTTGGGTAAGGAAGGGAAGAAAAGAAAGAAGACCGGGTCAGTGACCGATCGAATAACCAAGAGGGTTAAGAGGCTAGCATCCAAGGAAAGGGCGGCTTTTAAGAAACCGGCCGAGTCCCGCCTCCAAACCAATCCGCGACTGAAAGAGGAGCTTGGCCTAGCGACTCCCCTATCCGCTATATTGAATGACTCGCCGGCTACCCCTGATGTGAAATCGGGCGGTCTGCTTCTGGACTCGGCGAGCAGTTTATCATTTGATGGAATCTTTAAGAAGATGGATGAGCTGGAGAGCTGAGATAAGCTTCTCGACAGCCCGGTGACTTCAAAGCGAACTGACCCTCCTATAGATAACACAGCCCGGCCTGAGGAGCCCGCTCAGAAGGAGGTCGAAGAGCGAGAAGCTGCTACTCGGGCCGTCCTGGAGGTCGAGCAGAGAGTGAAGGAACTCGAGGAGTTGCTGAAAGCGCGGGAGGAGGTTTCCCCGGCGATGACCGGGAAAGAGATAATGATGGTGAAGGACGAGGAGGCGAGACGGGTTTTAAACAAGCCGCTGCAGCCTGATCCCTTTACGCCGGGTAAGCGCCCCGCGGGTTATAAAGCTGTCCGTTTCTTCATTCTGCAGCCTCGTCAAAATAAATTACTGAACCCGCCCCCGAGCTTTTTCCCTTTAGCGGTCTGGTCCTCTTCCGCTAGGCAGAGTAAAGAGAGACTCTGGCGTGAACAACAACAGAGGAAGGACCCGGAACAGTCTAAGCGGCCTGTGCGCCCAGGCATTGATCTTATATATATGTACATTTTTTATGTATGTATAGCGCTGCATGCTCTTGCTTTATATAACCGTGCGGCTTCTTGTAGAGAGCGAAGATCAAATTGTGAAGTCGGGCGACCTTGAGGCCAGCCTGCCTCCATTAGTCCCCCCGGTGTTGACCTATGCAGCGGCTCCGCGAGAAGGGCAGCCATTATTTGATCATCTCGAGGAGGACTTAGAAAACCTGAGGGTCCGCTTGAAGGAGGTGGAAGACCGGGAAGCCACCACTCGGACCGCTCTGGAGGCCGAGCAAAAGGCAAGGAAGAAGGCTGAAGAGGCGCTGAAGGCACAGATGGAGACCGACAGAAGATCCAGTACAGAGAGGGAGAAAGGTCTGGAGATGCAGCTTGAGGATGCGCGAGATGCAGTGGAGACTGAGAAGAAAGCCAAGGTTGCTCAAGTCGCTACTCTGACCGCTCAGTTCGAGAAGGAGAAGAGAATGTCTGCTAAGTTTGAGGGTGACTCAAAATATTATCAGGATAAATTTTTGCGGCTAACTAGAGAAGTCGCGGGAGGCCGGCGAAGTATGAATGATGGGATGCAAGTTTCTAGCCGCCCGACTGTTGGGGCGGGCTCGAATCCTCCCCCGGTTAGAGCGGCTGACCCAATTGATCAACTCGGCTTGTAGCCCTAGGAAAGAGAGCAGTCGAGTCGCTTACAGCCCTTATGACCACTTGAGGAAAGCAATGTTCTCCGCCTAGGCCCACCTGCCCACTTGGTCATCTGGGTCTGTACTTGTCTTTTTCTTTATTTCTACAGCTTTTATGACCACTTGAGGAAAGCAATATTCGCCGCCTAGGCCCACCTGCCCACTTGGTCATCTGAGTCTGTAGTCATCTTTTATTACGTTACAGGGAATTATCTCATCTTATATGGTCATTATAGACCATTTGGAGAAAAAAGCAGGAATCTTATGTACATCACAAACCGGCCGACCTGATACTCAAACCAGGCGGTTTGAAATAAGCAGGTATCGGAAGTATCAGGCTGTTTGATTATTAAACCGGGCGGTTTAAAATAAACAGGTCCCAAAGATGTCAAGCGATCTGATGTTCACGTCGGATGGTTTGAAATAAACAAGACACCATTAAAATATCACAAGGCAAGTGTCGGGGGATTGAGCATAGTCATGACCGGTCAACCTCCTCATTTGGATCATAAATCTGTCTTTTTGGGTTTCAACTCGATCCGCTCGGCTAATAACAGGCTCTTTTCAATCAAGCAATTATGATTCACATTGGAAATATCAAAGCTACTGACCGCCCAAATTATGTGCAGTCCGTGCGGATTATCAACTAATATTGTATAAACCATTAGAGAAAGATATTATTAGAACAGGTGCAGGTGTTCGTCTACCTTAATAAGGAGCTGTGATATTAAGACCGGGCGAGTCTATCTATCTCTGATATTAATTAAGTTTGGATATTTCTGGATCTAAATATATGGTCGCCCGGATTATATTCTAACCGAGCGGGTTTATCTGTCTCTCATATTAACCAAGTCTGGATATCTATCTAAATATATGCTCGCCCGGATTATGTTCTAACCGAGCGGGTTGATCTATCTCTTATCAAGAAGTTATCTCTGGATTCAATGGATTATTCGCCAGGATTGTATTCTAAACCGCACGAATTTATTATTCATTACTTCAATCAGCAAGGATGAGATATTTCTGAATTCAGATAAGAAGCCGCCCGGTTTGAATTTTAACCGCACGAGCCTATCATTTATTGTTTATACTATCAGAAATAGGATATCCTGAGATCTAAATGAGTAATCGTGCGGGTTGTATATAAACCGTCCGAAATCATCGATTATCACTCATACTCGGATCAAGGCAGCCGCACGGTTCAATCATAAAAAGCAGAAGGTAAAAAAAAGAGAGAGAGAGAGAGACAAGATAGCAATCACAAGTAAGTAACAATAAATGGACAATTAGACAGGTAAAATTTTCATTCATTCTTCAAAATACGTGTTAACAAAATATTAACCGCCCGGCTAGAATCAAAACCGACAGTTACACAAAAGTAAATTTAAACAAAGGCACTAGTCTGCCGACTTCTTCTTCTTGACAGGGGAATTCGAGTCCTCGCCATCAATGTCAACTTCAGGCGAATAGCCTTCGCTTGTTGAGGAAGAACCCGATGAGCCGCTATGACTAGACCGCCCGGTCTTACTTGTGGAGCCGGTTGTTCCAGAGGACAAGCTGTCCTCATCATCCTCATCATCATCATCGGCGTCGTCATCCGCATCGACCTCCTCAGCGGCTCTATCACCTTCATCGCCTCCTTGATGAATTACAATTTCCCTACTCGCGTCGGCTTCACCCTCTTCACCCACCTTGCCTTTTCCTTTCTGCCTGCGGCTAATTTCATCAAGCTGATCCTTCAAGGCAGGGAAGAGGTCAGAAAAAGTAGTGCCCTCTAAGCCTTCGCACAGACCGCCCCGGTCTCTAAGAAGGCCCAAAGATTTATTAATTCCTTGGGCCACATGCGGTAACACCTCATCCTGGAAGGCTGGGTTGGTCACCTCATATTGTTTCTACAGAAGGAAAAATAAATTTGGTCGCCCGGGCTGAACAAAACAAACCGCGTCATCATTTGGAAAACTCACCGCCACGATCCCTTGAAGCCGCGCGTTCTCCGCAACCAGTTCTTCATGCTTCTTTTCTAGATATTTTTGAGCGGAAACTAGCCGCCTGTACGATAAGGCCATGAAGTGATTGGCCGCAAACCCCCATGCACCGGCTTGTGCAGCTAGCCGGGGAAGCTCTTCTTCAGGAACTTTCTTCAACTTCTTTAAGGTCTTTCGACCATACATCGCGGCCCCGGTAGCTAGCGCATGGCGATTAATTTTCTCACTCCCCCATGAAGGAAGTGCGGTGGATATCCGGATGCGGCTTCCGTCCTTGTGCTAGAGGACAGTTGGGTTGCCCTGCAGATCGGGCGGGTTCCCGCAGGAATGTAGAAACTCGAATTCATCAGAAGAGGTTGGGCTCTCTTCCTCCGATGATGGCGACCTATTTTGCTGCTGCTTCCTTTCCCTCTGGGTCAAAACCAGATCGGCCGGGGTGACCGGCTTGTTCGCGGGGACAATATGGGCAGCTGTAAGATGAAATAAAAAGTTTGAGTAAGACAGTCCGCGCGGTCATATACAGACGGGTTGAGAAGAACTTACTATGTTCGGGGAGGACGTCCTCCAGCTCTGAGAACAGCGGAATGTAATGATTGATATCTAACCGCTCGTTCTCGAGGAATGCGAAGGTGTCCGACTCGATCTTCCTGACTTGAGGAGCTTGGAAAACTTCTTCCCCCCGAACTTGCGGGTCGACTTGCAACAGTCCGATATTGCCTTCGAACATTACAAACCGCTCCGAACAGTTCGAGACCTTGTTCGCCAAATTGACGACCTTCAGTCCGTGACAGCCAAAGTAGAGATGCCCCGTGAAAGTTGAAGTCCCCAAGTAGGGGACAGCCCGCACCGAAAAGAATTTCCTGAATAGATCAATGGAAAATCTGGTCCTCTCGAACCGCAGATACGAAATAAAGCTATATATGGATGCTATGGAGTTCGGTGAAAGCTGACGGGTACAACCCCATAGTGGTCAAAAATGGCGATGACTTCATGTGGCAGCGGAAACTTGAAGCCATATTCAAAATGATCGACCGGAATGGCTATCTGATGCGGGTTGGAAGAGTTAATCCGCTCGTCACGCAATGGAAGCCGCGCGAGCAGATCACTCCCTGCCATGTGTCTTGCAATGAATTCATCTAGCTCGGTCTGGGTGAGACGGCACTCCGGGTGGTCCGCCGAGTGAAAGGCCAAGGCCGCATATGTTCGAATGGCTTTAACCTTGACAGGTCGCTGCGACTTGGACTTAGATCGCGCCATTTGAAATCGTAAAAATGACTTTGAAAGGTCCCTAATTATAGATTTTGACGATCTGCGAATAGTAAAATTATATCGCGGCTACACATTCTAACCGCGCGGTTAACAACCTGCATGATCAGATTTGCCAGAAAAAACAAAAGAACCAAAGGCATTCAGGAAATCAGGTGCAAACATACATCACAGATCGCGCGACCTGTAATCAGTTCGGATAAAACATAGAGGATCTAAACAGAATACAAAGTACAGCGATTAAACAAGAACCCGCACGGGTTATTCAAATAAAAGACATAAAGCAGAAAGAACCATTGTCTAACAAAGGTCAAATCAACAAGCCGCACTCATTATACAAATTGTTCTAAAAAGTCGTTCACGGCTGGCGGTGTTCGGGGGAGACATCCTCTCTATGAAGCCGGGCGACCTGATCGCTAGTAGTGTTCAGAAGAGAGTAAATCTGGCTGGTATGATAATGGATGTGGTTGATAGTGCTATGAAGCCGCCCGACATCCCTTTCAACCCGCGTAGCAGTAATCATACGAGGGGTTTCGGTGGCCTCATCGATCATTGGGTCAGCCGCTCTAACCGGGGCAGGATTCGAGCCCGCCCCAACAGTCGGGCGGCTAGAAACTTGCATCCCATCATTCATACTTCGCCGGCCTCCCGCGACTTCTCTAGTTAGCCGCAAAAATTTATCCTGATAATATTATGAGTCACCCTCAAACTTGGCAGACATTCTCTTCTCCTTCTCGAACTGAGCGTTAAAATTTCTTCTCCTTCTCGGACATTCTCTTCTCTTCTCCTTCTCGAACTGACCCTCAAAAATTTATCCTCATCGGAAGGGCAAGCCGCCAAGCCGCGTGGCTTCTTTCTTTTTCTTCTTTGTGTATCCCGTCACCGCCTGCCCGTTTCTCCTGTACCCGGGCAGGCGGTTATTTATCCCTGCCCACTTGGGCAGGCCCCCGAGCCTATAAATAGGGGTGGCACTGTTCACAAGATACGCACACTCGAATCCAGGAGCTCGCTTGTTTGAGCTGCGGTCTCGAGTTTCCCGTCTTGCGGACTGTCTGACCGGCCGGCTTCTCCTTTCCTGTACTTGTAACCGTTGTAACCGCCTCATTTTAATCAAAGGAAAGCCCGTCACAGGAGTGGCATTCGCTGTGACGGGCGAAGTTTGGCCTTGACCGCTGCTAGCGGTCTCGTTTTCTCCACCTAAAAAGTAACCGACAACCCGCAGCCTCTGATTTCTTTCGGAGGTGCGATTTCGGACTCAACAACATCATTGGATGTAAATCTGCAGATGAGATTTGGACGTCTTTGGACGGGTTGTTTAATAAGAAGAATGTAGCTCGGCTACAGTTTCTTGAAAATGAGTTGGCGAAGGCCTCTCAAGGTGATCTTTCTATTTCTACCTTCTTTCTCAAGATGAAGAACCTCACAGCAGAGATTTCTGCGTTAGACCCTGATGAGCCCATCTCGGAGGCAAAACTGAAGAGGCATATCATCCGCGGGTTGCGGAAGGAGTATCTTGCCTTTGTGACTTCAGTTCAAGGTTGGGCAAATCAACCATCTCTGTTGGAGCTGGAGAACTTACTTGCTTCGCAGGAAAGTTTGGCAAGACAGATGGCGGGGACTTCTATCTCTGGGGGAGATAGTGATGTGTTGTTCTCTGGAAAGAAGAAGAAGAAGTGGGAGAAGAAGAGGCCAGGTCAGGATGGACCCTCTACTTCAGGTCAGCAAGATAGAGGTTATGCTTCTAAGTCTGATGGGAAGAAGAAGGGAGAGGGACCAAGGTACTTCAGGTGTAATAAGACCGGCCACTTCAAGAAGGATTGCCGGGTTAATCTTCAGTCGGGACATGTAGCGGAGAAGGAGAAGCCAAAGTCTGATGAAGCTGGATGGGGAGGAGCCTTTACGGCTAATATGACGGCGATGCCCGTTAAGGCCTTGGCTGCCATCAACTTTGAAGAGGATTGGATTGTTGATTCAAGGTGTGGACATCACCTCACCGAGGATGAATCAAAGTTCTCTTCTTTGGCGCCTTACTCAGGTAATGATATTATCATTATGGCTGATAATTCTATTCATGTTGTCGAACAAGAAGGTGTTGTCTCCCTGAGCAGTGATAAGGGTCCACTCACATTGAGGAGTGTTTATCACGTGCCTGGTATGAAGAAGAATCTCTTCTCTGTGACCAATGCGGTCGATGCCGGTTATCACGTTCTGTTTGACCCAACAGAAGTGACGTTTCTTAAAACTCAACCGGAGATAAAGGGAGATGTTATCCATGTTGGAAAGCGAGTGAAAGACTTGTTCGTTTTATCGACATGTACCTATGTTGATAAGATGAAGACCAACGATAGCGTGGCTATCTGGCATGAAAGGTTGGGGCATGTTGGCATGGACAAATTGAAGGCAATGGCGATAAGGGGCCTTGTCAAGGGCTTGCCTAGCTTGTCCTCTTATGGAGATGGTCATGTTTGTGCTGGATGTCAGTTTGGTAGGTCTCATCGACTTCCATTTGATAAATCGCAAACAAGATGCAAAGCGCCGTTGGAGTGCATTCACGGTGATTTGATGTGACCGACTGCCACCCCAAGCCTTGGAGGCAACATATATATGTTGGTGTTGATTGACGATTACACCAGATATGTCTGGGTGTATTTTCTGAAAGAGAAGTCGGAAGCCTTTGCGAAGTTCGTGGAGTTCAAGGAGCTGGTGGAAGGTCGGTTAGGCCTGCGGGTGAAAAAATTGAGAACTGACAATGGTGGGGAGTTCACCTCCGATGAGTTCTCAAGTTTTTGCAGGAAACACGGCATTCGGAGAGAGCTCACTTGTGCCCATACTCCACGACAAAATGGCATTGCAGAGAGGAAGATCTGTCATTTGACAGAAACCTGCAAATGCTGGCTTCATGCCAAGAGTATCCCAAAGTCCTTTTGGGCGGAGGGAATGTCTTGTGCAGCTTACGTCATCAACAGGATGCCTCTAAGTCCTATCAACATGAAGACCCCTCATGAACTGATGTTCAAGGAGAAGCCAAGTGTTGCACACCTTCGGGTGTTCGGGTCAACCTGTTATGTGCATATTCATGATGCTATTCGGACAAAGCTAGATGCAAAAGCAAGGAAGCTAGTCTTTGTTGGGTATGATGAGCGGAAGAAAGGATGGAGATGCATGGTTCCTGAGACATGGAGATCAGTGGTATCTCGGGATGTGGTGTTCGATGAAGTGACTTCCTACAAGGGGAGTTCAGGAGTTGAACTACCAGAGAGCAGGGTTGATGAAGCAGGGAAAGCTGCGGGAAGACTTCAAGTGGAGTTGTCTGTTTCACCAGGAGCTCCAGCTGTGTCAAGCTCTGAGATGGAGGCTTCAGGTTCTGGAAGCAGGGGGAGCAATGCTCCAAGTTCGTCTGTTAGAGGAGCTTGCACAGAAGAAGAAGCTGAGGAGGTGGTTAGTCAGGAGCAACCTCTTAGGAGGTCGAAGAGGACTATCAAGCCACCAGATCGATATATAGGAGGAAACATGGTGAGCTTCGTCTCATGTTTCTTCGCTGGTCCCTTGGATGAAAGGGAGCCGTCGATAATTGAGAAAGCCAAAGGCGTGAAGCAGTGGGATATTGCCATGCAAGAGGAGATGGATGCTCTCAAGAAGAATGAGACTTGGTCTCTAGTGCCCAGGCCCAAGGGCATTACCCATATGACATGCAAATGGGTTTATAAGCTCAAGAAGAAAGTTGATGGCACGATCGAGCGATACAAGGCTCGCCTTGTAGCTCGCGGGTTCTCACAGCAGTATGGTGAAGATTATGTAGAGACGTTTAGTCCAGTGGCAAAGATGACTTCGGTCTAATTTGTTTTTGCTTTGGCGGCATCTTGTGGATGGGAGATTTGGCAGCTCGACGTGAAGAATGCTTTCTTATACGGAGAGATTGACAAGGATATCTTCATGATCCAGCCACCAGGTTTCATCTCGGAGGATCGTCCGGACTACGTCTGCAAACTGAAGAAGGCCTTATATGGGTTGAAGCAAGCGCCTCGGGCGTGGTATGGGAAGATCGCGGAGTATCTTCTATTCTGCGGGTTATTTGCTTCAGACTTTGATTCTAGCTTGTTCGTCAAGAAGGAGGGGCGCTTCGGGTTATTGTTCTGCTGTATGTGGATGACATGATTGTCACCGGGAACTCGAAGGAGGCGGTATCAAGGCTGAGAGCTGAGCTTGCTATCAGGTTTCGAGATGAAGGATCTTGGGGAGCTTCACCATTTCCTTGGACTCGAGGTTCAGAGGCGGGAGAGCAGAGTGCTCGTTTCTCAGGCTGGATATGCGGAGTGGATCATTCAACAATTCGGCATGGAAGAAGGGAAGAGCAGCTCTATACCTCTAGAACAGCATCATAAACTTCGGAAGGATGAGAGAAGAGTTTTATCTGATCCGTTGGTGTTCCGAGCTCTGGTTGGGAGCTTGATCTACTTGACCATCACGAGGCCTGATATTGCTTATGCAGTTGGCAAAGTGAGTCGGTACATGGCGGAGCCACGGAAGCCTCATCATCTGGCGGCAAAAGGTATTCTAAAATATGTGAAGTCGACCTCTGATTTGGGTCTCCTATTTAGGAGAGGGTCAAGCTTGGAGTTGCATGGATACATGGATGCTAACTACGGGGGAGATGTGGATGATCGGAGATCAACGTCTGGTTATGTCTTTATGACGGGCCCCACAGCTATCTCTTGGTGCAGCAAAAAGCAGGACTCGGTGTCCGTATCTACCACAGAAGCGGAATACAAGGCTTCGGCCTTGGCAGCTCAGGAAGCCGTTTGGCTCAGGAGGTTGGTGGAGGACGTTCATGAGGAGGTTCGAGGTTCCACTATGCTATGCGGGGACAATGAGAGTGCTCTCAAGCTGGTTAATAATCCAGTTTGTCACGCGAGGACCAAGCATATTGAGATTGAGCACCATTTCATTCGTGAAAAGGTGTTGGGAGGATCTCTTATGGTTGAGCATGTTAGGAGTGCAGATAATGTTGCAGACATCTTCACAAAGCCACTGGCAAAGGGACCATTTACACGGTTGCGGAGTTTACTCAGGCTAGTCTCCACTTCCCACTTCAAGGGGGAGTGTTGAAATTTTGAAGTGAAGTGGAGGTGACCGTGCGGTCTGATTTTGGGTGACCGCCGAGGCCGCACGGTCTGTGTTAGTGATCTGCCGGTCTGTTCTGGCAGTCTGCTGGTTGGCCGGTCTGTTCTGATTGCTGCAGTCTGTTCCCGAGTTGTTCTTCTTGGTTGGCTTGTCTTCTGTTGGAAGACCGGGCAGTCTGTTCTTATGTAACCGCCTGTCCGGGTGGCTTGATCTGGTGATCTGGCGACTTGTCTGAAGTCGGCCAGATGGTTCTTAGTTTGCTCCTAGTGATCTAAGGAAGGAGCATTCTCGCGTTCGCGCGACTTGTGCGCGATCTGCCTGCTGATCTGCGGTCTTGGATGGAAGGTTGTCCAAGTTGTGTGATCGCGCGGTCTGCCCTTATGAGACCGCTGGCGATCTGACGGGTGGTGATTGTACCTCTCCTATGTGGTGATGACATCCGTCTACCCGCCTATAAATAGGGGTGCAGGGCCCGTCATTCATAACGAGAACTGTAAGAACTGAGCCTGGGTTAATTCGTGCGGTCTCAACTTTTGAGGTCGGGCGGTCTCGGAAGCGAGTTGACTATTTGTTGTGTTCGCATGTTTGCGGTCAGCAGGTTGCGGTCTCCTTCCTTGGTGATTCCCAATGGCTTGAATAAACAGTTCGGCAGCGGTCAGTCTGCAAACTGGTTTATGTTCGTTCTTGTGCTGTTCGCAGCGAGCTCAGCGATCAGGCGACCTTCAGCGGTTAGGCGATCTGAGTTGCGGTCTGGCGACAGCTTCAGTTCTTCAGTCCAATAAAGCTCCAGTTCGTACAGTCTAAGTTGGCGGTTTTGCAGTGCAGGCGGTCTGTCTGTTTTCTGTTCGCGCGGTCTCAGGTCAAGTCGGGCGATCTCTGGAGTCGAGCGGTCTGTGCGGTCTCAGCTTGTCTAACTGCCAATTTTCTTTTGGTGTGTTTTGTTCTTCTCTCCTCGGTGATTCTTATGAATCATGTCT
Organism: Dactylorhiza incarnata; assembly: GCA_033032865.1. Classification (NCBI taxonomy): domain Eukaryota; kingdom Viridiplantae; phylum Streptophyta; class Magnoliopsida; order Asparagales; family Orchidaceae; genus Dactylorhiza; species Dactylorhiza incarnata. Next base: position 17,935,410 of record JAWHQI010000024.1, read on the forward strand.
CGCCATGTATACCTCGCACTGTAAATGAAGTTTGTGATTCAATAAAGTTTTTTGTGTTGCTGTATGGCATTGTGGTTGTTTGGCTATAACTCAGTTGATGCAACACCTGCTTACTTCTAAATGATTCAAATCAAAAATTTTAACAGATACACCTATAACGCGTCGTCGAGTTTAAGCGACCAATCTTTACTATTTAATGAAATGGTTTTCTCCAAAATGGGTTTAATCTCGCAGTTTACTACCTCTACTTGGCCTCTTGATTGGGGGTGATAGGCGGTGGCGAGCTTGTGCGTGACACCGTATTTAGATAAAAATTTTGTAAATTGGGCATTACAGAAGTGTGTACCCTTATCACTCACTATCGCGCGAGGCATGCCGAAGCAAGAAAATAGTTTTTTCAGAAAATGAACGACGACTCTAGCATCGTTGGTGGGCAGAGCTTGCGCATCCGCCCACCTAGATATATAGTCGACCGCCACTAAAATATAGCGATTATTAAAAGAAGGAGGTAGGGGCCTACGAAATCTATGCCCCATAAATCGAATATTTCACACTCGAGAAAAAGGTTTTGGGGCATCTCGTCACGACAAGAGATGTTACCCGACCGCTGACAGCTATCGCATTTACTCACAAAATTGTGAGCATATTTAAAGAGAGTGACCAATAAAAGCCCGCCTCTAATGCTTTCTACGCGGTCTAGTTGGCTTGAAAATGCCCTCCGGTCGGCCCCTCATGGCAGTGCCACAAAGTTTGTGCACCCTCCTCGCTTGAAACACATCTTTGCACTACTTGGTCCGCGCAGACGCGAAAGAGAAATGGGTCCTCCAAAAAGTACTTTTTTAAATCAGAAAAGAATTTCTTCTTTTGCTGAGTCGAAAAATATTTTGGAAGGACCCGCGCGACTGGATAGTTCGCGTAATCTGCGAACCAAGGGGGAAGAAGTTTTTATAGTTAAGAAGCTCTCCTCAGGAAATCTATCGTTTATTTCAAGTTCGACGAGCGCGTCTGCGACGGGGTATTCTAAATGCGAGAGGTGGTCGGTTGCTAAATTTTCCGCCCCCTTCTTGTCCCGAATCTCTAAGTCAAATTCCTGTAAAAGGAGGATCCATCGAACTAAGTGGGGCTTGGCATCTACTTTGGCCAAAAGATATTTGAGGGTAAAGTGGTCGGTAAAAATGATTACTTTGGAAAGCGTTACGTAGGGCCTGAACTTATCAAAGGCAAATACGACGGCAAAAAGTTCCTTTTCCATCGTTGTGTAGTTAGCATGTGCGGCTGTGAGCGTGCGAGAAGCGTAATAGATTGGATGAAAATATTTATTAATGTGTTGGCCTAGTACGTCTCCTACTGCAATATCGCTCGCATCACACATTATCTCAAACGGAAGGGGCCAATCTGGCGCCACCAGAATGGGAGAATTGATAAGTTGTTTTTTAATAAAATTAAATGCCTATGCGCAGGCGGTGTCAAAAATAAATGGGGAATCCTTCTCCAGGAGGTGCGTTAGCGGTTTCATTATTTTACAAAAATCTTGTATAAACCGCCGGTAAAAACCCGCGTGGCCTAGAAAACTTCGAATAGATTTTACGTTTGAGGGTATGGGAAGTTGTTCAATTATGGCGACTTTGGCCTTATCGACCTCCATCCCCTTGGAAGAAATCTTATGGACGAGGATTAAACCCTCTCGGACCATGAAGTTGCATTTCTCCCAGTTTAAAACTAAGTTCGTCTATTCACACCGCTGGAGAACTCTATCTAAATTTTTCAAGCAATTTTTTAAAGAGTTTCCGAAAATAGAGAAGTAATCTATAAAGACTTCCATTATATCTTCTACGAGCTCGCCGAATATCGCCAGCATACATCTTTGGAATGTAGTTGGCGCATTGTAGAGGCCAAATGGCATCCTTCGATATGCAAAGGTGCCAAAAGGGTAAGTAAAAGTTATTTTCTCCTGGTCTTCGGGGGAAATAGGGATTTGGAAAAACCCTGAGAGACTATCGAGAAAACAATAAAAAGGATGACCTGAAAGACGCTCCAGGATTTGATCGATGAACTGTAGTAGGAAGTGGTCTTTTCTGGTGGCATCATTTAATTTTCGGTAGTCGATGAACACCCTCCAACCCGTAACAGTACGAGTTGGGATCAATTCGTTATTCTGGCTTGCCACGACCGTTATACCATCCTTTTTGGGGACAACTTGTACGGGTCTTACCCACGTACTGTCAGATATAGGATAGAATTCCTACATCGAGGATTTTTATAATCTCTGTCTTAACGACATCCCGCATATTCGGGTTAAGGCGTCGTTGAGGCTGAATAGTTTTGCGGGGGTTATCTTCCAAGAAAATTTTATGGTTACGGAAGGAGGGGTTTATTCCCCTGATATCTGAAATCTGTCATGCAATTGTACGGCGATGTTTGTTTAAAACGTCCACTAATTAAAGTCTCGGAATCACTTAGGGAAGAAGAAATAACAAAAGGGAATTTTAAATCTTTTTCTAAAAAAACATATTTCAGATTCTCGGGGAGTTGTTTTAATTCGAGGACTGGTGGTTCTTCAAATGATGGTTTAATTTTTAAAGCTTCTGGATCGAAGGGTTCGAATAGCGAATCTGTTGGCATGTCGTCGAAACAAGATAGATCCGCCAAATCCGAATTATCTAAAGCTAAGGAGAGAAATTCAGAAAGCGAAGAACATTCCTCTTCAAACGCGGGTTCCAGGTTATAACCAGAATCATCGTTCGACTGGGAGTTCCGCATCGAAAGATTAATATGTAAAGTAACTTCGTCATCTCCGACCCTAAGGAGGAGGCGACTATTACTAACATCGATTAACGCACGGGAGGTGTTGAGGAAAGGGCATCCGAGTATAATAGGTACCTCAGCATCCTCCTCTATGTCCAGGATGACAAAGTCTACCGGGAAGATAAATTTGTCAACCTTGACCTGAACATCCTCCATTACCCCTATCGGGTACTTTATCGAGCAATCCGCGAGTTGGATGATCATCTTTGTCGGTCTTGGGACGCCCAAATTAAGTTTTTTGAAAAGGGAGAAAGGCATCAAATTGATGCTAGAGCCCAAGTCCGCTAGAGCGTACTTTATTAACATATTGCCGAAGAGGCACGGGATGGTGAACCGTCCTAGGTCGTTCAATTTTGGCGACAATTTGTTAAGGAGAATAGTGAGCATTCTGCGTTAAGAGAAACACGTGAAACATCTTCTAGTCGCTTTTTTATTAGAAAGCAACTCTTTAAGATATTTCGCGTATTTCGGCATTTGGGAGATTGCCCCGCAGAAAGGAACATTTATTTGAATTTGTTTTAAAATTTGTAAGAATTTTTTATATTGCTCGTCCTTCCACTCATTGTTTATTTTTGAGGGATAAGGAATAGATGGGCTAAAAACGTTCGACACAGTCAGAATACTCAATGAATTATCTAACAAAGAACAGGGTATAGGGGTCGATGTCAAAATAGGTACCATAGGCTCAACCCGTTTTGGGGAGGTTACCTCCTTGACACTGCGAAGGTTTATGGCGTTGGCATTTTCTCTGGGGTTCGGCTCTGTGTTCCCTGGTAGAGCTCCATATGGCCGCTTGAAGATCATCTTTGCAAGCTGTCCAGCCTGATGTTCCAAGTTTTTAATCGATACGGTAATATTCTGGATATTTAACTCAGTGGACGCGACATATTTAGCAAAAACGTCTTCGAGCGGAGAAGGTTTTAGAGGAGGAGGCTGGAATCTGTGCAGAAATCCTTGTGGAAACCCTTGCGGATTCACATTTGGGGCCTCTGAGCGTTGTTTGGATTGCTCTAGGAGAAGTTTGGATGGTTCCTCCTATAACACCTCCCCTGTAATGACCATATAACATGGGTCCGGCCGGGACCCCACATCATATAACCGCCACAGTTTCAGCATTAAAATATGATATAAACTACTCAGCTCAAAACTCAGACAACACAGCGGAAACAATACTAAAAGCCACAGAGATTGTCCACGACATAATACATAGGAAAGAAACCGGCCCTAAGGCCTTACACAACCAATAGTCCAAGGAAAATCAAACATACATCACCAACATAAACTCCCAAAAGAGGGGGGAACTAGCTTCCCTAAGCTACCTCGGCATGCAAGCCGGAACATCAAAAGATGAGTACAAAATGCAGGAAAAACAGAGTAAACACTTCATGAGGCTTTAGACCTTTTTGGCCTGCGAGCTCGTTCCAGCCTGCGATCCTTGGCCTGCATCCAAATCACAAAGAGCGGTAAACGAGGGTCAGCTATGGCTGACCACAAATGGTGTAACAACACCCCTCCTCCCGGCCGCCCTAGCGGACCCCGGGGAACTACATCACCCTGCAAGTCAGCACTTCGTATGAACATGTATATAAGGAAAGAAGCAACATAAAACAACAGGTATGAGTGTCACAAACAACATCCACGTTTCTATGTTGAGCAATAAATAAAGGGGCCTATAAATGCAATATGAATGCAAACCCGGGTTTCACCCAAGGCGCCCTAAAGCGTATGGATCTAACACATCATCATACATTATCAACACAACCATGGGGTACTCAACATTTCCCCCCAAAGGGCATCGTAGCCCAAGGCCAAGAACTCACGTCGTGACCCACCTCGCCTGGCCCTTCATGCCATCGGGCTTGTCAACAGCTCACACGTTCTTTCCACAAAGCACACAATCGATGTTAAGAACCTTGGCTTAGACTCCGAGCAAACGTTCCAAGGCCCTGGTCTTACCATCGGGACAACGTCCACCGACTGCCTCTCCTGGCAACCGTTTTGGGCTCGTCCGTTAGCACAAACCTTCTCGTCAGTTAACACCGAAGGGACTAATCTTGCCGGGACACTCTCCACACGTGAATATCAGTCTTCATGGGATAGCCAGCCGACCACAAAGACCAATCGCACCTTTGCACAACACTAGGCAGCACAAGCCCCATAATCCGCGCATTATTCCCCCGCCCAAAACCCAACATTCGTTACCACACAAAGCTACAAGGGCATCACGACGACGAATTCGCCATTTTCGGATTTCTAACAAAACCCTTAAAATGCGCGTAAATCAACATCACTGAATCAGACCAACGGTAGCGAAACCGGCTTCACCCACAATGCCTAATCCACTAACGGAGCGAATTTCTAGTGCAAACCATGTCGGGGATGGACACAATCAACCCGGAGAAATGTCGTTACCTTTTGAGATATCCTCCTAGCCATGGGAAACTTGCAAAGAATTGAGGAGAAGAAGAACCTCGACGTCCCCTACGCGTTGCCGGTCTCGGATCGGCTAACGGAGCTCCGAAGATCCGTCAATGGCGGGAACTAGATCTCTTACTCCTCCAACCCTTCCTCTCTCTCAAACCCTCAAGAACCCAACTCAAGAGGAAATGAGGAGGGAGAGCTTCTCATCCTTACTTAGGGTTCTCCCACGAACCCCTCATAGCCGTCCGATCAAAAAATAAACCAAACGGAAGCCCAGATTTTGCCACTTGAGGATCTGGTGCCGATCGCACGGTCGAACGCACGACCGTGCGTAAAAACACACGATTAAACTCAGGACGCCAAAATTGCCAGCCGAAGAGAACACACGGGCGGATCGATCGTGCGTCAAGTAAAATGCACAATCGTGCGTTTTAAGAAAACTGCCAAAAATGGGGTGTTACACCTCCAACCCGGATTGTAATTATTACTATACGGATTATTATTATGGTTGAAGGGGGGGCGAACAGGGTTGCCTAAGTAATCTGCAACTTCTTCGACAAAATTATTATTATTAATTGGAGGCCAAGCGGGAGCGGAGGAGGAAGCAGTCATCTCTGCCACTTGCTTACTTAACCTTTCAACTTGAGAGGCAAAGTGAGAAGTGGCATCCACTTCATATATCCCAGTTGGTTTATTAGGGCGTGATCTAGGTGCATTCCATTGATAGGCGTTCATGGCCATTTCTTCGAACAGAGCTTGAGCGGCCTCCGTGGTTTTGTTGTTTAACGTTCCCCTGGCGGCTACATCGATCATTTGTCGCGTTGAGAAATTTAAACCATTATAGAACGTCTGGACCTATATCCAAGATGGCACCGCGTGATGAGGACACCTATGCAAGAACTCTTTAAAATGCTCCCAAGTCTCGTAGAGAGACTCAGAATTGTATTGAATGAAAGAAGCGATATATGTGCGTAGTTTAGCGATTTTAGACGGGGGAAAATACTTTGTTAGAAATTTCTCTGTCAATTGGGCCCACATAGTTATGGATCCTCTGGGGAGAGAACTTAACCACGCTTTTGCTTTTGTCCGCAGCGAAAATGGAAATAAGCGTAGACGAATAGCGTCATCAGTAACGCCATTAATCTTAAGAATATCGCAAATTTCCAAAAAATTGGAAATGTGTAAATTCGGATCCTCATCCGGCAAACCGTCAAATTGGACTGACTGTTGTACCATTTGAATGATGCTAGATTTTATTTCAAAATTATTATTAGCCACTATTGAACGTGTAATACTCGATCCAGTATCATCCAAATTTGGCCTGACATTACATGCCATGGTCCGTGGTGGGGCCGCATCTGGAATTGGATCGGTCATAGCTTCAGTGTAAGTATCTCCGATAGACTCTTCGAGAAATTTAAGTTTTGATCACGAAATCGGAGGCGCTCACGAATGGTGCGCTCAATTTTGGGGTCAAAAGGAATGTTCGAATCGTCTGATGAGTTTCCTCGGGTCATATACTAATAATAAAAATTATGTTTTATTTTGTTTTGGCTTTTTCTATTTTTTTCTTTGTTTTTTGTTTTGTATATATATATAATAAAATTTATAGTAATTCTTTTTTTTCAAAATAACGACAATGATCCCCGGCAACGGTGCCAAAAACTTGATGAGTTAATTTGGATTTTGATTGGTTTGCACAACCTTTATATAATGAGATTACCATTATGTGGGTGTTCTCGAGGAGTTTTGCAAGTACTCCTACTTTGAGAAACTAACCGTTATCCTATCGAAAGATAGAAGAAATGGTATTTTCTTCTTTCGAAGTATTGACGATTACGCCCCGGCTACGACGCTGAATTCTACTTATTTTTAAAATAGAAAAGGAGACTTTGGCAAGTTTTGGTTTTGAAAAGCTTTTGTTTAATTTATATTCAAACTAATCATTTGATAAAGGCAAGTATACCTTATCGCGTGTAGTACATGATATTTTGGTTTAGAAAATATTGAGGTCATATATTTCAGTGGATCTTGTTGATTACTTCTACTTTTAAGGAATGAACTGTTATTTTATCGGAGTAATATTTTGAGTTAGTTTTATAAGGAACGATAATATGCGTATAACTAGAGTTCTAAACGATGATGAAGATAGCACCCGATGTCGAATTACCTTGAGTTGAAAATAGTCTTTTTTTAGAAGTAAAAGATATGACTTTTCAAAACATTAAAATGGCTTGGTCGTTGAGGTTCCATAAGTATGAACGCACCTCTCTCGAGGGTACGCCCACCTGAAATTACGAATATTCGACCGAACTCTCATTCTTTAATCGAATCTCCTAATACTCGCTTTATGTTGTGAACCCTTCTATTGGGTTTTTATTCCCAATTTGGGAGACTTACCTCATCCTCTCTCGAGGGTAGAGCGCACTTTTCTTTACCCGTGAGCGATCAATCCATACACACGAGCCTCTCAGCTAACTAGTGTATGGAAACGGAAATGAGAACCTGAAAGTGCACAGTTAACCTCACTAGAATTCTCTAGAGGGGGGGGGGGTGAATAGAGATTTAAAAATACTTTGTGCAATTATATATATATATGTATAATAATCATAGATTTAAGCTTCTCACACACCAACAAGAATTAAGCAAGTAAAGAAGGAAAATAACAAGAAGAAAATCACAGCACAACACAAAGAAATATAGTGGTTCCCCAAACTTTGGGTAGTCCACTCTTCTACCCCCTTGGTAGGAATTCACTATCTTTCACCGAGTCTTTTGATAAGGAGACTCTTAGAACCAGCCTGAGTCTTTTGATAAGGAGACTCTTAGAACCAGTCTGAGTCTTTTGATAAGGAGACTCTTAGAACCAGTACAGCTGAATTTTTTGGAGAGATTCTAAAAACTCTTTTACACAGTTTAAAAGTGAAATAAAGATAAGGAGGAGAAGTAGAAGAAGTAATTTAAACAAGAAGGAATCTTCTTCCTAGCAAGAAGATTAGAAGCACAAGAATAGTGAATGTAATCTCTCTTCTATAGTGAGAAGGAGATTGTAAGCTTTTCTCTCTTTTGTGAGAGCTTTTAGAATTTGCAGCAGAATGGCCTCAGGAGGAGAAGATGAAGGCTTTTTCTTTGCTGCAGCACACTATCTCTTTTCTCAGCTTTCTCACTCTTCACTTGGGAGCTCTTCCTCTTTTTCAAATGTATATGGTGGATCACTGGTGTTTATTCTCTGTCGACCTCCTCTTTATTTATAGCTCTGTTTCAAAAGATGTTGCTAAAGGAGAATAATCAATCAGCAATTAGAGAAAAAAAGTTTCCATAGGAATTAAATCTGTAGAAGGAAAGAATTCATTCTGATTTCAAATAATATCCATAATAATCTTAATCAAATTAGCCAAGGATCAAATAGAAGGAAATATTGATTCAGAACGGCTATAAAAGAATAATATCATTCCATAAGAATCAGATCTACAGAAAGAAGGAAAGAGATCTGGCGTGTTTTTGAATTTCTTATAGAAATCGACGTGCGTCGATTATTTTTCGACGTGAACGTCGATTTCATCCTGGCTGGACGTCGAGAGGAGAATAAGGAAGGTGCGTCGACTGAGGTGCGTCGACTTTATTAAATGCGTCGACTAGAAGTCAAAGGTACGTCGACAAAGATTATGTCGAATTCTTCTTAGAGTTACTTCGACTCATTCTGAGAGAAACGTCGACTACATTTCGACGATGTGTCGATTACTATTCGACGCATATTTACTTAGATTAATTTTTCATTCTTAGAAATTATATTCTTCTCAATTCTAGGGGTTAAGATAAATCATTTCCCCAACAGAACCATATATCGATTATATGGTTCCACTAGACATTTTTCTCGGGTAAACCTTAAGCTCGTTAATTAATTTTAGAAAAGAGATATTTTTAATCTTTAGAAAAGCATTTATTTGTCCCAATGCTCTTCGACATCATTCACTAAAGGAAATTAGCTACTCATCGGAATGGGACGACATTAATAATTAGAAAAGACATGTTAATATTATAAGCGGGTATAAGTGTTAAGGAAAAAAGACTTATAAAAGTGTAGAAATAATATCCATCCCAACCATCTTAATCAAGTGCTAAAAATTTCTTAGCCTATCATCCGGGATGGGGGTAATAAGACTTGAAATAAAGCTAAGTTACAAATAAAGAAAATATTATCTCATACACACACGCACTCTACTTTTAATAAAAAGACTGAATCGAAAGAAAGCGTTAAAAGAAAGCGTTAAAGAAAGCAATAAACTATTTTATGAAAGCTTTTAATCTAAATTATGAAAGCGATAAATCTAAGTTATGAAAGAAATAAATTAATCTCATACACACACACACTCAACTTGTAATTAAAAGCTAAATTAAAAGAGTAAAATCTATTCTCATACACACACACACTATTGCATAAAATTAAAATGAAGATCTAAATGAGAAAACCAACATTTTATTTCCAAAATAAGCATTACAACTAAACTAGGAAAGCAAAAATTACAAATGAACTAAAACTTAATTGCATAAAGGAACTCACATTCACTCAAAACATTTCAAAAAAAACACTCTCAAAATCTGGATGGAGTTGCTTTAGCCAAGCCCCTCTATTTATAGGAAAAAAATTATTTTTACACGCCCTCTGTTACGGGCGTGACCGAGGGGCATGAATTTTGCGCATGCTGAGAAGGAAGCTCATCCACCTTCTGGAAGTATTTGACCGAGAAAATGGTTGCACACGGCCTTAACTTGAGGTGTCACCGGCGTGACCTTGAGCGGCAGACGTCAGGTTCAACTGGGGCGTGACGGCTGGCGTGTACGCTGGCTTCTAAAAGGATTTGATGGGTCACGTCCTTGGTCACGGGCATGACTTTGCAAAAATCAACGGGACCAGGTGCTGATCGACGGGATGGGAGGCTGATCGACGGGACGGGAGGTTGATCGACGGGAGTGAAGTTGTTCGAGAGGTACACGGGGGTGACCATGTAAATCGACGAGACAGCAAGCCGATCGATGGGACAGGATGTCGATCGAGCTGGAAATTGGCATTTTATGATTACACGCCCTTGGTCACGGGCATGACTCAAGGTCACGGGCGTGGCCCAGGGTGTGACTTAACAAAAAAATGCCAAAATGTTGAAAAACAAAAAAAAAAACCAATGTTAGTAAGGGAAAAAAATAAAACAAGCAATTTATTCATTAAATTACATAAAATATTTACAAAATTACTTAAAATTATAATAAAAATTGTACTACAAATACATATATTTTATTACTCATCAAGGCCACTCGTGAAGTTAATTAAAATTCGTCGAGACCACTCATGAAGTTAACTAAAATTCGTCGAGTCCACTCGTGAAGTTAAGTAAAATTCGTCGAGACCACTCATGAAGTTAAGTAAAATTCATCGAGACCACTCGTGAAGTTAAGTAAAATTCGTCGAGACCACTCGTGAAGTTAAGTAAAATTCGTCGAGACCACTCGTGAAGTTAAGTAAATTCGTCCAGACCACTCGTGAAGTTAAGTAAAATTCGTCGAGACCACTGGTGAAGTTAAGTAAAATTCGTCGAGTGAGCTTAAGGCCGAATTTGTCGAGTAGGACTGTTTTCACTTAGAAGTTCCTAGACCTTTTCTTCCCTTGTTAAGTTTTGGGTATTTTTCAGGTTATCATTACTTTTTGTCCTATTGGGTGGCAGTGGATAAAGGACCACCACCTTCGTGCCTATTGTGGATCACTACCCCTGGTGTTTTTCTATGGAATGTTGGGTTGTGTTGGACAATGTGGCAACCACCACAGTTCCTTTTTGAGGCGTTTGGTATGATGGTCGAGATGGACAAAGTGGCCACCACCTCAATACCGTCTTTTTCTTACTAGGGTTAATGATTCATGTGTTTGAGCTGATCAGTCTCTTTTATTTGCTTATAAACTTATATGCATAATATTACTAAAGCATAGAACTTTATCGCACCTAGTGCAAGTTTTAGACACCTAACCTTATGTGGTTTCTTTCTCACTTTTTGTATTGTAATTGGGATGCTGGGATTTTCTTTTAGCTAACCTGCTTTGGGTTGGTAACCCTCTTAACTGGTTGATTATTTGATTTTGGTCTTTTTCTTCCACTTGTACATTCTTGCTGAGGCGTTCTTTTCTTTTAATTGCCTCAGGCTTGGAGCAGTAGTAGTCTGAGTAGCTAGAGTTAGTGTTTTCAGGTTTGGTGTTAGTAGCCATAGTTGGTGAAGTAGTTTCGTTGTTTTCCTTTGTTCAAACATACATGTTGTTTCTGTGGGTTCGTGTCAGGATGTTGACGCCCACAGTGTTTTGTGGTAGATGTTAGACCTATTGTTGGTTGCTATGCTATTTTCTTGCTAATTTGTTTTACCTGCTTGCTCTCTTGAAAAGTTTTATGTTAGGTTGATTGTTAGGTATTTTTCAAGTATAGAAGTAGCAACGTTTTCATCTCATACTCATAACATTATTTTTATCAAATATCACCCTATTTTAAAGGATTATAAAAAATCCTTATACCTATATTAAATCTAGAATGTGCATATCATTAAGCTTGTTTGGTGAGTCTTCATACTCAAAAAGGTCGATAAATGATCAAAACCAAACATTTTTCCGTTGTGTACATGTATATTTTTACTCGTGGACTAGTTTATCCACTAAATTGAGGGACAAGGTTATCAAAACCTTAACTTAATCTATGTTTTCATCACAACAAATATATGATTTTCATGAAATGTAACAGATGAAGGTTCTTGCCTGAGCGTCTGCAGTTGTCCCCTGCACGGCATGGCATCACAACGCGTATTTTCTCTTGCTCTGATAATATACTAAAGGTTGAGAAAATGCGGGTTATGACAGTCACTGCGGCCAGGAAAGAGGGTTTGGCCGCCGGGGACCTGAATCAGTCATCTTATAGGGGGGATCGTCGATATTTGGGTATACAATTATTTTCTGAAATGGAAGCTAACAATCAATAAATTTGCTTGCTGATGTATGTCGATCGATCAAACGTGCAAAATTCAAATGAGAACAGTTGAATAATTGATTCATTTATGATTCTGGATCTCAATAATGAAAACAACAGTTTGGCATTAAGAATTCATGAACACGGGGAGAAAAATACAGTAGTTTGGTAGGAAGAATTCAAAAATATATATATTCAATAGTATTTCGGGGGTGCAAAGTGCCAAATTAAAAGAATTTGGGTGCCAAAGTTAGCATTTCAGTGGAGCTACAGACTAAAATTTCCCTAAAATTTCAACCCATGGTGCTAAATGTCAAATTTAATGTAATTGGCGGGGCAAAGTGCCAAACTGCTGTATTTTGGGGTGCATAGTGCCAAAAAGCCTTAAAATAAATGTAATATTTGTCGAATAGTGTGTGAAAAGTAAAATATGGAGTCACCGACTTTATTTATGTTCCAAGACTATCCTAGCCTACGTAGTTTGCTGACTCCGTCATTGCATAATTCATCGGTTTCCTTGGCTAGAAGTCGAAGAGGTTAAATCGTGGCATTCATTGTAGGTTTAAAGTCCGAGGATTCCACGAACGAATGATACTCAACAAGTGACCGTGGAGGTTAGGTTCAGTCGACCTCGAGGGTTCGAGGGGTTTGTATGAGCATCGCCAATATAAGAGATGTCAATGCAGGAATCATGGATCATGAAGGTATCATTGTCGATGAAATATCCATTATAGAGGAAAAATGTGCATGCAGAGTCACCGCGTACAACAAAGGGGTAGACGCCTGGACAATGGAGCCACTATAATTGGAGTAGGAGATATAAGTGAATAGAGAGTGGTACTAATGTGAAGGGATGGAAGCGTCAACTGAAACCTTAGAATTAGAATCGGGGAAGGGGAAGTAGAGTTGGACGACAGAACATTCATTTTTAGAAGTTGGCTTCCTCCCTTTCTTCATATGCGAGCATCATCCTTCATCATTGGCCCACCAATGCTCTTACTCAATGAGACAAAACAAGGAGACATTTGCTTTCAATGGGTTCATAGATTAAATTGATACTTAATAAATTAGGCTTTGCCCAATGCTCAACTGCTCTTCGGGGCATAGACTTTGCCTGTGCTCGACAATACTCTCATCGCTCATAGTTCTCTCCAAGTGTGAAAACATGTTCAATGGCCCATGCAAGAATTCTTATATTTCCTTCAAAATTTACTGGTGGACGACGAGCGGCGTGATGTTGAGCTGGAATGGGTATTGTTTGTGTCATATTGTGTATTGTGTACTAGGATGCCCGCCCATCTTTGACTCTAAATTTTAGGGTTACAGTTAATGTGTCCATCTCTCACATGAGCATCACTCTACGTCCACCAATATCTCCTACTCTGACCATTACTGCTCCATAGTTCTGGCATCTACTCTCCATTGTACGCGGTGACTCTTCATGCTCATTTCGCCTTTCTTGTGGCTATTATATGGACAAATTTCCTCTCCTGAGCCAGGATTCCAACATTAACTTCTCCTAGATCGGTGCCGCACACCCAAACTCCTCACCCCTAAGGTCATTTGGACCCGACCTCATGCGGTCACTTGATGCATCTCATTCATCTGTGGAATCCTCGGACCTTCAACCATAGGAGAATGCTAAAGTTTGACCTCTTCGGCTTCTAGTCCAAGGAATCAGTAAACTATACATGGTCGGAGCCGGTAAACTATGCTGTCGAATTTAATTTTGGAATAGCTAAAATAGTCGATGACACCATATTTTATTATTTGCAAACTATTCACGAAATATTACCTTTATTATAATGTGTGTGTATATATATACACACACGCAAGCAGCTTCTCATGGGCTTTGTCCGTGCTCGCTGACCCTTAAAGTGATTCGCTCGCGTTCGAGCTCTCGAGAGGGCTTCACCAGTAACCACGCGGGCTCCGCTCGCATGAAGCCTATGCTCGCCGCTCACACCCCACTATCAAGCCCATACTCGATGCTCTCGGGCGGGCTTCCTGCCGGACTACGCCCGCACGAAACCGTGCTCGCAGCTCGCACCTCAGTCTAAATATTATATATAGTATTATATATTTCAACATAATATATATATAAGTAAGTGATAGGGCACAGGGCCCCTCCATGCAGGCGGCGACATTCGGCAGGGGGTGACATTCGGTCGGGCGGTGACATTCGGCCGGGGCGGCGACATTCGGCAGGGGCGGTAACATTCGTTAGGGGCAGCGACATTTGGCAGGGGCGGCGACATTTGGCGGGGTGACATTCGGCAGGGGCGGAGACATTCGGCAGGGGCGGTGACATTCAGCGGGGTGACATTCGGTAGCGGCGGCGACATTCAGCACGGGTGAGATAGTTAATTTAATTTTGATATCTATCTTTATATCAGTATATATAAAACTTAATTTAATTTTGATCAACAAAAACCATATGGTGTGATGGTTGTCATCTTGGGTTGACATAGTGGAGACCTGGGTTCAATTCTCACCATTGACAAATTTTGTGAGATTAAAAAACAGGTCATATGACACTCATTTTTTCAATAAATTTAGGGGTAAAATTGTATTTTCATGTTGTAGGTTACTCTACACCTTCATAGTTTTAGGTCACCCCCTAGTAGGTTTAGGAGACCTATGAAAAAGTGGAGAGAGAATGAGCAGTTTGATCCGACGGCTGATGGAATATCATGCCAGATTCAACGGTCGTAATCATTTCAACGGCTTTAAAATTCATGGGTTTGATATTTCTTTATATATGGTAAAGATATATATTTCAAAATAATATATAATTATATATATCTTTAAATTTTTCTTTGATGAAACACCAAAATTGTCAAATATTGATTTTTTTGTTTTAATCTAATGACTTAACATATATATATATATTAAAAAATACAATATTCATTTAAGTAATTACAGTCTATCTCCAAATTAAAAGTAATGATGGAAATCTATAGAATCAAAAAAGTTTTTAGTATAGCTCTTATATTTACTATAGTAGGTTGTTAGTAGGCATGCCAGCTATCTTTTCGAAGAAGACTGTCATTAGACTTATCAACGGTATTTTCGAGTAGATACCATTAAACTTATCAACTTTATAAAAATTGATTTGACAAGCATGATGATATATGCATCAAAATGAGAATTTATTTTATCAAAAACCGAAAATTGTGTATAACTACTTTTTGCATTAATAAATTAATAGTGTGTTTATTTTAAGCTGCATAAATTAATTGAGAGGGGAGGAGCCTCGTGCCTATCGCGATCGGGGTATTGTCGCAGTTGGTCGTATGGGTGATGCCCCTATCTGTCTCACGTATAAACAAATCCTCATCCTGATGCACATATCATCGTGCTGCCACATCAATTTTAATAAAATTGATGGGTTTAATGATAGCTCTTCAAAAATACCGTTGACATGCCTAATGACAATCTTTCTCGAAAAGACAGATGACATTCCTAATGACAACCCAACATAATAAATAGAGCTCTACTAAAATCTTTTTCAATTTTATGGATTTCTATCGTTACTTTTAATTTGAAAATACAATGTAATTACTTGAATGAACATTGTATTTTTAATTTTTTTAAATTAGACTATAATATATGTTAAGTTATTAGATTAAAAAATAAGACCATATTGATGGAGACGACGGCCCTCAACATGAAGATTGTTAAAATTTTAGAGGTCCGGAGTGAAGTAAAAATGCGGAACACTTCAACACAATCCACAAGTATGATAACTAATGACAATGGGAAGACAGAATAGTGCTCTTGTATTAACTATTTCTTTACAGCTCGAGACATACATGGCGAGACATGATTTATAAGAATCACAAAAGGAGAGAAGCACACGACAAAAATTGGCTGCCAGCGAACTGCCAAAGCAGAGACAGCCAGACCGCACAAACAGCCAAGCCGCACAGCTATCCCTAAGATCGCGTGAATAGAGCAGGCTTGATGACCTACGAACTGCCAAACCGCAACCACAGACCGCACACTTGCTACCTTATTCAACTGCTGAAAACCAAACATGTCCGCACTTCGAGACTGCCTGACCGCGAGGTCGCCTGATCATAGAAGCTTCAACGAACAGAAAACTAGAACTGCACAAACTATCGCCAGACCGTAAATTGAGATTGTCTGACCGATGAGGTCGCCTGATCACCAAGTTCACCGCGAACAGCTCAAGAACTACACCACAGATCGCCCAGAGGAAAGCTGTTGGAACCTTAGCTTTTGATTTGAGTTAGGATCCATCCCTTTTGTTAATAATTCATCTAAGAAAACTAAGGAAACATAAATTAAATATGAAGCGATCGAATCGGAGAATATACATAAGAAAATAATACAAGCTCTCTGCGTTCGACGAATGTCGAATGGAGCTTGACAAATTCAAGCCAGCCAGCGCTCGACAAATCTTCATCAGAACAAGCGTTCGACAAATGGCGAACTGCGCTCGACGAATTCTGTCAGAATAATCTCAGCGACCAAGCATTCTCTGAACGACGCTCAACAAACTCAATCCAGCCATCTCAGCGGTCTACGAATTCCTAGATTGATACAATCGCTCAGTACATCAGACGGCAAGCTCAGCCCGACAAATGTCAAGCTGGGATCGACGAATTTCTCTCTGAATTATTTTAATATCTTTTTCACTGTCTTTTGACTATTCCTCTTAGCCGTTGGAGATCAATCAATACTATTAGCCATTGCAGACTAACTTTAATAAAAAGAAATGGCAGGTTATCTTCTCGAGGAGTTAAAGCAATGATGGAGACCCCAGCTCTTTCCTTCTTCCCAAGAGAAGAATTCAAATTAAGAGAAAAGGTTCTCAGATTATAAAAAGACAGTTACAGAGAAAGCAACAGAGAGAACACACGACAGAAATAGAGAGAAAATCAATTTGTTCTTCATTGCTAACATCTTCCTGTAGATTACAAACATCCTGAGACACAAATCACAACTACTTGCTCAGGATCATCACTGCAAAAGAAGGAAGAAGTGTTTAAAAGAAGAGGCCTCCAGAACTGTCATCAAACCATATCAGACAGGGGGAGCTCTTCAACATCAGATCCATTCAACACCACATTTGGATCTCCAAGAGTCTTCTTATACAGAGAAGAACAATATAATTTCTGTTTTCATTTTTACTTCCTTACCCCATCCTGTACAGGGTTATAACTCCCTTCAAAAGTTAATCCCGGTGACAGGGCACCTTAGCAAAAAACTGCATCTTGGTTAGAGCACCTTATCAACAGCTCACTTGTTGTGTGGACACCTTATCAAAAACACCTTGGTTTGAGGGCACCTTATCAACAACCTCCTAGTGGATTCCTACCAGTGGGTAGAAGAGTAGATGTACCCAGTTGAGGGGAACTACTATATATTTTGTGTCATCTGTGGATTGCTTGTTTTTATCTATTTGTTTTATCTCATGTGCTGTATTTATTTAGATGCACTTTAACGGTTTGGTTTTATTACTCATACAGAAATCAGCAAACTCACTCATATAAATAGATATATCACTTACTTGGAAAGTAAACTTAAACAAGTTCTTTTAATAAGATAAATAAGAACGAAACCTCCCTTTCAAAAGCTGTTGGCTAATTGGTTATTCACAACTGGGAAATTACCAAGGAAGAAGACCGCACCCTACTGGCCGCTGACCTGCGAACACAACAACCGGTCAAACAACTTCCTGACCGCGCTATCTCAAAGGTGAGACCGGCACAAACAACCCAAGTTGTAGTTCTTACAGTTCTCACTCCAAATGACGGGCCCTGCACCTCTATTTATAGGCAAGCTAACGGATGTCATCACCGCCCAAAATGAGATACACTAACCTCCCATCAAATCGCGAGCGGTCTCATATGACAGACCGCCCGAGCTCAGCATGGCCATCAGTCCGCCTTATTAAACCGTGCGGTTACCAAACAAACTGCCCGGTCTCATAACAAGACAAAAGAAACTTCTTCAGTAACCCTGACTGACCAGATCAAGTTGTCAGATCGCACGGTCACTGCAAGAAGGTGAATCTTCTTGAACATCTGGCCGACTTCGAATAAGTCGCCAGAAAAATCACGCAAGTCGCGTGGACACCTGCGGTCTCCCAGAATAGACCACCCAAGGCAAAACACCGGTTGTCCAAGAACAGACTGTTGGATCTGATGGCGCCGTTAGAGGGGGGTGAATAAGGGTTTTATGGAATTTTAAACCTTAATTAAATTTATCAAAGTTTTGTGAACCGGAATATTATATAAGAAAATATATTTTGATATCTCAGAAAAGATTGTATTGAAGATTCCTTTTTAAACAAGAGAAACAAAACATTTTGTTAATTGTTGCTGACGCCTGGCGTTAAGTGTTAACGCTGGGCGTTAGCTCTCCAGAAAATTTTCCTTGGCAAAAAAAGATTGTCACGGTGATTTTACTTATGAAATCTAAAATGAAATACAATTCCAGAAAATCAGAGATAATGAAAACGATTATTATATTTCAAAGATAATTACACAAATATTAATTTTAATAATTTGATGAAAATATAAATTAAAACATTCTTGAAGAGGAAATAAAATTAATTAAAAAGAACATTAAAAGACATGATTTTATTTCATAATAAATTTAATACACAAATGTTTGATTTCTATAACGCTAGAAATCAAGGCGAGAATATGTAAAAATACTTTTTGTTGTTTCACCGGTCCTTCTCCCAAGGACCGGTTGGCTATAGCTTATCTAACCACAGATAAGGCCTCTAGGTACCCTCTAGATCTAACCTCGACCTAGTCGTCACGTACAAGGCGGTGAATTACCCCCTAAGCCGCATAAGGACCGAGTCGCCAACAACCGCGGCGAATTTACCCACGGAATCCTTCCCGGAATTTGATGTTCTCCCTGAATGATTTCTCCACACAAATTACAAAAGGAAAAAGTAAAAGATTACAAGATAAAGGTAAAGTAAGAAAAACTCCCCAAGAAATTCTGAAGGTGAAGACGAATGCGATGTAGGCGTTGGCATTCTTGAAGCAATCATCCTTCATATGGAATATGCGTTGTAGACCTTCTCCTTCAAAATCTTCTTTAGATCTTCATGTTTGCCCAAGGGAGATCTCTCAATTATTGTACACGAGCCTCTCTCAAAAGAATCAGAATGCTTGCTTTAGAGGCAATGGAATCAACAAAAAAATAATGAGAGGGCTGCTCTTTAAATAGGCACGGGAGCTAACGTCTGGCGTTAAGAGTTAACACCAGCGTTAGTGATCGTGAACTGTCGTGGCTGAAATCGCGCAACTGTCAAGAATATGGCAGAGATTGTGGACTCAATGCGGGCGTTAAGAGTCAACGATGGCGTTGTCTCTTGGTACTCGACGATACTTCTTCTCGACAGCATTCCCTCTTCGACGACATCCCTTATCAACGAAAAAGTTAACGTGGGGCGTTAAGAGTTAAAGCGGGGCGTTAACTCTTAAAACAGGGCGTTAAGAGTTAAAGTGGGCGTTAACTCTTAAAGCGGGCCGTTAAGAGTTAAAGCGGGGCATTAACTCTTAAAGCAGAGTGTTAGCTCTCTTTCCATAGAATCATCTCCAATCAGCATACTATTCATAAGGATGTGTATTTATAATTCTTGTACAACCTGCACACTATAAACACACAAAATACAAGAACAAATATAACACGGTATTTGTTATTCTCAAACCAATAAATGCGGAACATAGGCTCCAACAATCTCCCCCTTTTGATAATATCAAATACCTGTATGATAAATTAGTGAGATTAAGACCATTTGTGTTTATAGATAAGTGTGGTAATAAGATATGCCTAAATAATAGGTTAAAAGCATGATAGATTTGAAAGTGATACTGCATGCTCTTTCTATATCATGTCCTCCCCCTATATAAGTGTTCTCTTATAAATTACTCCCCCTAAATATCTATTTTTACAAGATTTCACAATTTCTTCTCCCCCTTTGTTATTAGCAAAAGTGGGTAGGGATGAGTGTATATCTACTAAGATTGATTAGGAACCACTTATTGAAGGATTATGATGATCGAGCAAAGGATTGTGTATGCACCTCCTACATTATTACCCCCCCCCCCCCTACATAAATGCTTTTTTGAGTTTGATATTATTATAATGTACTCCCCCTACATATTAGATTTATGTAATTTATTCTCCCTTTTTGGTAGTATCAAAAGAGGGTTTAGGTGAGAGTGTGCAATAAGGAGTAATATGTTCTATGTCAAGAAGAAAAATAGGATGCAATCAAAAGTTTGTTAAATACTACTTGTTGAGAAAAATATAAGCATGATGGAACATATAGTAGTAAGCAACATAGCTGACATGATAAAGTAAGCATTCTATTTTAAGATATCACTTGTTGAAAAAAGGAATACCACGGTGTTTTAAAAAAAATAGACATGAATGAGCATAAGTGGTAAACTTAGTAGAAGAATATAATAAGCACTCTTAAACATAAACATCATTTTAGAAGATAAAATCATATAAAGGATAATGAGTTTTAAATTTGAAAAGTTGATGTTTGAGTTAAAGATTGAAGAGATGCTATTGCATTAAGATAAAATTGCAAGCATGATTTCATAATATCAAGAAAAGATACAAAAACTACAATGTAATAAAATTTGCATTTCAAGTAAACATAAACATTGTAGCGATCATGCTTTGTTATCTAGTGCATTTACTTAAGTTTGTATAGAATAGTGTAGATGAGCATTAGGATCCAATTCTCATGAGTAAAGTTTTATGAAAGATAATGATGTGCACAAAATAGTGTTTTGATAAAGTATATATGTGAATTAATCAAAAACATATGACTTATATAATGAAATAACACAACATTAAAATTACCAAATACAATTACTTCCACAATATTTCAATGCACATGAATAAATAGTCCAACTACCAAGGTGTTCTTTACACACAATGCATATTAAGACCTATCAGGGTGCAAAGTAGTGCTTGGGGGATCACTTTTATACTTTTTAGCATTATTTTTTTTTGATCTGGTGTACTAAGAGGTGGTATAAAAATTGTTTGCTACAAGACACTTTACAATTCTTAGGTGGAGTTTTCCTTATCATCTATTTTTATTTAATTTTGATTTTTATGACCAAGGACTACGAATTCACTTGTTTTGCAAACATTGCATTTGAATTTGAAACCACATTTCTCTAAAGAATAAGTGCATGAAAGACAAAGAATTGTAATAACCAATTCAATATTATGTAGGTAATTTATTTAAGCATTTTAATTACTTATGTTATTACACTATACAATCATGCAAGAATAAGATTATAAACACATGTAAGTTATCAAAAATAAGTGAGTGAATGAATCATTATCAAACATAATACATTACTCATACTTAGAGGTATGTTAAGCATTTCTACACATGTTTATCTACAATCAATTTCATTGCACATAACAAGATAATTTTCAAGGCATGATAAATACAAAACAATGTTTTGTAAGAAACTTGAAAGTTAAATTAAACATTGTATTTAATCTTTAATTGATATAATTAATCATCCTTGACAATGGAAATGAATAACAATCAATTTTTATAAATTTTTGAATTTTTATATATGCACAAAACAATAAACACACATAAAGAAAAAAACATATTTTTGTTCTTTGAAATTGTTTTGTAATTTTGTATTTGTTTTTTTTATATATATATATTCTTTGGAAAACATAGAAGTCTTTAATAGCCCTTTCACTAAATGATATTCTATACCAGAGAGATACACCCAAATAATGCATGGAAAATACATATTTTTTTGAAAAGAAAAAAAAATTTGTTTTAAAGGAAATAAAAAGATAGAAAACTTTTTACAAATAGAGAAATAAAACACACACAAAATATTAAAATAATACCAGAAATTATTCAAAAAAAAATTGGAGCAAAGGAGCTAACGCCAGACGTTAGCTTCTTAACGCCGAGACAGAACACTAAATTTTGATGTTTTGAAAAACATTTTTCACAATTCATTTGTATTATAAAGAGACTTTCCTTCAGTTGAAATTTCATAGTATATTGATTAGATTTGAAGGCTCTTTTAGCATGTTTTGGTGATTTTTTAAATACTTGTGTTTTGTAAAGTCATTAAAGTTTAAAATAATAAAATATGCAAACACAAGATGCAATGTTAGAACAAAAACAAATATGCATGATTTAAGTTTAAAGAGTGAGATAATGTTCATGCAATGAATATATTATAAGTATATCTAAGATCAAGATACCTTAACTACATGACTACACTCTAGCCACGTACTAAGTGACGGATGTGCATGAGGAGCTACACACTTGCCGTAGGTTGGGGTGTTAATTACATATGCATACAAAAGACGACACTCAACCTAGTACTTTTTCCCCTCAGTGCCTCGCAAGGCCCTACTGGAACCCTCCCCGGTTAAGGACAAGACATGACTTAGAAGTTAGGTCTCTAATGCACACAATCTTACGCCCTCGCTATTGTGAGACACATGACATAGGTTTAATGATTATGGACATACTAAGCGTGTAAGTCTTAAATATATAAACTATAGTATAATTGCATGATTATTTTTAGATTTACACTTATATCGAACATTGTTGATTTTAAATCCATTTAGAAAATTTTTATTCATGGAAATAACTACAAAGGAAATCATGATTTTCAGATTTTAGTAATATAATTTACTTTAGCATTGCAAGATATAACTAGCATGGACATTGATTTCTACCTATGGTAAGTGATGATGTTAGTGTGATAAGTTAGGACAACATGGTGCAAAACTATGTAAAGATGGACAAATATATAATTGAGTTGCATGTATTCAAACATAGAGTTTTGAATTTTCATAGACCTAGAATGAAGTGACAATTCTATTTTATTTCATCTTGTTGATATCAAGTTAATTCTTAGGTCTAAATATAATGAGATACATGCAAATAATAAAGATGCACATCACGCACACTAAACAAGATATGAAACTATAATACCAATCGCAATCATATATTTCATAATTCCTAAGGTTGATAGAATTAGTGAATTTCAGATAGATCTTGATAGATCATGAATTATAATATATGATTATAGTGAATTTTAGCATAGGATATTAATAGATCAAGATGGAGTGTGTGAAATCATATTCATCATTTTTGTAATTTTTCAATTATGATTTTTCATTATAGGGGCTATCATATGCAACAAAGAAAATAGATAAATATGCAATAAGTTATGCATTTAATATTTTAGCCTAAGACCCCTAAAAGTCCATATAAATCCAATTTTGAAAGTAATTTCATTAGTCTTGATAATATCATTTAGCAAATTTAGCATTCAATTTATAATGATAATATAAGACATTTATAGGCAATGGATTTAAAAAGGATAAAACATATAAAAAGGAAAGATATATCACCCAAAAAAAATTAAGACTTTATGTTCAATTTAATTCAATTTGATTTGTTAAACATTAGACTTAAAATGAAATTCATATCTCATGATATATAAAGTGATCATAGTGTGTTGGCTCAAAAATAAAAAAATAAACAAAAGAAAAAGCAATTAAGCATATCATGAAGTAGAGTAATGATATTTTATTTTTAATCTATTTCTACATCATGCAATACAATGATTCTTAGTGAATGAGAGATTTAGGTATCCAAAGGGGACCAAGTGTCATGGTTCTTTTGGGTACCCAAATACATCGTGTTGGCTTTTGGGGAGATAGTGATGAATGGGCCTTTACAAGTGGAGTTAGTGTTTTGGTTTTAATTTTGGGCCTCCATTCATACTTTTGTTGTTTATCTTTTACATTCATATTATGATTATTTGACATCTTTTTGTGATGATAGTTGTTTGAAAAATAATTCATTTGTGATTTATGTTTATTCAAATTATTTTTCAAAATACATTGATGTTGATAATCATAATGAATTTTATTATATTGATTCTTTGAGAGTTTATAAGAGTGATGGTCTTTCTTAAGAATTGAATGTTTAAAAATTGGGTTACAATATGTTTTAAATTTTTGGTTCTTATTTTGATGATTTTCATTTCCACTTTTTCTTATAGACATGCTATTATAATATGAAGTTAAGCTTTTAGACTTTTGATAATTTGATAAACTAGAAATAAGAGATTTTTTATTATATGAAAAATTTTGAATAAACATTTTTAATGATTCTAGTTTATCCTTTAAATTGTCATTTTCTTTTATCAATTTTTAATTATGCTATTTTAAAGTTAAAAGACCTTTTTCAAAAACCTTGAATTCTTCTTTAAAAGTATTATAATCAAAACAAGGTTTAGCATTAATAATTAAATAGCATAAAAGAGAATTTGAAACATCAATATAAGATTCTACTTTAGTGTTTGCTTTTAAAGTTTTATTTTCTAAACGTAATTTAGAATTAGCATGTTTCAACTTTGAAATTTTACGTTTAGCAAATTTAAGCACACGAAATGTAGAAATAGAATTTGTTACAAAAAGAGAAGATTTAGATTTTCTTACATTGTTATAGTTTCTGTCTTCTCTTTTGCTTGATGTTTTGCCATCAATTGAGTTCAATATTGTTTCTCTATTAGATAGATCTTCCTCCAAGCATGAGTCCTCGTCGATTTCTTCTCTTGGATCCATAAGGAATTCCTCTTGTTCATCATCTGTGGAAGGAAGACTATAAGTATTCTCAAGAAATTTCCAAACTTCAAAAGCAGTAGGAAGCGTATAAATAAGTTTGAAAAAATTTTGATCTAGAGCACAATATAGACTATTCATAGATTTGGCATTTAAAAACATTTCATTTTTATTTAGAATAATTGGGGGCATTTTAATTATAATATTCAAAACTTCAATATCCAAAGTTTTAAGAAATTTTCCATAAGTGTTTTCTACCCATTATAATTTTCACCCATAAATAATGGTGGACATAATGATCATTCATTTTCATAAAAATTATCCCCTATAGAAGATGTGAGATCATGAAGCGTCATTATTCTGGGTTGTGAAGCCGTATTGGAATAACCTACGCTCTGATACCACGTGTTGGATCTGATGGCACCCTTAGAGGGCGGGGGTGAATAAGGGTTTTATGGAATTTTAAACCATAATTAAATTTATCAAAGTTTTGTGACCAAAGTTTAGGAATATTATATAAGAAAATATATTTTGATATCTCAGAAAAGATTGTATTGAAGATTCCTTTTTAAACAAGAGAAACAAAACTTTTTGTTAACTGTTGTTAACGCCTGGCGTTAAGTGTTAACGCTGGGTGTTAGCTCTCTAGAAAATTTTCCTTAGCACAAAAAGATTGTCACAGTGATTTTACTTATGAAATCTAAAATGAAATACAATTCCAGAAAATCAGAGATAATGAAAACGATTATTGTATTTACAAGATAATTACACAAATGTTAATTTTAATACTTTGATGAAAATATAAGTTAAAATATTCTTGAAGAGGAAATAAAATCAATTGAATAGAACATTAAAAGACATGATTTTATTTCATAATAAATAGAATACACAAATGTTCGATTTCTATAATGCTAGAAATCAAGGCGAGAATATGTAAAAACACTTTTGTTGTTTCACTGGTCCTTCTCCCAAGGATCGGTTGGCTATAGCCTATCTAACCCCAGATGAGGCCTCTAGCCACCCCCTAGCTAGATCTAACCTCGACCAAGTCGTCATGCACAAGACAGCGAATTACCCCCTAAGCCACACAAGTACCTAGTCGCCAACAACCACAGCGAATTTACCCACGGAATCCTTCCTAGAATGCAACGTTCTCCCCCCAAACAATTTCTCCACACAAATTACAAAAGGAAAAAGTAAAATATTACAAGATAAAGGTAAACTAAGAAAAACTCCCCATGAAATTCTGAAGGTGAAGATGAAGGCGATGTTGACGTTGGCGTTCTTGAAGCGATCGTCCTTCGTATGGAATATGCGTTGTAGACCTTCTCCTTCAAAATCTTCTTTAGATCTTCATGTTTGCCCAAGGGAGATCTCTCAATTATTGTACACAAGCCTCTCTCAAAAGAATCAGAATGCTGGCTTTAGAGGCAATGGAATCAACAACAAAATAATAAGAGGGGCTGCTCTTTAAATAGGCACGGGAGCTAACACCTGGCGTTAAGAGTTAACGCCAGTGTTAGTGATCGTGCACTATCATGGCTGAAATCGCACAACCGTCGAGAATATGACAGAGATTGTGGACTCAACGCGGGCGTTAAGAGTCAACGCTGGCGTTGTCTCTTTGTACTCGACGATACTTCTTCTCGACGTCATTCCCTCTTCGATGACATCCCTTATCGACGAAAAAGTGAACGCGGGGCGTTAACGCTAACTCGGGGCATTAAGAGTTAAAGCGGGGTGTTAACTCTTAAAGCGGGGTGTTAAGAGTTAAAGCGGGGTGTTAACTCTTAAATCAGAGCGTTAGCTCTCTTTCCAGAGAATCATCTCCAATCAGCATACTATTCATAGGGATGTGTATCTATAATTCCTGTACAACCTGCACACTATAAACACACAAAATACAAGATCAAATACCACACGGTATTCATTATTCTCAAACTAAGAGATGCGGAACATAGGCTCCAACACAGACCGCCCAAGGCAAAACCCCAACCAGAACAGCCGTGCAGACTGCGCGGTCTCTGCAGTCTCTTTCCTTCAGACCACCCAGACCCCTTCCACTTTGTTGGAACAACCCTATTACTGATTTGGGCTAGGATCACTATCTGCTGACTAGGATCAAGTTGACCCCAATGTATAGTCAATGGGTCAAGAGTTTAGGTTATTAGAACTCAAGAAATCATTCAGGTTCTGCATTCGACGAATGCTATCTGCGTTCGACGAACGGCTTGCTCTCTACGTTCGACAAATTGCTTACACATTGCGTTTGACGAACGGCTTGCTTTCAGTGGTCGATGATCTTCAATCTCAGCATCCAGCGGCTCAGCGGTCGACGAAATTATTCAGTCTCAGTGGTCGATGAATTTGCTCAGTTCAGCGGTCGACGATTTTATTCAGCGGCTCAGCGGTCGACGAATCCTTCCATTCGATGAACTAAGTCTGTGTTCGACAAATATCTTCAGATCGACGAACACAGCTCTGAGATCGACGAAATTTGTTGAGATCGAGGAATTAAATGACAGCAGATTTATTTCAGACAGATTATATTATTCCATTCTCTGAACTCAGATATCTTCTACAACGGCACTATTATATCTGATAAGTAAGGATAATATATTTCCTTTTATTATTCCAAGATTATAGCCATTGACATTTCTCGGAAAAGAATATTTCATGGAAAAGGAAAAAAGGTAAACGGCGCAGCAGATTTACAGTTCCCAGAATATCTATTCAGAATATTATATTCCTTAATTTAAGGGATTTGCATTTAAAATCTGTCAGAGTTTTCAAAAAGAAAAGAAAGAAGTTATACAGCATTATTAATACTTCAGTTTGTTTTTCACGACAGGATTATTACAGAACATATCAATATAGCTCTACAGAAAAAAGAAAGAGGAATACAGTTAGGAAAAATATACTGGAAGAAAAAAGAAGAACAAAAATAGATCATCTTCATCTTCTTCCTCAAGCAGCAATTTCATTTCACTGAGAACAACATCAACACCTTCTCTCAGTATTTCTGCTGCAAGATTAGATTTTCAAAAGAGCAACAAAAATCTGAAGGAGTTATTCTCTCAGATTCATCAGCTAAAGGAAGATCAATACATTCATGTGAAAGCTCCATCCTCAAGCTGTCACGCATTTTCAATCAGACAGAGGATCTTTACAATATCAACATCCACTAGAGTCTTCTCTCAGCATATTGATAGAGAAGAACATTCTAAACCCTCTTTATCCCATCTTGTAAAGAGTTAAAACTCCCTTCAAGAGTTTACCTCTTGGTGGCAACACACCTGATCAAAAAATCATGTTTGGGTTTTGGGCACCTTATCAAAAGCTCATTGGTGTTAGGACACCTAGTCAAAAATCCTAATGGATCCTACCAAGTGTGGTAGAAGAGTAGACATACCTAGGTTTATTGGGGAACTACTATAAAAATCCTTGTGTCTCTGTGCTTGTGATTTTCTGTGTTGTTATGTTGTGTGCCTTCTTTGTGTTTGTTTTTATTACTCACTCAATATACATATATATATATCACTCTTTTAATTCCGCTATAAAATTAAGGGAAAAGTTTTTAATACTCTATTCACCCCCCCCCCTCCCCCCCTCTAGAGTAAATCTAAGATCTAAACTCTCCTTCAATTGGTATCAAAGCAAGGTTGATTATATCAATCACCTTCAACTGATATTCAATTAACATTCAATTGGTATCAGAGGGTAGTTGATTTTATATACAGGCTAACACCTGAATCATAAAGATCAATTAGATCTTAATTTATTTTAGAGTTTGTTTTCCTTAAAAACTCATGGCACAAAACAAAGAGTATTCAAGCACAAGACCTCCTATGTGCAATCTAAGTAAGTTTGCACTATGGAAAGCAAGGATTAGATTATATATGAATGCTATTGATGAAGATATTTTCAATGTCATTTTGAAAGGACCTTCAACTTCATCAACATCAACAGATGCTTAAAAGATACTGAAAAAGTGCTGAAGCCAAGGCTATGAAAATACTAGCTCAATCAATGTCAAATGACATTCTTCAAAGAGTTGCTGATTGCACTTTAGCAAGAGGCATCTGGAATTCCCTCACAAGAATGGTAGCTGAACCTTCTTCCACTTTCTGTATTTATGATACAGAACCATCATCTAGTCAAAGTGAAGAAGAAGAAGAACGAAAAGCTATAGTATTCTGCATGATGGCCATATATGGGTCAAACCACAGCTCAGATGCAGAATGTGAATCTGATGAAAATGAGAGTTCTGCAGAAGAGTCAAAGTCATCATCCAGTTCATCTGAAGATGAAAATAATGCAAATGACAAAGATTAGTGCTTGATGGCCATATATGACTCATACAATAATTCAGATCATGCAACTTCATCTAGTTCCAGTGATGATGAAGATGATGCGGATGAAAGAACCTTCTGCATGATGGCTATCAATGCCTTAGGAAACAATTCTGAAGAATCAGAATCTGAAAATGAGGCAGATCAGGTAGTATCTGACCTTGATTTTAATTCCACTGATTTCAAAGATGATTTTAAAATTCTCTGCTTAGATTTAATTGAATCTGAGAAAGAAATCACATCTTTCAGAACAAAGTTAACAGAAATAACCATGTAACTTCTGAAACTAATAAATTTAAAGAAGATTTAAAAATATCAGAACAAATTTCTTTGAAAAATAATTCAACTAAAGCTGAAATCTTTGAACAAACTCTTAATGAGAAAAATATCAAATTAATGAATATTACAAGCACTAAAAATGCCAGATTAAATGGCAGCAAACATAGCTTAGGATCTTCAACTAATCTATCTCATATTCTAAAGAAAATTTCTTTAACTACATCTACAAAATTAGTATCTGCTAAGGAAAAAGAAGTAACAGAAAACTTAATAAAAATTGTTAAAATTTTGTGTGTTCAACAAAATTCGTCGAATAGAGATCGACGAAATCAAATGACTTCGTCGAACGTTGATCAACGAAAGCCGAACACAGAAATAAAACATTATCTTCTTATAATCAGAATCAAAGTTCAACAATATTTGTCGAACCAAGATCGACGAAATCAAATGACTTCGTCGAACGTAGATCAACGAAAGTCGAACACAAAAAAAAACTAAACATAATTTTCATGTGAACACAGAGAATAAATATAACTATTCATTAATCAGAGATCAACGAAATCATTGCACCTTGTCAACCCAAGATCGACAAAATCAGAATAGTTTATCAAACATATATCTTAATGATTATCAAGAAAAATTTAAATTAGTATCAAACATATATTTTAATGATCATAAAAGAAAACTTTTAATTGGTATCAGAAATCAGATTTTAAAGATTTTAATTGGTATCAGAAATCAGATTTCAATTGGTAAAAGAAATTTTTAATTGGTAAAACACTTATCAGATACAAAGGCCAATATCAATTCACCTTCAATTTTGTAATACCTTAACAGATAAGGCCAATGTAATTAACTATAAGGCAATACTTAAACCTATTATAAATCTATTAACTCTAATTGCAATTAAACAAAAAGTTATAAGATTCACTTAAATTTTCTTATCTTAAGAACAAAGTCAGATAACTTCATGTTCCTACAGATTTTCTCAGGATCATCAAGATTTGAGTATTCTACTTTAGTTGCATTGATCAGAAATGATCATGGCACCGAGTTTTGAATCTCTTCTGATAAGAGAATTCTGTAAGAAGGAAGGTATCAGGCAATGTTTTTCTGAGAAGATAAAAATTCCTTAGAACTCATTAAAAGCTATAACAATTCATCATATTAATAGAATCCTATTGAAGCAAAATCTAGGATATATTTTCCTTCTAATAAAGCATATAGGGTTTATAACAAACCTTCTCTTAAAATAGAATAGTCCATGCATTGTTGGAACTAACCTATTAAATGAGGAGAGGAACACCACCTCTAACCAGAGACATTTTGCAGGTATCAAGGTCACTTTCAATTGGTATTCGATTGGTATCAAAGAAAGGGTTCATACCCTTAAGACAAAGAATGCAACAACATTATCAGATCAAATTTCTGGAAATCAGATTGCACCAATCCCTACCTCCATCAAATGTCCCTTATTCGAGGGGCCTAGCTTCATGCCTTCCTGAAACTAGGCAGGGGGAGAAGTTCTATGAAGAAGCTCCATATGATGCAGTGTTTTTGTTGGAACCTTAGTTTTGATTTGAGTTAGGATCCACCTTTAATGTCTAAGTTTATATCATAACACATTGTACAACTTAGATTAAATACCATTAAGAAAGAAGGCTGAAAAGAGATATAATTAATAGGCTGAAAAATAAGAGAAGAATAAAATTTACATATGTTCTCTGCGTTCGACAAATGGCTACCTGCGGTCGAAGAATGGTATTCATTCTGCGCTCGACGAAATCCAGATATCTCAGTGGTCGACGAAGATCTCCTATCTCAGCGGTCGACGATCCCGTCTCAGCAGTTCAGAGGTCGACGAATAGATTGTTACAGCGGTCGACGAACAGACCCTGGCTCAGCGGTCGACGAAATCCTGTGTTCGACGTACTCAAGTCTGCGTTCGACAAACAGCTCAATATTCAGCGGTCGACGATCCAGCCCGTCTCTGCGTTCGACAAAATGTTGCGTTCGATGATTTCCAATCTGCGTTCGATGAATATTCAGCAGATGTTCAGAACAGTGAATCAAATGTTCAGGTCGACGAATCAAATAATGAGGTCGACAAACTTGAAGCTGAGCTCGACAAAATATCTGCAGCATTATTTAATATCTTTCAGCTCGTCTAAAATATTATATTATATATATATGCTGTCAGATTTTATTAAAGCAATATTTATTATTTCAATTTATATATTTCTATATATATTGCTGCCTTTATAAATCTGACATTACAGCCATTGCAAGCATTAAATGATATAGCCATTGCAAAAGCTAAAGACGGCAATTTGTCTGCTCGAGGATCTGGAAAAAGAAAGAAATATTATCTCCTTCCTTGTCGGGAAAGAAATCAAATTAGCCCAGAAAAGAGGACAACATCTTTACACGACAGCATGAGACAACTCATCATACAGCAGATTATATACAGCTGTTTCTCTCGATAGATTACATATACATAATATATCACAATTGCTGTACATATTATATAGACAGAACATATCAGAATTGTTGTACAGAGAAAAAGAACAGGAAAAGAAAGAGGAAGAGAGAAACAGAGAAGCAAAAAGGAAGAACATATCAAGAGTTCTTTATACAAAGAACAATATATTTATATCTTGCTTTTTGCTAACTCTTCCTTGCAGATCATCTATATCCTGAGACACCAATCACCATTATTTGCTCAGGATCAAAACTGCAAGAAGAAGAAGAAGAGTACTTGCAATCTAGAGAAGGAGCTCCATCCACAAGCTGTCATCAAACTAAATCAGACAAGGGGATCTCTCTTCAACATCATCTTCAAGTGTCTTCTCAGCAAAGAGAAGAACAACATAAATTTTCTGTTTTCTTTATTTCTCCCATCTTGTAAAGGGTTAAAACTCCCTTCAAAAGTTTACTCCCGGTGACAGGGCACCTTAGCAAAAACCTGCATCTTGGTTTTGAGCACCTGATCAAAAGCTCTATGGTGTGTGGACACCTTATCAAAAATCCTAGTGGATTCCTACCAAGGGTGGTAGAAGAGTAGACGTACCCAAGTTTAGTGGGGAACTACTATAGCTCCTTGTGTCTTCTGTGATTGATTTACTTTTCTGTGCTTGTGCTGTGTTGATTTCCTTATTTAGTTTTTATAAATCACTTACTCTATACACATATATATATCACTATTTTAATTCCGCAATAAAACTAAGGGAAAACTTTTAAACTCTATTCACCCCCCCCCCCCCCTCTAGAGTTAATTTAAGATCTAACCTCCACTTTTTGTTTTGCTCAGGGAGAGTTGTTCTATGAACTAGGTAGGGGGAGAAAGCTGAAGAAACTCCTTTATGATAGGGGGAGTTGTTTTTATCAAGAGGAAATGTTGTATGAAGAAACATGTTTTCAGTTCTTTAAATACATAACAGCAGTTTGCAATTTTAGGGAGAGATGTTGCAATTTCAGTTATGACAGATATCATATTCAGAATTCAGAAAAATCAGTTCAGACAATATCAGATTTCAGAATTCAGAAAGCAAATTCAGAAAAGTCAAAAGGTTTTTATTATTTCTGTTTTTATTGAAATGTTTCAGAACTCAGAGTATTATTTATTTTATATCTGATGAACTATTTAAAATATATCATATATATATGCTCTATTGTTTTGTTTGTTTTTAATTTTTGTCAAATAGTGTCCTAACCCAAATAGGGGAGATTGTTGGAACAACCCTATTACTGATTTGGGATAGGATCACTATCTGCTGACTAGGATCAAGTTGACCCCAATGTATAGTCAATGGGTCAAGAGTTTAGGCTGTTAGAACTCAAGAAATCATTCAGGTTCTGCGTTCGATGAAATGTTATCTGCGTTCGACAAACGGCTTGCTATCTGTGTTCGACGAGCGGCTTACACACTGCGTTCGATGAATGGCTTGCTCTAAGTGGTTGACGATCTTTAATCTCAGCGTCTCAGCGGCTCAGCGGTTGATGAAATTATTCAGTCTCAGCGGTCGACGAATTTGCTCAGCTCAGCGGTCGATGATTTTATTCAGCGGCTCAGCGGTCGACGAATCCTTCCGTTCGACGAACTCAGTCTGCGTTTGACGAATATCTTCAGATCGACGAACACAGCTTTGTGATCGGCGAAATTTTTTGAGATCGACGAATTAAATGACAGGAGATTTATTTCAGACAGATTATATTATTCCATTCTCTGAACTCAGATATCTTCTACAACGGCTCTATTATATCAGATAAGTAAGGATAATATATTTCCTTTTATTATTCCAAGATTATAGCCGTTGACATTTCTCGGAAAAGGACATTTCATGGAAAAGGAAAAAGGTAAACGGCGCAGCAGATTTACAGTTCCCAGAATATCTATTCAGAATATTATATTCCTTAATTTAAGGGATTTGCATTTAAAATCTGTCAGAGTTTTCAAAAAGAAAAGAAAGAAGATATACAACATTATTATTACTTCAGTTTGTTTTTCACGATAGGATTATTACAGAACATATCAATATAGCTGTACATAAAAAAGAAAGAGGAATACAGTCAGGAAAAATATACTGGAAGAAAAAAGAAGAACAAAAACAGATCATCTTCATCTTCTTCCTCAAGCAGCAATTTCTTTTCACTGAGAACAACATCAACACTTTCTCTCAGTATTTCTGCTGCAAGATCAGATCTTTTAAAGAGCAACAAAAATCTGAAGGAGTTATTCTCTCAGATTCATCAACTAAAGGAAGATCAATACATTTTCAAGTGAAAGCTCCATCCTCAAGCTGTCAAGCATTTTCAATCAGACAGAGGAGCTTTACAATATCAATATCCACTAGAGTCTTCTCTCAGCATATTGACAGAGAAGAACATTCTAAACACTCTTTATCTCATCTTGTAAAGGGTTAAAATTCCCTTCAAAAGTTTACCTCTTGGTGGCAAGACACCTGATAAAAAATCCTATTTGGTTTTTGGGCACCTTATCAAAAGCTCATTGGTGTTAGGACACCTGATCAAAAATCCTAGTGGATCCTACCAAGTGTGGTAGAAGAGTAGACGTACCAAGGTTTATTGGGGAACTACTATAAAAATCCTTGTGTCTCTTTGCTTGTGATTTTCTTTGTTGTTGTGTTGTGTGCCTTCTTTGTGTGTGTTTTTATTACTCACTCAATATACATATATATCACTATTTTAATTCCGCTATAAAATTAAGGGAAAAGTTTTAATACTCTATTCACCCCCCCCCCCCCCCTCTAGAGTAAATCTAAGATCTAAACTCTCCTTCAATTGGTATCAAAGCAAGGTTGATTATATCAATCACCTTCAACTGATATTCAATTGACTTTCATACTTCTACATCAAAAATTCAACACTCCCCCTTGAAGTGGGAAGTGGAAGTCAATCCAAGCAAGCTCCGCAATCACCAAATGGTCCCTTTGACAACGACTTAGTAAAGATGTCAGCAATATTATCCTTGCTCTTCACATGCTCCACAATCAGAGATCTCTCCAACACCTTCTGACAAATGAAATGGTGATGAATCTCTATGTACTTCGTACGTGTATGACAAACTGGATTGTTCGCTAGTTTGAGAGCACTCTCATTGTCACCACGTAGCAGAGTTGGACCTCGCACCTCCCTATGAATTTCCTACACAAGCCTCCTAAGCCAGATGGCTTCTTGAGCTACCAAAGCCAAAGCTTTGTACTCCGCTTCCATGATAGAGGCAGACATAAAATCCTGCTTCTTGTTGCACCATAATATAGTTATAGAGCTTGTCATAAAGACATATCAAGAAGTCGATCTCCAATCATCTGAATCTCCTCCATAATCAGCATCCATGTATCCATGCAAGTAAAAGCCCGAATATCTCCCGTAAAAGAGACCCAAATCTGAGGTGGATTTGACATACTTCAAAATACTCCTAGCCGCCATAAGATGAGGTTTCTGAGGCTCTGCCATAAACCTACTCACCTTGGAAACTGCATAAGCAATATCCGGCCTTATGATCGTCAAGTATATCAGGCTTCCGACTAAAGCCCGGAACACCAAAGGATCGGTAAGAACCTTCCCTTCGTCGAAGATGAACTCTAACTTCTAGTGGAGTAGAGCTGCTCTTCCCTCCATTCATACTGAATCTCTTCACAATCCGATCGGCATAGCCTTTCTGGGAAACAAGCATACCGCTCTCTTTCCTCTCCACTTCGAGTCCAAGGAGATGGTGGAGCTCACCCAAGTCCTTCATCTCAAATCTGATAGCTAGCTCAGCACGAAGCCTAGCTACCTTCATCTCAGAATTTCCCGAGATGATCATATCATCAACGTACAGCAGCACCAAGACCTGAAGCTCCCCCGTATTCTTTACAAATAAGCTCAAATCAGAATCAGAAGCAAAATATCCACAGAACTGGAGGTATTCTGCAATCTTGTCATACCACGCCCGAGGCGCCTGCTTCAAGCCGTAAAAAGCCTTCTTGAGCTTACAAACATGTCTTGGGTGCTCTTCGGAAATATAACCAGGTGGCTGATCCATGAAGATATCCTTGTCAATCTCGTCGTATAAGAAAGCATTCTTCACGTCGAGTTGCAAAATCTTCCACCCTTGGCAAGCTGCCAACGCGATCACCACCCGGGCAAAAGTCATTTTGGCAACAGGGCTGAATGTTTCTTCATAATCCTCCCCATACTTCTGAGAGAAACCTCGAGCTACAAGGCGAGCCTTGTATCGGTCAATACTTCCATCAGTGGAGTAACCCCCTCAACCTTAGGCACCAAGTCCCAAGTCTCATTCTTCCTGAGGGCAGTCATCTCTTAATCCATGGCTCCTTACCACTCCTTGACTCCAATGGCATTTTCAAAATAAGATGACTCTCTCTCATCCAGGGGACCTGCGAAGAAACATGAGACGAAGCTCACCAAATTTCCCTTGTATACCAATCTGGTGGAATGATAGTCCTCTTGGACCTCCTCGGAGCTTTACTCTGAACCACCTCTTCAGCTACTTATTCTAAACTAGCTCTCATTTTAGGCATACTTGGAGCATCGCTCCCCCTGCTTCCAGAACCTGAAGCACCTGACCTAGAGCTAGAAATACCTGGAGCACCTGGAGAACTAGGCAACTCCACCAGAACATCCTTGGTAGCTTCTTCAAGACCACCATCTGACCTGCTTCCCTGTAACTCAGCAGAAGAGCTACCCGGTATGACATCAGCTTGTCAAATACCACATTCCTTGAGACCATATATCTCCGTATCTCAGGATCCATGCATCTCCATCCCTTCTTCCGGTCATCATAACAGACGAACACTAGCTTCCTTGCTTTCGCATCTAGTTTCGTTCTGAGAGCAACAGGAACATGCACGTAGCAGGTAGATCCGAACACACGAAAGTGTTCCACGCTTGGTTTCTCCTTAAAAATTAACTCATGAGGATTCTTCATGTTGATAGGACTGAGAGGCATCTGATTGATGACATCGGCCGCACAAAACATTCCCTCTGACCAGAAGGACTTTGGGATACTCTTGGCATAAAGCCAACATTTGCAGGTCTCAGTCAGATGATGGATCTTACGCTCTGCAACTTCGTTATGTTGTAGAGTGTGAGCACAAGAGAGCCCTCTCCGAATGACATGCTTCCTGCAGAAGTTAAAGAATGCATTTGAGGTGAACTCCCCTCCATTGTG
This sequence comes from Dactylorhiza incarnata, assembly GCA_033032865.1. Lineage (NCBI taxonomy): Eukaryota > Viridiplantae > Streptophyta > Magnoliopsida > Asparagales > Orchidaceae > Dactylorhiza > Dactylorhiza incarnata. Next base: position 17,972,606 of record JAWHQI010000024.1, read on the forward strand.
GGTTCTGAACTTGATCCGCAGGTTAAGACGACCTTCAACCAGCTCCTTGAACTCCACAAACCTCTCGAACACCTCTGACTTCTCCTTCAGGAAATATACCCAGGTATATCTGGTGAAGTCATCAATCAAGACCAGCATATACTTCCTACCTCCAAGACTGGCAGTGGCGGTCGGTCCAAACAGATCACCATGAATACATTCTAATGGTGATTTACATCTGCTTTATGATTTGTCAAACGGAAGACGTTGAGCCTTACCAAACTGATAACCTGCACAAATGTGACCATCACCGAAAGATGATAAACTAGGCAGACCTTTCACAAGGCCTCTTCCCGCCATAGCCTTTAGCTTATCCATCTCAACATGCCCAAGTCTTCCATGCCAGATAGCAGCGCTGTCGTTAGCCCTCATCTTATCAACATAGGAGCTTGTTGATAGAACAAACAAGTCCTTCACCCGTCTCCCTACATGAATGACCTTAGCCTTCACGGCTGAAACATTTCGGAGAAATTTCACTTATGTTGGACCAAACATAACGTGATAACCAGCATCAACAGCATTTGTCTCTGAGAAGAGGTTCTTCTTCATTCCCGACACATGATAAACACTCCTCAAGGACCTCTATCACTGCCTAAAGAGACAACACCCTCCTTTTTTACTGCATAAACCGTATCATCAGCTGTAATGATAGCATCATTACCTGTGTATGCTTGCAACGAGGAGAACTTCGACTCATCCCCGGTGAGGTGATGACCACACCCAGAGTCCACTATCTAATCATCCTGATAGTTGATGGAAGTCAATGCCCAAACACAAGTGCCCATCATGAAAGCACCTCCACCACCCCAACTACCTTCAGCATTGGAACCAGCCTCCTTCTTCCCTGTAGCTTGCCCTGGCTGAAGATTGACCTTGCAGTCTCTTTTGAAATGACCAAGCCTATTGCACATGTAACACCTCGGCCCTTCCTTCTTCTTTCCATCAGACTTAGGAGTATAACTCTTATCTTGCTGATATGAAGTAAATGGACCATCTCCAACAGGCGACTTCTTCTCCTTGTCCCATCTCTTCTTCTTGCCAGAAAAGAGAACCTCACCTTCTCCCCAAGAGACTGACATCCCCGCCATTTGCTTAACTAAACTCTCTTGCGAAGCAAGTAAGTTTTCCAACTCCAGCAACGATGGCTGATTGGCCCAGCCTTGCACAGAAGTAAAAAAGGCCACATACTCCCTCCGCAAACCGCGGATTATGTGCCTCGTCAGCTTCGCTTCTGAGATAGGCTCATCCGGGTCCAATGCCGATATCTTTGCACATAGGTTCTTCATCTTCAAGAAGAACGTTGAAATGGACAAGTCACCTTGAGTTGCCTTAGCTAACTCATTCTCCAAGAACTGTAGTCGAGCTACATTCTTCTTATTGAACAAGCCATCCAAGGCTGTCCAAATTTTAGCAACTGACCTACATCCAATGATGTGGTCAAACAACTCCGGAATGATAGCTCGCTTGAGAGTGAACTCAGCCTTTGCATTTATTCTCTTCCAAGTCTTCACGAGCTCAACATTCCCCTCAACAGGAATAACAGCATGTCTTGCATCTCCTCCGACTACTTCCCATTATTCCTCGCCAAGAAGATAGCTCTCCATGCTCGACATCCAGTTTTTAAAGTTAGTCTGTGTAAAGAGCTCAATACCAAAACCTCTAGCATATCCTCCTTCCATTGATATCTCATTGATTGACAACCGACTTGCAGAAATCCAAGCAGAAGCCAACGCTGATTACTGCTCAGAAACTCCCTCTGATACCATGTTAAAATTTTAGAGGTCCGAAGTTTAGTAAAAATGCAGAACACTTCAACACAATCCACAAGTATGACAATCAATGACAATGGGAAGATAGAATAGTGCTCTTGTATTAACTATCTCTTTGCAGCTCGAGACATACATGGCGAGACATGATTTATAAGAATCACAAAAGGAGAGAAGCACAAGACAAAAATAGGCCGCCAGCGAACTGCTAAAGCAGAGACCGCCATACCGCACGAACAGCCAAGCCGCACGGCTATCCCTGAGAACGCGCAAACAGAGCAAGCTTGATGACCTGCGAACTGCCAGACTGCAACTACAGACCGCACACTGCTGCCTTATTCAACTGCTGAAAACCAAACCTGTCCGCACTTTGAGACCGCCTGACTGTGAGGTCGGTTAATCATAGAAGCTTCAGCGAACAGAAAACTAGAACTGCACAAGCTGTCGCGAGACTGCAAACTGAGATCGCCTGACCGTTGAGGTCGCCTGATCGCCAAGTTCACCTCGAACAGCTCAAGAACTACACCACAGATCGCCTAGAGGAAAGCCGCTAGCGAACTGGTTATTCACAACTGGGAAATTACCAAGGAAGAAGACCGCAACCTGCTGGCCATTGACCTGCAAACACAACAACTGGTCAAACAACTTCCAGACCACGCGATCTCAAAGGTGAGATCGGCACAAACAACCCAAGTTGTAGTTCTTACAGTTCTCACTCCAAATGACGGGCCCTGCACCTCTATTTATAGGCAAGCTGACAGATGTCGTCACAGCCCAAAACGAGATGCACTAACCGCCCATTAGATCGCGAGCGGTCTCATATGACAGACCGCCCGAGCTCAGCATGGCCATCAGTCCGCCTTATTAAACTGTGGAGTTACCAAATAAATTGCCCGGTCTCATAATAAGACCAAAGAAACTTCTTCAGTAACCCTGACCGACCAGAACAAGTCGTCAGACCGCACAGTCACTGCAAGAAGGTGAATCTTCTTGAACATCTGGCCGACTTAGAACAAGTCACCAGAATAATCACGCAAGTCGCGCGGTCACCTGCAGTCTCCCAGAACAGGATGCCCAAGGCAAAACCCCGGCTCTCCCAGAATAGACCACCCAAGGCAAAACCCTGACCAGAACACCCGGGCAGACCGTGAGCTCTCTGCGGGCTCTTTCCTTCAGACTGCCGAGACCCCTTCCACTTCTACTTCAAAAATTCAACAAAGATGATGGTATCGGCACGCTTACGGATGATAGAGTCTCTCCAACCAAGGACTTTTGACGCCATCGCCACGATAATAATTGTGATGAACGCCAGCGCCGCTACAACCTCCGCCTGAGGCGCGAGAATATTAATTAATAATTATAATTATTCTATTATAATTATTTATTAATTTTTATCAAGTTTTCTTTATTATTATATTAATGTTTGAGACTTTTATTTAATTTTCATGTTTTGTTTTAATTTGGACTTTATTATTATTTCTTTATTATTATTTTATTTTCATGATTTATTTTCATGTTTTGTTTTAATTTGAGCGATGTTAGAGAGATGCCAGAGATTACCCTCTCTAGGTTCCGTAAAGGACATAACCCCGACATTCAGGGTAAGCTCCTCCGTTATGGTCACACCGACTTAAACACCACTTTTAATGTCGCCTTAGATATGGAAAAGCACAACGCTCACAAGTCCAAAACTCGCTCGTTCCAGAAGGCAAAGTCCATCTTAGGACCTCCCCCCTCATCCACCCATAAGGATAAGGGTAAGTTCTGGTCCGCTGACCCGAACTCTGTTGTCATTACGGCTGTTTGCCTAGAAATTTGGGACCTCTCTTCTAAGTCAGGGTGATCCTTTCCAGCGGTCTCAGATTTGAGAGACCGCCTAGATCGCCTCTCTTTTCAGTCAGGGTGATCTTTTCCAGCGGTCTCAGATTTGTGAGACCGCTCAGATCGCCTGTCTTCTCAATCAGGGTGATCCTTTCCAGCGGTCTCAAATTTGTGAGACTGCCCAGACCACCTCTCTCCGGTCCAGGGATGCCTTCCAAGTGATCGGCGATCAAGCTCCAGTCAGATCGTCATACCACATGGTCTGGTCTTTTTTCTCCTTTTTTGTTATTAGCACCTCCTTTCTCTGCCCCGGCTCTCCTGTATCCCGGGCAGCCCATAATTTTTGGAACTGCCCGTTTGGGCAGCCTTCGTGTCTATAAATAGAGGGGTGGGGGTACCTGGAAAAAGACTTTTGCTTCGATCTTCCAGCTTATAACCTGTGTAAGCGGTCTCGAAATCTGTCACTTTTCTACATCAAATCCTTCCCTGCTTCTAGATTCCTCTGTACTCCCTTTTTGACGTCAATTTGAGTCTTTTCTCTTCCCGTTTTCCTTTTTAGCTTCTCTCGTCTTAAGTAACCTACACTTCGCAGTTCCCCCTCATCTTTCTCTTAGTGTGAGTTTTGGAGGTACATTTTTTGGTACCAACAGAACGGACACGCGACCTTCAGATCAGGAGTGTTTAGGTGAATCCAATAGACACTAAGATGGCAGATCGCAAGATGCGTGCTCGCCGGTCTTCCAGCAGTCGTCCTCCCCTCGACTCGAATCCCTTAGAAGCCCTTGAGCATCATTTCGAGCTACATGTCGAGCAAGACCTCCGGGAGGCTGCTCGAGCTCGGCAAGAAGCTGCCCAAGCTCAGCAGGAGATCACGCGATCTGAGCAGGAAATCGCACGATCTCAGCAGAAGACCGCCCGAGATCGCTAGGAGGTCATCCGGGCTCAGCAAGAGTCCGCTAACAGGTTCTGGCAGCGATCTCCCCGAGAATCCTTCCTTAGCCAGGTCAGATCGCCACACCTGACCGCTTAGCTAGCGATCATGCTTGTGACCGCGCGAGCCCTCAGCCCGCAGCTCCTTTGTGATCTCAGCAAGGGGAGTTCGCAGCCCGTCGTGACTCTTTTAGAGCAGCAGCTCAGGGGCCTCCAACCCAGACCCTAAATTTCCAAGAGGATTATGTCTGTCCTCCGGCCCCTCCTGCTCCTTTTCCTACTCCTTCTGGCATTGTTGAGATGGAGGAGCCCTCTCCTTTTTCTGACAAAGTTCGTTGGGAACCCATTCCCAATGGCTTCAGAGAGCTTCGACTCCCTATGTTCTCTGGGGAGAGCGATCCAGTTTCTCATCTTCAGGGCTTTGAGTCTGATGTCGCTCTCAGGACTATCTTAGATACTGTGAGGTGTAAATTGTTGATCACCTCTTTTGATGGATCTGCTAGGGAATGGTTCTACAAACTGCCTTCCCAATCCATCCTGAGCTTTGTCATCCTAAGGCACGAACTTGTTGTTGTCACTTCCTCAGCTCCAGTCCGGGGAATGGTTACCTTCGGGCAAGAGGACCTTCCTCCGATCTCCAATCCCTTCGACGATGCAGTCATTATTAAAGCAGTTATCGAGAATTATACCATAGAGAAGATCTTAATCGATACTGGGAGCTCGGTGAACGTGCTCTTCAAGCCTGCTTTCGAAGATTTGAAGACAGGGAAGACTCTTCTCTCCACTGAGGGACCTCTCTATGGCTTCTCTGGAGAAAAGAAGGAAGTGGAGGGAGTCGTCACCCTCTCGGTGATTTTGGCAGGCATCGTGAAGATTGTAAAGTTCATGTCGTTGAAGCTCCGAGCAGCTACAATGCAATTTTTGGAAAGCCCATTCTGAATGGATATCAAGCGGTAGTGTCAACCTACCATCAAGCAGTGAAATTTGCCTTGAATGGCAAGCAGCACCGGATCAGGAGTGATCCGAAGAATGCCAGAGAGTGCTATGTCAAAACGGTCAACGTGATCGTATCTTCTTCTCCCCAGATAGCTGAGATGTCTTCAGCACCTCAAATTCCCGACCAGGTCAAAGTTGCGGAAGAAGCTGAAGAAGAAGACGAAAGAGATGGAGTTCACTTGGAACCTACCCAAGCAACTCAAGGTGTGCCCATCAGCTAGGGAGATGAGAGTAAGAAGCTCTCCATCAACGCTGAACTACATGAAGCTGACAAAAGTCGGCTCATCTCTTGCCTCTTGAAGAATATGGATGTCTTCGCCTGGTCAGCATATGACATGCCAGGAGTTAATCCAGATATCTCCTGCCACCACCTCAACATCAACCCCAACTCTATTCCTTTCAAGCAAAAGAAGAGGTCTGTAGCGATGACCCTTGCTCAGCCGATTCGAGAGGAGGTGGAGAAGCTATTGAAGGCCAAGTTCATTCAAGTAATTCTGTTCCCGGAATATGTGTCAAATGTCGTAATGGTTAAACAACCTGGGGGAAAGTGGAGAATGTGTGTAGATTTTACAAAACTTAATAAAGCTTGTCTGAAATATTGCTACCCCTTGCCTCGGATAGATTCTTTAGTGGATTCCGTGGTTGGGTATTCCTATATGAGCTTTTTGGATGCATTTTCAGGCTATCACCAAATTAGAATGCATAAGCCCGATATCCCTCACACCTCATTTATCACAAATGACGACTGTTTTTGTTATCTCGTGATGCCTTTTGGGCTAAAAAAATGCTGGAGCAACTTATCAAAAAATGATGGATACAATTTTTAAAGGCCAAAAAGGAAGAAATCTAGAGGTCTATGTCGATGACCTAATAAAAAACAAATCATTTTCATCTCACCTTAGCGATCTAATGGAGACATTTGCGACTCTTCGAGCTTTTAATATGAGGTTGAACGCGTTGAAATGTGTTTTTGGAGCAAGCAAAGGAAATTTCTTGGTCATCTCCTCACTTCAGAGGGGTTAGAGCCTAATCCAGATAAGGTCAAAGCCATTTTGGAGATGTCACCTCCTAAATCCCCTAAAGAGGTTCAGCAATTAGGAGGGAGAATGGCAGGTTTGAGTCATTTTATCTCCCGATCAGGAGATAAAAGCGCTCCTTTCTTTAAGACCCTCCGGGGAGGGGCTAAGTTTGAATGGACGAAGGAGTGTGATGATGCCTTCAATCAGCTCAAAAGGCAGTTGACATCAACTCCTCTGCTCCAAAGCCCAAGGGAGGGAGAAGACTTCTTTCTATATCTAGGAGTTGGCTCCGATGCTATAAGTTCAGTATTGGTCCGAGAAGAGAAGAGGAGGCATTTCCTGGTGTACTATGTGAGTAAGATTTTGAAGGATGCGGAGACTCGTTACCCAATTCTCGAAAAGTTGGCCTTAATGCACGTGACTTCAACACAGAGGTTAAGGCCCTACTTCCAAGCTCATTCGATTCAAGTTGTTACTGATCTTCCATTAAAGAATGTCTTAGAAAAGCCAGAACATTCAGGGAGATTAGCAAAATGGGCAATAGAACTTAGTGAATTTGACATCTCTTATATTCCAAGGGTATCGATCAAAGCGCAAGTTCTAGCGGAATTCATGATTGATGCAAGTGAAGATATATCAAAAAAAGAGGTTGGGACACACCTTGCCTGGAAAATCTTTGTCGATGGAGCTTCAGGGAGGAATTCATCTAGAGTAGGGGTTGTCTTGAATCCAAATGGAGTTAAATTAGATCAAGCTTTGAAGTTCTATTTCCCAACAACAAATAACCAAGCAGAGTATGAGGCCATGTTGGCCGGTCTCAGGTTTGCACTAGAATTGGGAATTGAGGATGATCAAATCAAAACAGATTCTCTGGTGATGACATCTCAAGTAAAACGGGACTTTTGAGACCAGAGATCGTATTCTGAAGCAATTTCTAGCTCTGGTAAAAGTTAAGATAGGCAAGTTCAAAAGTTTTACTATCCAGCATATTCCGAGAGAGAAGAATGCGGAAGAAGATGAACTGGCAAAGTTTGGTATCCTTTCGGGAGGAACCACCTCAGAGTTGTTTCATCCAACAATTGAGGAAGGAGAAGTTATGCAGATAGATCAACGCCCATCTTGGATGGATCCATTCATCCTCTACCTCTCAACCGGGAAGCTCCACTCAACAGTAAAAAATAGGAAAAGATTTAGACTGAAGGCAGCTCACTATTACCTTGTTACAGGAATACGATATAGGAAGACCTTCCTGTCACCTTTAGCTCGGTTTATCTCAGAAGAAGAAATCCCAGTCATTCTTCAAGAGGTTCACTCAGGAGAGTACGGCAGTCACTCTGGAGCTAGAACCTTATAGAAGAGAATTCTAAGGCAGGGATATTTTTGGCCTCAAATGAGGAAGGATGCAGAGAAGTTAGTGAAGAAGTGTGTCCAATGCCAAAAGTTTGCTCCTCTTCAGAATCAACCGGCTCAGCGACTTAAATCAATAGCAACCCCATGGTCGTTTGCGGTCTGGGGAGTGGATTTAATTGGGCCTTTTTCCTTTGGCTAGTGTACAGCGCCGGTTCATTATAGTAATGATTGATTATTTTAGCAAATGGATCGAGGCAAAAGCGTTGGCTAAAATTACCACTCAAGTTGTGAAAAATTTTATCTGGGGAGAGATAGTATGTTGGCATGGAATTCCAATGGCAATTATCACGGATAATGGTTCTCAATTCAACAACTCTAAACTTATAGATTTCTGTGATCAGATTGGCACCGAGTTGCGTTTTGCTTCTGTGCATCATCCTAGAAATAACAGCCAGGTAGAAGCTTCTAATAAACTCATGATCAACCTTTTGAAGAAGAAAGTAGAAAATCTCAGGGGCAATTGGGCGGAACAGTTAACATCAGTATTATGGGCCCTGAGGACGACTCCAACCTCAGCTACTGGAGAAACCCCTTTTAAATTGTCTCAAGGTTCAGAAGCTCTTATTCCCGTTGAATTTTAGGTAAAAAGTCCAAGGGTGTTATTATCTCAACAAAATCAGGATGACTGGATGGAAGAGAACAATGAATACCTAAAGTATAGTCTTGATCTTATCAAAGAATTAAGAGATACAACAACAATTAGGCAAGAAGAGGTGAAGAGAAGGATGGCAAATTTTTTTGATAAAAATGTCAGAATTAAGGAGCTCACTGTTGGTGATCTAGTCTTGAAAAAGGTAGATGCGGAAGCAAGATCTGGCTCAGTTGGAAAGCTCAACCCGAATTGGGTATGGCCGTTCATGGTAAAAGAAGTGCTTAAGAATGGCGTTTATCATCTCAAGACTTATGAAGGAGAAGAACTGCCTCACACATGGAGTTGGGACGACCTCAAGCGTTTCTTCTCTTAAATACTTGTATCTAATTTTTCATTCCCTTTCTTGCTCTTCTCCTCTCGAAAATTATGATGATGTATTTTGTAATCTTTTATGATATATATGATAAAAGGAAGGTATCAAAAATGAATAGTCATCAAAGGCTAAGGTTCTACCAAGGGAGGTACCGACGGATCCTACTTCATTCCCCATCGACTTGAAGCTTGAGTGGTAAAATCTGTCAGGACCACATGTAGCAGGGAGATTTCTCATCTGTGCAGCAGTGCCTCGCCAAGCTCGTGCGGAGGAACTTTAGGATGCTGGGTCCTAGCTGACATCTGACACACTTTTATGTTAAGGGAGGTTTTAGGTGAATGTTCAGCTCTGTCATGCATTGTAGGAGGACATCGTTACAGTCTTGATGATCTTTCTGGGGAAAGCAATGTCGGTGTAACCTCCACGGTATGACCACACCTGCCCTATGGATCATCTTGTTTTGCGACCATCGAATGCTCATTGGTGTGAGGATAGCCAAAAGAAAAATGGTTGTATGATATAACCTTAAGAAGTTTCTTGGGGAAAGTAATGTCATTATGCCGGATTGCCCCGAAGAGATCCCGCTGCCATGCTATCATTAGCCCGGTGGGGCAGGTTGATCTCACAATTGAGGCCAACAAAGGAAAGATTATATTATTTCTTCAAGAATGAAGCGGTATGAAATATTGGTGATCGCCAGTGGTGGGTTTTCTCTGCTAAGTCAGACTGTAACGTCTAAGACCGTGAATTCTGATTATATCATTATATTGAAAAATGGATCATAGCATTTGAGATCGCCAGCCATGATTATTCTATCAAAGTGGTCAGGAGTATGGGAGACTGCCTGTTTTGGTCTTTTTCTGAGTTTTCAGCAATCTGGAATATTCAAGACCTCCGACTGGATCTCCTCCAGGACTTGGATGTTAGAGATCGCTGGTAGGTTCTACATAAGAAGTTTATTTAAGAAGAGGTTTTCAGTGATCTGGAATATTCAAGACCGCCGGCTGGATCTCCTCCAGGACTTGGACGTTAGAGATCGCTGGCTGGTTTTCCGAAAAAATCTCTGGGCTCTAAACGGTCTGAAATAATGAAGACCACCGGTTACGATCTCTCTAGAGATAGAACAGCCTGAAATATGTGGAATCACGGATTATCTATTATACGAGTTTTATTACTCAAGCAAGTTTTTATTACTCAAGGAAGAAGCGGTCTCTTTGGTGAAAGGTCGCCTCTTGTGCTCGTGCTCGAAATTACTCAGGAATCAATATCAGCGGATCATCATCTTTTGCTCTGACGAATTTTCAACACCAAAGATCGCAAATGCAATAAGCGACCTCATACGGTCTTGTGGTAAAGCTGGAGATCGTCAGTTATGGGAAATCCTCTATTTAGTTCTTGCGTAACCAAAGTTGGCTTCGTCTTCCAATAATATGGTCTAAAAAATATAAGATCGCCCTTATTGAATTATAAATCTATTACTTCAAGGTCAACAAATACCTAAGGCATTGAGATCGAATGTAGATTCTATCTCGTTATAACGAGACCGTAAACAATACAATCAACATGCAAAAGGAAAAAAGCACCAGAAAAATATTCATTCACAGAAAAGAAAGGTATGACAAATTTCTATTTATATTTTTATTCCAATATTCAAGTACATCAGACCGCCCGGTCACAAAATTCATGGTCTCAAAAATGTAAAATTATAAGATTGTATCTATTCATTCTTCGATCTTTTGGGAGACCGCTCGTCTAAAGAGGAGGAGTCGGTCTCTTCGGATGATTCTTCTAAGCTCCCTCCTGGAATTCTGGATCCAGAGCTCGAGCCTGCTCCAGAGCTCATATCCTGGCCCACCACGTATTGGCTCCCACTTGCTCCATCTTCATCGATGATCTCAACATCTCCCTCTTCCTCATCAGCGGTCTCATCTGCGGTCACTGATTGTTCATCAATTTTCCTCGCCGCTTCAGGGAAGAGATCAGCAAATCTAATATATTTTAATACTTCAGTAAAACCGCCGCGGTCACGGATCTCAGAAATCACCTGGTCAGCGGTCTCTTTTATATGTTGCATTAGAGCATTCTGGAGCTCAAGATTTTCTGGATCATAAGCTGCTTCCCTTGCTTGCTGCAGAAAGAAAATAATTAGACCGCGCGATCATGATAAAGAGTTTGATACATCAGGAAAAATTATCTTACCCATCGTTCTTCATGCAGGATCTCGATCTCTTTTAAGGCACCTCAGAGAGATCGCCCTATGTGGTGATTTAAAACCGTGCTCCTAGCGGTCGCCTGAGCGCAAACGTTAGGGAGCATTTCGGTCTCAAAACTATATGCTTTCGTTGTATTTCTTTTTCCATATAAAGTGGAAGTGACCGCAGAGGCGTGGCGGGTCAGTTTTCCACTCCAAAGAGGGAGATCGGTGGAGACCCTCACGGTCTTTCCCTTAGCGCCCCAATTGAGAAGGGGTTTGCTTTTGATATCTTTTTTGTTTTTTCATGAAGCCAAACATATGAAATGGTTCGCTGTCGGTCTCAGGTGTGCTGCTGAGCCCAGCGGTCTCGCGGCCTCCTTCTCTCCTTAATCTCTTCTTCCTTTGAGTAAGCACCTCTTCCACTGGCGACACGGGGGGTCTCGCTGGGATCGCGAAGGTCGCTGAAGAAAAGGAAAATTTAGCAAAATAAGAAATTGTGAAGAGATCGTGGGAGACCACTGGAAGAATACTCAATCTCTTCTGGAGAAATTTCAGCGATCTCGAGCCAGATCGCTAGGTAGTGAATGAGGTCCAGCCGCTTGCCCGCCAGGAAAGCCAAGATTTTCAACTCCTCCTTTGAGATCATTTTATTTTTTCTGAAGACGCTCTCAGGTTGCGGAGAAGGTCGGCTCTGGAGACCGCCCAGATCGCCCTCAAAAACAAGGAACCTCTCTGTCCAGGAAGGAACCTTGTTGGGAAGATTCAAAATTTTAATTCCTTCAGCAAAAAATATATCAGTCCTTTAAATATTTCTTTCTTTTGACCGTCTTTTATGATCTTTGCAGTGAAAGTCGCATGGAAGATCGCCATGGTGAATTTGATTCTTTTCGATCTCAAATAGTTGATGAAGACATTGATGAGACCGATCGAGTTCGGAGGCAGCTGGGAGAGCACCAATCCGTAATATTCCATCACCTCAAGGATTTCTCAAGGGAGAGGGATTTTCAACCCATTATTTAAGTGATCGATGGGGATAATAAACTTGTTCTCCTCTCTAAAGTTTAATCCTTCATTCTCCTTTGGTAGTCTCACAACGATCTGATTTTGAATCATGTACTTCTCCAAGAAGTTCACATATTCATCCTTGGAAAGGCAACATGATTTGTGATTGGCTTTCAAGAAGACTTCAGCAGAGGAAGATCGCACAGACACCATAACTGGAGTTCGTTGAGACCGGTACTTAGGGCGCATTCAAAAAATGTAGAATAAAGATTCTAGGGCCAGCTATTTATAGAAATCAAAAGATATCTTCGCAATGATGATTTTTCTCAGACCGCCCAGTAAAACTACCTAGACTGCCAAACAAGCATAAGAATGAAAAAATAACACAGAAATAATCGGTCTCAATAAATCTGAGATCGTAGCATCTCAGGCAGCATGATAAGATGAGCAACATAATCATAAAAATAACCACAACATCACAGAGATCGCAGACAATGGAAATTATACATATTACAAAATCAAGATTGTCCAGGAATAAACATTACAAGATCGCATGAAATTAATAATTAATGTTTATTTCTTGTAAGACCGCTTCCTTCCGACATAGGCCGTGATGTCTTGCATTTCATAAACTGCGGTCAAGACAGACGCCAGGTTCTGATTGGCGGGCATTGCAACTCGATGAATCTTATACATCTCCCTATCTACCTACTCCATGGGAATAACCATTATCTCTGAGGACGGTCTTTGTTATGGATGATTGCCAGATGTCCCCGGCCTCATCATCATTTTTGTAGGTCTGCCCCTCAACATTTCGACCTCAGCTGATAAAGCAGCGGCCTTCCCTTCATAGTATTCATCATCCTCTTCCACTTTCCGAAGAGCTTGAGCGAGCTCATCGATCTTCAGATCGCACTCCTCACAAACTCGCTCTTCGTTGGCGCGCAGTTTTTCTTCGAGATCGCAGAGTTGATCATTGTGAATCCGCTCCCGAATCTGCATGGAGCAAATATCCTCAAACATTGGAGTAAGGATGTTAGCAAGCTGGGGAGGGATCACGATCTCTTGTAGTGGAAGTTCTCCTTCTTCGATCTCGACAACGTTATCATCTGCGGTCAGAAGAATTTGATGATTAGCTCAACTATCAGCAGTTCAAAAATAAAAGAGTTCGCGTAGAAAGAGTACTTGGAAAGAAATTAAGACCGCAATCACGTAAAGTATTTTCAATATCCTTTATGACCGCGGGTTCTGTGGTCAATAAGAGGCGGTCTGATCCCCTTAAGCGCTCAAGGTCCATTCTTTCCAATTCTCTTTTTGGCGACCTTTCTCCTTCTTTTCTTCTCCTTTTTAACTCCTCGTTGCTAACAAGGATGTCGCCAGTCTCGATGATGATGATCTCACATTTTCTTTTTGGATATGCAGATCGAACAGCAGGCAAAGGAAGAAATTCTAGCGGTCTGGTAACCATTTTTGCCTTACCAGTTCGCAGGGCAGAGACCGTGTGTAACACCCTGCCAGTACGAAAAGTATAACAACGGGTCCGGCCGGGACCCCACGCCATACAAACCACACTAGCTAGGAGTTAAAAGGTGATAAACAGAAAAGAATACAACTACACGAGAGTACAAAATGTAAGCGGAAGCATTTGATTAAAACATTTCAATTAGAACTGTCCACCATCATAGGAATGAAACCATAATATAGAGTTACGGCCTTAAGGCCTTAAATTTACCAAATATGATAAAAACTCCAAACATACATCGGCACGCAGGCCGGCAATACAAGGAAAACAGAAAAGATGTTGGCCTTCGAGGGCCAACTCAGCATAAGGGCCACCGCCCGCTATTTTCCGCTAGGCTCACCTGCACCTGCATAAGAACATTCCACCAAGCGGTGGCAAACAAGGTAACGGTCAGCAAAGCTGACCAAATTATTATGACCCCACCCCTTTCCCGGGGTGGCGGAGCTTCTACCCTGCGAGCAAACCATACTAGCACAAGTACTAATATAAAGAAAGTGCAACTACACAAGGTGAGGTTTCAAGCACAATCAATCTTCTAGGTTGAGCACCAAAAAGGAGGGAACCTAGGTATGCACATGATGTTGGTTGGGTTCACTCGAAGGTTCCCCACAACCGCCTAGACAACCGCATGAGGCTAACAACATCAATTCCACAAAACACTCCACCGTAAGGGCCATCGCCTTAGGTGGGAAAAAGAGCTTTTGGTCGGTCTAGGTAAATCACCTTCCACGACCTCTCCCATGATCACACGGCTTCCATGAGGTAGGGACCTCTTACCGATCTGCATGGAAACGGGTTCGGTTTAGCTTTGCCCGTGCTCTAATCATCGCGATCTAACGCACGACGCGGGTATGGCTTCACCTCGGCCCGTAAGGGTTTAGCACTTTCAAGTGCTACACAATTTATAAGTTACACACCTAACCCCTTCGCAAGGATCTAGGCTTCACAAAAACTCAACAAGGGAGGTACAATACGCTCCCATCAATTTCGTGGTGAAGGTTTGCCTTCATCCAATCTCAAAGCATGGGGCTTTCGTTAAGATCTTCACAAGACGCCTACACTTAATTCCCGCAATACTAAGATGATTTCACGGAGTCATTCTCCGGCACGCATTCTAGGCCTAACCTAAATGCAACGTCGCAAATCAAGCATCACCGATTCGGGCTCACGGCCACGAATAGGCTTCACACACAATGCCTAAATCCGCACGACTACCGGATTTTCTACATGCAATATGCCGGGGACGGACACAATCTACCCGAAGTTCCGAAGAACTTGAGGAAATCCTACACTTCACCCATTTGGTGAAAGGGATTCCTCATGCAAGCATAGAGAAATGAAGGAGAGGACAAATGACAAGTCCAAATATCGGGAGGAAGAATCGTTACCCTAGGAGCGTTCTTCTTCGCCATGGATCCGAGATTCTAGACGGAGGGAAACGACCGCACCGGGCTGCACTCTCCAGATCTGGAAACGGCTCGCGAAACGGAGCTCCGGAGCTTCGTCAATGGCGGGATCTCTCCTTCTTCTTCCTTGCCTCCTTCTTCTTTCTCTAGGTTTGGAGAGAGAAAGGCTTAGAAATTATGAGGATTAACCTCCTCTCATCAGCCCTAAAGACCTCCAGCATCTAATCCTAGCCATTGGATCAGATTCCAAAAGATTTGGAAGGACCGATCTCCTTCTCCGCTCAAAATCGAGGAGCAGAATAAACAGGGCGCACGATCACTGGCGCACGATCACTGGTCGTGCGCGAAGAGGAGAAATGGTCGTGCCACTACCCGAGACAGAACCCCGATTCCTTGCGAATTGACGCACGATCATTTGCGCACGATCACTGGTCGTGCGCGAAGAGGAGAAATGGTCGTGCGCAGAGAACTGCTATGGAATTTATTAGCCTATCCCGAGCGCAGCACTACCACTCTGCCTACCTCGCTGAACTACGATTTTTGGGGTGTTACAACTCCACCCCCCTTAAAAGAATTTCGTCCCAAAATTTTGAAAACAGTAATAGCAGGAATTACAGTTATAAGTTACCTGAGAGAAATAGCTCGGGGTACTCCGCAAGCATCGTTTGCTCTCTCTCCCAAGAGAGCTCCTCTCGGCCACAATTGTCCCACCGGACTTTCACCATCCGAATGGACTTGTTCCGCAACTGCTTTACTTCGGTATCTTCAATGCGTAAAGGCTTGACTTTCGTCGACAACCCACTATCAACCGGCACTTTGCCGACTGCGACGATATGAGTAGGCTCTTGCACTGCCTTCCTCAAAACTGAAATGTGAAACACGTCGTGCAGACCGCTCAGCTCTGCAGATAGTGCAAGCCGATAAGCCGCATCACCAACACACTCCACAATCTCAAACGGTCCCAAGTACCTTGGACTGAGCTTCTTCAAGCGTCGAATCCTTGATACCCCTTTGAACGGTTTGATCTTCAAGTAAACCCGGTCGCCAACGGCGAACTCTAGGTTCCTATGCTTGGCGTTGAAATATTTTGCTTGCCTATCCTGGACAATCAATAGCCTTTCACGTACAGCTCGGATCGTCGAAGTTGCTTCTTCAACATCCTTTCGCTTTAATAGCTTAGTATCGCCCATTTCTTCCCAAGACAACGGCGTGCGACACTTCTTACCATAGAGTGCCTCGAAGGGAGCCATCTGTATACTGGCTTGGTAGCTATTATTGTAGGCGAACTCGATCATATAGAGATGATCTTCCCACTTCTTTCCAAAATCTAGAGCTCACATTCAGAGCATATCCTCCATAGTCCTGTTGGTTCTCTCGGTCTGTCCATCTGTTTGCGGGTGGAAGGCCATGCTGAACTTCAATTTAGTGCCCAACAGTTCATGGATAAGCCTCCAATCTTTCGATGTGAAACGCCCGTCACGATCGCTGACGATGCTACGAGGGACACCGTGCAGCCGCACAATACTATCAACATAGAGCTTCACTAGCTTTTCTACAGAATCATCCTTCCGGTTCGGAATAAAATGCGATACCTTCGTCAATCGGTCCACGATCACCCAGATGGCGTCGTTTCCATGTTGTGATCTCGGCAATCCGTGCACGAAATCCATCGAAATATCATCTAACTTCCATTCCGGAATCGGCAAGGACTTCAAAAATCCACCGGGACGTTGACATTCCACCTTCACCAACGCGCAAGTATTACACTTGGCCACGTAGAGGGTAATGTCTTTCTTCATACCCGGCCACCAGAAAAGTTTCTTCATGTCCATATACATTTTAGTGCTCCCCGGGTGGATCGAGTACTTGGTATGATGTGCCTCGTACATCAACTACGCCCGTAGAGTGCCAATGCTTGGGACGCACAATCTGCCCTCTTTCCACATAAGGCCATCTTCGAAGGAGAAATCAGCGTTTAACCCATCAACGGTTTCCGCTTTATAGCGTTTCATGCTCTCATCCAGCTCCAATGCCTGTCGAACTCGGTCGGCAAGGTCGTATTGAACCTCCATCCAGTTCAAGCATGTTGAAGTAGACGCTCTCCTATCAACGCAAATGATCTCCATTTCTTCCAGTTCGCGGATTAGACGGTCATCGTGCATCAAAATCCAATTTGCTTGAGCGGGAGCCCGACGACTCAACGCGTCCGCAACTACATTTCCCTTTCCAGGAGTATATTTGATGTCGAAGGTGTAGTCCCCAAGGAACTCCATCCACCTCCTCTGACGCATATTCAACTCCATTTGATCCAACAGGTACTTGAGTCTCTTGTGGTCGGTAAAGATGTCGATCTTCACGCCATACAAATAATGCCTCCAAAGCTTAAGAGCAAATACCACGGCCGCTAGCTCCAAATCATGGACCGGGTAATTCCTCTCATGAACCTTCAGTTGCCGGGAGCCGTAGGCAATTACCTTTCCGAACTGCACTAGGACACAACCCAAGCCACTCCCCGAGGCGTCGCTATAAATTTCGTAGCCTTCCGTACCACATGGCGAGCATAGAATGGGCGTCGTGGTCAGACGGCTCTTCAGCTCTTCAAAAGCTCGTGCGCACTCGGGCGACCAAACGAACTTATGATCTTTCCTAGTCAGTTTAGTGAGAGTAAGTGCAATCCTCGAGAAGTTTTCCACAAAGCGCCTATAATAGCCGGCAAGTCCTAAGAAACTTCGGACTTCCGCTACATTTTTCAACAAAGGCCAGGCTCGGATCGCTTCTATCTTCGACGGATCAACCGCAATTCCATCTCCACTAACGACGTGACCGAGGAATGCTACTGACGGTAGCCAAAACTCGCACTTGGAGAACTTGACATATAGTTGACTCCTCCTCAAGGTGCTCAGAACTGCGTGTAGATGCCCTACATGCTCCTCTTTCGACTAAGAGTATACCAAAATGTCGTCGATGAAGACGATCACAAATTGATCCAAATACTCCCGGAATGTTCTGTTCATTAAGTCCATGAATACCGACGGTGCATTAGACAGACCGAACGGCATCACCGTGAACTCATAGTGCCCAAAACGGGTACTGAACGCTGTCATTGGAATGTCACATTCCCTTATCCGCAGTTGGTAATAGCCGAACCTTAGGTCCAGTTTGGAGTATACTGTCGACCCAACCAGTTGGTCGAATAAATCATCGATTCTTGGAATCGGATATCAGTTCTTCTCGGTCAACTTGTTTAGCTCTCGATAATCAATACATAGACGCAAGCTCCCGTCCTTCTTTTTCACAAAGAGGACCGGTGCACTCTAAGGCGATGAACTTGGACGTACGTAGCCTTGCTCTAGCAGCTCTTGCAATTGAACCTTCAGCTCTGCCAATTCCTTTGGCGCTATCCGGTACGGTGAGCGGGCCACAGGTTTGGCACCTGGCACCAACTCGATACAGAAATCAATCTCCCGATTAGGCGGAGCCCCAGGGAGTTCGCTAGGAAACACGTTGGCGTACTCCGCTACAACTGGGACATCACATAACCTGGGCTTTGGCTCCGAAGCCTCCAACAAAGTGAAGAACAACTCGGCCTCTTTTCTCACCGCCTTAACCACTTGGAGAGCAGACATCAGCGTCTTGCTTGCTCCTCGCATACCGGCAAACGTGGTTTCTCCATCTGTGTTCCTTCCCAGAGTGATCTCCTTTGAATTGCAATCTATGCATGCTCGCTGCTCCGAGAGCCAGTCCATGCCGAAGATCACATCGAATTCAGCTAACGGTAATAACGATGCTTCCAAGTAGAAATCCTGACTTCCGATCCACACCTTCACACGGCTCTTCCTATCCGCACTCATGCGAGATCCATTGGGTAGAACTACTTCCAATCTATCCTCTACGAAGGTAGATGGCACTCCGATTCGCACCACGAAGTCCTCAGACAGAAAAGAGTGTGATGCACCCGTATCAAATAGAGCTCTCGCCGGATAGTTGAAAATTAGGACAAAGCCTAATTGCACACGAATAAAACATACAGTTGCACAACAGTATAATCACAAATAGCTATGTAAAAGCTAACTTTTAATTCATACCTGTGACGACATCAGTTTGTCGTATAGCTTCTTGCTGGCCAAGCGAGTAGACTCTCGGCTGAGTCGGAATAATGTGCTGGGAAGCCGAAGATTCCGCAGCTTTACCCTTTTCCGCAGTACGAGCATAGTCCAACGCTCGGTTCTCTGCCTTCGGGGGACCACATCGACACACCGCGGCCTTGTGTCCCACCTTCCCGCAGGTGAAACACGTGATAGGACCCCGCACAGTCGTTGCTCCCAAAACATTTGAGCGAGTTTGCTCCGCCGATTTGACCTTCCTTTTGTTCTTTCTGAACTCTGACTTGGACTGAGAGGCCGGCACATGAAAATCAGGTTTCTTTGCCACGGCTTTTGCTTGTACCCTCTTCATGTCCAACTCTAGGGATCTGGCAGTTTGGACCATCACATGGAAACCTAACGTCATTGGGCCTGCAAGGTGCAGCCTCAACTCGTCCCGAAGACCTTCATAGAACTTGTTCGTCTTTGTCTCTTCATCTTCCATCATAGGCCCCGCATATCGACCCAGTTTAGTGAACTCGTGCAAGCACTCATCCACCGAGCTGTCGCCTTGAGTTAACTTCAGAAACTGGTTCTGCAATGCGATGTGTTGGGCAGAAGGAATATACCTTTGAAGAAATGACTTTGAGAACTCCACTATCGTGATCTCGGTAATCTCCTTGCCTCCAAACTTGTGCACTTTCTGTTCGGCCCACCAACGCTCTGCCTCTTCGTTAAGGAGGAAGGTGGCTAAAGTGACCATCATAGCTTCTTCTGTTGCTGTCGCCTTTAGAGTTTTTCTAACCATTGACAGCTGTCCTCCGCCTCCGTTGGGGATCCGTTCCCCGAGAAAGTTGGAGGGTGGAAGCTTAGAAAGTGTTGCAGTTGTTGATCACACGCTCGCGCAACGGCTACACGCTCTACAGGACGCTCCACCCTTTGCACCACCGCATGTTCCACTGCAGCCACTGGCACAGGGGTCTCAACCCTCGGTTCCACCGCAGGTTCCACTGCAGGTTCGATCACCGGGGCCGCATCTGTATTAGGCATAGCAGGTTGTGCAAGCCTTTGCGGTTGAGCATTGATCATCGCGAAGACAGCTTCTGCGATTAACCTGATCATCTCAGCAGGAGGAGTGGTCGCTGGCACTTCAGCTGACCCACTACATTCAGCAGTGTTACGGGGTTGAGACGGCCCCGCACCACTCCTAGTCACCTATAATCGTGTAAGACACAATTTAGTGACTGAAAACATATCAAACAAAAATCATGGAACGCTCAGGTTCCGCAAACAAGTATGTTTTTTCCATTCCTAAGTGGACATTCTTATTAGTTTTTGTCGTTTTAGGTGAATGCACATCCCGTGCACACCACCCCTTAAAAGGAATTCGTCCCGAATTCGCTAAACTACGGATCGACACCTTAAGTCCGATACCAAATTGTAACACCCTGCCAGTACGAAAAGTATAACAGCGGGTCCGGTCGGGACCCCACGCCATACAAACCACACTAGCTAGGAGTTAAAAGGTGATAAACAGAAAAGAATACAACTACACGAGAGTACAAAATGTAAGCGGAAGCATTTGATTATAACATTTCAATTAGAACTGTCCACTATCATAGGAATGAAACCATAATATAGAGTTACGGCCTTAAGGCCTTACATTTACCAAATTTGATAAAAACTCCAAACATACATCGGCACGCAGGCCGGCAATACAAGAAAAATAGAAAAGAGGCTGGCCTTCGAGGGCCAACTCAGCATAAGGGCCACCGCCCGCTATATTCGGCTACGCTCACCTGCACCTGCATAAGAACATTCCACCAAGCGGTGGCAAACAAGGTAACGGTCAGCAAAGCTGACCAAATTATAACGACCCCACCCCTTTCCCGGGGTGGCGGAGCTTCTACCCTGCGAGCAAACCATACTAGCACAAGTACTAATATAAAGAAAGTGCAACTACACAAGGTGAGGTTTCAAGCACAATCAATCTTCTAGGTTGAGCATCAAAAAGGAGGGAACCTAGGTATGCACATGATGTTGGTTGGGTTCACCCGAAGGTTCCCCACAACCGCCTAGACAACCGCATGAGGCTAACAACATCAATTCCACAAAACACTCCACCGTAAGGGCCATTGCCTTAGGTGGGAAAAAGAGCTTTTGGTCGGTCTAGGTAAATCACCTTCCACGACCTCTCCCATGATCACACGGCTTCCATGAGGTAGAGACCTCTTACCGATCTGCATGGAAACGGGTTCGGTTTAGGTTTGCCCGTGCTCTAATCGTCGCGATCTAACGCACGACGCGGGTACGGCTTCACCTCGGCCCGTAAGGGTTTAGCACTTTCAAGTGCTACACAATTTATAAGCTACGCACCTAACCCCTTCGCAAGGATCTAGGCTTCACAAATACTCAACAAGGGAGGTACAATACGCTCCACATCAATTTCGTGGTGAAGGTTTGCCTTCATCCAATCTCAAAGCATGGGGCTTTCGTTAGGATCTTCACAAGACGCCTACACTTAATTCCCGCAATACTAAGATGATTTCACGGAGTCATTCTCCGGCACGCATTCTAGGCCTAACCTAAATGCAACGTCGCAAATCAAGCATCACTGATTCGGGCTCACGGCCACGAATAGGCTTCACACACAATGCCTAAATCCGCACGACTACCGGATTTTCTACATGCAATATGCCGGGGATGGACACAATCTACCCAGAGTTCCGAAGAACTTGAGGAAATCCTACACTTCAACCATTTGGTGAAAGGGATTCCTCATGCAAGCATAGAGAAATGAAGGAGAGGACAAATGACAAGTCCAAATATCGGGAGGAAGAATCGTTACCCTAGGAGCGTTCTTCTTCGCAATGGATCTGAGATTCTAGAGGGAGGGAAACGACCGCACCGGGCTGCACTCTCTAGATCTGGAAACGGCTCGCGAAACGGAGCTCTGGAGCTCCGTCAATGGCGGGATCTCTCCTTCTTCTTCCTTGCCTCCTTCTTCTTTCTCTAGGTTTGGAGAGAGAAAGGCTTAGAAATTATAAGGATTAACCTCCTCTCATCAGCCCTAAAGACCTCCAGCATCTAATCCTAGCCATTGGATCGGATTCCAAAAGATTTGGACGGACCGATCTCCTTCTCCGCTCAAAATCGCGGAGCAGAATAAACAGGGCGCACGATCACAGGCGCACGATCACTGGTCGTGCGCGAAGAGGAGAAATGGTCGTGCCACTACCCGAGATAGAACTCCGATTCCTTGCGAATTGACGCACGATCATTTGCGCACGATCACTGGTCGTGCGCGAAGAGGAGAAATGGTCGTGCGCAGAGAACTGCTATGGAATTTATTAGCCTATCCCGAGCACAGCACTACCACTCCGCATACCTCGCTGAACTACGATTTTTGGGGTGTTACACCGTGGCTGCGGGGACTGCTGCAGCCTGGTCTAGTTTCTCTTCTTAAGCAGCTGAAAGATTCAGTACAGGCCCGAAAGAGCTATTTGATAAAACAACAGAAGTATGGGTCGGCAAGACCGTATTTTCTGATAGGTTGGATTATTTCTTCAGAGAAGTTCGCGCGGTCTCCTTTGACGTGCTCGCCTTTGTCGAAGTTTTGACAGCCTTCACCACCTTCTTCGAGCCGGCGGTCTCCTTTTTCTCAGGAGAATCCGCTTCTGGAGATTTATGACTTAGGAGGGACAGCACGGTCACCATTGCAGAGATAGTTTTTGGCTGAATTTCAGTGACCGCTCGAGGGTCAAGCTCGCCTGTTTTTTCAGAAAATTATGAATTCTAAAGCCGCGGAAGCCGTATTTATTGACCCTGGACGCATTAATGACGGTCGCGGTCTCGGCGGCCAAAGTTTATATTTTCGAAGGTCCAGCGCAACTTAAAAATGTGCGGGGATTATGTTTGCCAGAAAATCTGCGACCTCTCTTCTCAGTCACGGTGATCCTTTCAAGCGGCCTCATATTTATGAGACCGCCCAGATCGCCTCTCTTCTCAGTCAGGGTGATCCTTTCCAGTGGTCTCAGATTTGTGAGACCGCCCAGATCGTCTCTCTTCTCAGTCAGGGTGATCCTTTCCAGCGGTCTCAGATTTGTGAGACCGCCCATACCGCCTCTCTCCAGTCCAAGGATGCCTTCCAAGTGATCAGCGGTCAAGCTCCAGTCAGATCGTTAGACCGCGCAGTCTGGTCTTTTTCTCCTTTTTTGTTATTAGCACCTCCTTTCTCTGCCCCGGCTCTCCTGTATCCTGGGCAGCCCATAATTTTTGGACCTGCCCATTTGGGCAGCCTCGGCATCTATAAATAGAGGGGTACGGGTACCTAGAAAAAGACTTGCTTCGAGCCTCTAGCTTACAACCTATGTAAGCGGTCTCGAAATCTGTCAATTTTCTACCTCAAATCCGGCCCTGCTTCTAGATTCCTCTGTACTCCCTTTTTGAGGTCAATCCTTGTAGCTTTTCTCTTCCCGTTTTCCTTTTCAGCATCTCTCGTCTTAAGTAACCTACACTCCGCAGTTCCCCCTCATCCTTCTCTTAGTGTGAGTTTTGGAGGTACATTATTTTGTACCAACAACGGCGAGGAATATAAAAAATCCATCTGGAGAGAGAGTGCCCGTGGGTAGGATCAGCAAAACGAATGCTACATGTTTTTCTTATGGGATTCAAGGATATTACACTAGTGAAAGTCCTACTAAACCCAAGCCCATAGCCCTTTAGATACCTCGTCTGAATCCGTCGAGCTCATGTATGAGGCCGGTGAAGAATTTGAATCGAAAGGAGTGCCTAGCGATATAGAGGATGATAACCATAAGATAGTGATGAGGTGTATTTTAGCAACTCCACGAGCGTCGGATGAATGGAATAAGACGAATATTTTCTCCTTAAATTTTAAAAGTGGAGAGAAGTGGTGTAAGTTGATAATCGATAGTGGTAGTTGTATGAACGTGGTCTCAGAAAATGCGGTGTCACAGATGTTACTAACTACAGAGCCTCACCCTCACTCTTACAAGGTTGCTTGGGTTAATAAGACATCCCTTCCGGCTGCGAAGCATTGTTTGGTACTCCTTACCATCAAGGCTTATTCTGAAAAGGTTTGGTGTGACGTTATACCCATGGATGCTTGTCACGTATTATTAGGACGCCCATGGCTTTATGACCATGATGTTACTCATTTAGTGCGAGCCAACACATATAAGTTCAAATTTAATGGCAAGACCATTATCTTTAAACCCACTCTGCCTAAGGATCCATCGGTCGCCTCTAAAGACACAATTGTGCCTGCTGAGAAGAAAGCGTTAATGTTTGAAACAAGACTTGGCCCCAACGAGGAGATCGGACCCTTTAGAGGGGGCAGGTAGCACCTACTGATCTCGCTGAATCAACAGACCAGAGACTAAGAGCTCAACACAGACTCGCCCTAGTTAAACGCACCCCAGAGCGGTCTTCAGAACACTCATGCTATCGCCTCCCGCTATTCGCGAGCGGGATCCTTGGCTCGCTTCTCTGGCTCGCCTCGCCCTGCCTTGCCAAGGTACTCGCCGCGAGTCTGCGAGTACTCCCTGAACTACCCGTGATTAATTCCTCCGCAAGTTCATGAACAATGGGATCCTTGGCAAGTTCATGAACAATGGGATCCTTGGCAAGTTCATGAACAATGGGTTAAGCTTGTGAAGAAACATCCAACCCTTTGTGTTTGCCGGACGAGGATGAGCTGGCACGAATCTTTGGTGGGTCGCACCCCCGGTGCTATAAATACCAACACTCCAAGGAAATGAAGGACCCTTTCCTTCCTTCACTTCGCTACTCGCAACCACCTTTACTGAAAATGCCTCTCTCAGAAGAAGCTCAAGCTCGCTTGGCAGCGTCCCGCGCGAGGGGACAATCTGTCGCCAAGCGGCTTGCCCCTTGGGGAGACCGACAGACTCTGCCTCCCCCATTCTAAAGCGAGCACAAGTTGTGTGGCGGCGCTTCGGGATGACACAGACTTCCCTTCGGGACATGGTCGACGATCTCGCACTCGCCGGACAGGAACTCGGATCCACATGCCTTTTCTCTCCCTTTTCTGTGCTAACCTTTTGATTTGTAGAGCGTGTCTCAGGCGGGAATCCAGGCGAGTGAGAGCCTGGAAGGTACTTGCCTTCCTTCACCCGGGTGAAACAACTCCTTGGCTGTCCACGTAGAGGTTTTCGACCTATCACCTTCGCCGCGATCGGGTAAGATTCTGACATCACCTTTTCTTGCGAGTTCACCCACTGAGATTTTTCGTCTTTTGCAGAGAACCTCCTCGCGACTCCTGGGAGGCGCACCACCCCGCTGGGCTCGCCACCCCCTCCAGATTCTCCGCCCCCGCCAGATTCACCACCTCCTCCGGGCTCACAGCCCCCACCGGACGAGACAGTCCTCATCCCTGGGTTCAACATGTTGGGCCATCAAGACCCTGGTAGCTCGCCTCCCGCCGATATCTGGGATGCGAGCAACCTCTCCTGCATTCCCAGCCTAGGGAAATCATTCACGATAAAGTACTCGGAGGCCTTCCATGAGTAACCGAGCTCCTCCCGCCAGTGACCCGATAAAGCGGTCGCGGCCCAGTCATGTTGGTTAGCTATAAATTGACAAAATACCTCTCGCACTGCTAACTAAATCTTTTCTCGCAGGTGTCCTGGAGTCCTCCACCGAGTTGGAGGTTGGGGAGGAGGAGATGTCGCTCGTGCCTTCGCCGAATAAGATTGCTGAATTCCTT
The DNA here is from genome assembly GCA_033032865.1 of Dactylorhiza incarnata. Classification (NCBI taxonomy): domain Eukaryota; kingdom Viridiplantae; phylum Streptophyta; class Magnoliopsida; order Asparagales; family Orchidaceae; genus Dactylorhiza; species Dactylorhiza incarnata. The sequence goes on from JAWHQI010000024.1 coordinate 17,998,506, forward strand.
GGCAACTCTCGGGACCCTGAAGCGATGAAGCGGCGAGTCGCTGATGTGCTCGAGAAGCAAGCATACATGCTGCAAGATCTGAGCAACCAGGCGCGCGAGGACAGAGCGGCCTGCGAGGAGCGCTTTGCCGCGGTTGAAGATGAGTTAGCACGGGTTCTTGTCGAGCTGCATACAGATGCCTACCACGAGGCCACCTCTCCCGGGGTGCACCTTACGCGGGCAAAGGATCAAATCCGGCTGCTGCTGCGTGAGCTCCATGCGGTCCGCGCGTATCACTATCTGCGCATACCGCCGAACTCGGGGGTGCAAGGACGAGGTCAATGGCGGTGGATCCACTATTGATCCCCCTCGCACTCTCCTGGAGAACTCGCGGAAACCTGTTCAGTACTGCTTTCTTTTTTTGCGGTGACCTGTAAAGAATAATATTACTTTCAATGCCTCCCGAGAAATAGCGGGATTTTTCTTTAGTTTTTGCTCGCTGTTTATTGCTGCTTTTATCGCATTCGCTAACCCCTTTTGTGCAACCCCCCTTTCTCGCGGCTTACCTGGGACTCGCTTCAACTAACAATAATCCGTCCCTGCTGCATCGCGGCGAGATCTGTGGGGGTATGCGGGTTTGAGTATCGAGGAGCGTAAAAGCGGGATTCGGCTATCCACACCCCCTGACGCCTCGATTCCTCCCCTCCGCCTTGAGTTTCTTATAAATAAGACTACCATCAATAGTCAACCACCGCATTTAACCTTCTCGACCTCTCTCTTTCTCGCGAGCTCTTGCCTTCTCACTTTCGCAAACTTTCTATTTTAGCAGATATGGGTGGTGACGGTGATGCTGAGGGTCGTCCAAGTGCGCCTTTACATTCTGCGACCATTACTTCTTTACCTTCTCGCTGACCGGGAGCGAGTACCACTCGGTGGTGGCCAACTACATTACGTATTCATTCACTGCTCGCCATCCAACGAAGACCGGTGCCATAAATGACCTCCACGCGGATGAGCTCTCCATCTCCGTGGCTCACTTCGACGTGGGCCTGCGGCTTCCCTTGTGGACGGAGATCAGCCAGGTAACTCGCTCGCTACCCTTCTCCTTACATTCCTTTCTCGCATTAGCTTAGGATTTCATTCTAACTGCTTCCCGCAAATTTTCAACTGCTGAAGTACTAAGCCGTCATCCCGAGCCTGATGACCCCGAACTCCATCATTGTCATGGTGGGGTTTGTGTGCTACCTGTGCGAGGAGTGCATCGAGTTCAGCTTACTGGTCTTCCGCAAGCTGTTCTCTTTTCACACGAACAAGGACCGGACGGCGTTTTTTGCGAGCCATCACGCCAAAGTTCACGAGACGATAAACAAAAGCCACTACTGGGCGCAAAAGTTCATGTTCGTCAAGGGGCCCTTTGGCAACGTCCCCTTCTCGCCCGTTCAGCGAGGCGAGTCCACCTACCGCCCCCCAAGCTCGGAGGCCCCGAGGACGACCTCTTCAAGTACATCTCCACCACCTTCGAGGTTAGCTACCTCCGGAGGAACGTGGACTCGCTACCCCCCGTGCCGCCAAGAGCAGGTTTGAACCGTGATCCCTTTCCGTCTCGCTTGAACCTCTTTTATTCTTTTCCTGACTTACCTTCTTTTATCATTCGTAGAGGAGCGAAACCTTCCACTCCACGCCCTTATGCACCGACGACGCCCATCACCCAGTGTGTAAGGCTCGCTTCCACTGCCACCAACGCCTGTCGCGAGGCCCCCAGCACCTCCTCTGCCTCCAAGAAGCGGCCCGCACTCGCCAACCGCAAGTCGTCCCTCAAACCTCCGCCGCCGAAGAAGAAAAAATAGCCCTAAGCCCCTGTCAAGGGGAAGGGGCTCATTGAAGGCTCATTAGGATCCAATCCCCCAGCGGACCCTCTAGCCGACCAGGGCGTTGGGGAGGTCCCTGGGGAGACTGTCTGTGTGCCGAACGCTCCCGCACCGATGGGCCATCGCAATTTCTGACTTGGCACCAAGCACCGGGATGCGATCGGCGAGCCCGTGTTGGAATGGGACTCAGACTCCAATCGGGTCTCGATCTCCACCCTCAATCCCTCCTGGGTGGAGTGGGAGACCATTGGAGGAGACGCCTTTGCCGTGTACTTTGGCCTCTATGAGCGGGAGGATGCCGCAAAATTCCACACCCTCTCCTTCCAAGCGCTCGCCTATAAGTGCGTGCGAGCTCAGCTTTGCGGGCTGGAGCTCGCCCATATGGAAGGTCGCCGCTGCCTCACGACGGAGAGGAACTCCGAAGACTTGAAGTGCGAGCTACAAGAGACACAGAAGGAGGGCGCCGACCTGAAGGAAAAGCAGGTCGTCTACGAGGGCCTCCTTGAGAGTCTCAAAGGCGGGATGGTAAGTCTGCCGAGAACTCGCTTGTTTCCTTTTGCCATTTTCCTTCTTAACTCATTTGCCTCTCGCAGGACCATGATACCGCCGACCAGCTCCTCGATCGCAAGACGGAGCTGGAGAAGGAGGTTGCCATGCTGAAAGCTCATAACCAAGAGCTCGTTCGGGACGCCCTTCCACCTACTCCTCGCTCTCCTCGTAACTCGAGGAATCTGAAGCACGCGGAGGAGGAGTCATTGCGAGACACCGCAATCCTGGCGGCGAGGCACATCTTTGACACCCTGAAGGGGGCCGGACTTCTCTCAGCCGACGCGGAGGAGCTCACCGTCGAGGAGGTCATTCCAGAAGTGTTCGAACCAATCCCGCCCGACGTAGATGGCGAGGGCGAGAAGACAGGGAGCGAGCCTTAAGATGTAAACTTTTTTTCTTTTCTTTGTAAGGGGAGACTCGCCCCCCCCCCCCCCCCAATTATGTAAATATTTTTTTTGAAATGAAATGGAAAATTACTTCTCAAATCTTTCTTCTGCTTTTGTGCTTTTCTCTCTTCCAATTACTTACGTGCTCGCGCCTCGACGACTCGCACCACGCACGCACTTGCGCTTTGCTCAACCACCTATTGACTCGTGCGCACCTACTCGCACACGCACATATTCACATTCTGGCACGCACCCCACGCGCACCTGCGAATCAATCGAATGCCCGCTTACTCGCCCCTCCCTTCGTGGGACTTAACCAAATTTTCTTCTTTTGTATTTGCGGCAAACCAGGCTCTCACCTGCGATACCTTCACTGAGGCGAATGCCCATTTGGGTAGACTTATTTCTTGCTTTTACATTCGCACGCTTCCATTTTCTCCAATCGATATGTACCTGATAACTGCATGTACTTACTTGCACACCACAACTCGCGCTCCCGCGAGCGATGTGCTTACATCAATTTCCGGCTTACACTCACACCCCCTCGCTCGCACCTTCGCGAGTGGTGTGCTTTCGCCGATTTCTTAGGACTTAGGTGGATATGACAATTCCACCAAGAGAGCAATCGTGCCGAGAACCTCCTCTGCTGGGGCCATTCGCATCACTTCCGAGCGAGTGCCTCCTCTGCTGGGGCCACTCACATACCTGACCCTTGAGATTTTTCCCTTCTTATTTTTTCCTTACCTTCCTGCCACCGGGTGAGTCTGTTGTCCTATCAGCTGGGTGAGAGCCTGACCATGTCGTTTTCATAAGAGCTTATTGCACTGGGCCCAGTACCACCTTTACCTTAGTCATCCTCTCCAGAGATCAACCTGACCCACCGTCTATGAGAGCCCGACAACAGAATCGATCTGGGGCACTCCAGCTCAAACTTTCCTCAGCCAGCCTCTCTAGAGATCAACCTGACCCACCGTCTTTGAGAGCCCAGCAGCGGAATCGATCTGGGGCACTCTAGCTCAAACTTTCCTCAGCCAGCCTCTACAGAAATCAACCTAACCAACCATCTAAGAGAGCCCGACAGTGTAATTGATCTGGGGCAATCCAGCTCAAACTTTCCTTATCTAGCCTCTCTAGAGATCAACCTGACTCACCGTCTATGAGAGCCCGATAGCGGAATTGATTTGAGGCACTCCAGCTGATGAATAGAAAATATTGCATATTTCTAATATAATTTCAAGCCTAATTTGGGTATTTTTGTACATGCAATATGTAAATTATTGAAATAATAGCTTGTTTTATCTTGTTTGTAAATATATGTAAATATATGTAAATATTATAACTATAAATAAATATTGATATATTTTTAATACATATATATTTATGTATATATATAATAATAATAGTATATATATAATAATAATAGTATGTATATAATAAATAATAATAAGTATACACATATAATAATAAATAATAGTATATAAAGTATAAATAATAATAATATATAACTATATATATAAATAAATATTTACAGAATTCCTCCCGTTCGACGAACTCAGCCCGAGCTGAGTTCGTCGATCTCTCCGCTCCCTGAGTTCGTTGACCTCTCCCCCTCCGTGCTCGCAGATCGACTAAACTAAATAATATATATATATTATATCAAACATTTTATAATTTCTGTCGCCGTTCGACGATCTCAGCCCGCTGAGACTAGGCGTTTGACTAACTAATTCTATATATATCTATATATATATTATATCAACTATATATATATATATATCTGTCTGCAGGTGTTCGACGAACTCCCAGATCGACTTTCGTCGAGCTCTCTCCCCAAGCTTCGTTCGACGAATTACCGCTAGCTCTTCCTTCCAGCAAGCTGTCCTGCCACCTCTCTCCTTCTAGAATCTGCCAGCTGCTACCCGCACCCCATAGTGTTCAAGTCAATCTAGCCAACTTCAGTCAAACAGCCAGCTGCTGTTTTCTTTTTCCTTTTTTGCTAAATGCAGCCCCACTTTTGCCTATAAATAGAAGGGGTTGGCTGTTGTTTTGTGGGTTCACAAATTTTGATTAATTTTGGGATTGTGTTCCAATTTTGTCCTTTTTTGTGGTTTTATTTTTCTCTCTTTGTTTCCCTCTGTCTCCTCTCTAGGGTTCACAATTTCTAATCCTTTTTAGGATTGTGTTCCACCCTTTGTTTATGTTTTTATTTTCTCTCCTTAGTTCCCCTTTGTCTCTCTCTTTGTTATGTAATGTTTATTTTTGCTTAATAAAATAAGTTTTTGTTCATCAAGTTCTTACTCTTGTTCATCTAAGTGTTCTTCATGTTGTTTTTTTCTTTTATTTTGTTTTTCCTTTTTTTTGTAATCTTTTTCATGTCTTCTTGTTTTTAATTTTTGTAAGTGTGTGTGAGTGTATGAGAATAGTTTTAAAAGCTTTCATAATTAGTTTTAAAAGCTTTCATAATTAGTTTTAAAAGCTTTCATAATTAGTTTTAATGCTTTCATAATTAGTTTTAATGCTTTCATAATTAGTTTTAATGCTTTCATAATTAGTTTTAATGCTTTCATAATTAGTTTTAATGCTTTCATAATTAGTTTTAAGCTTTCATAATTAGGTTATTTGCTTTCATAAATAGATTTTCAGCTTTATTTCCGCTTTCATAAATAGATTTTCAGCTTTATTTCAGCTTTCATAACTTAGTTTTTTTGATCTTTTCTATCGCTTTTCTTGGTTTTTGTTAAACGCACACCAAGCCCGCGATTGTTATCATTTTTGTTTTTAATTATTGCAAACACTCACTTATTTTTAATATTCGATAAAACAATAGCGGTAGCTCGAAGTAAAAATACTCGACGGGACCCAGGACTAAATACGACCTTGATATGATTTTTATCATATATACTACACGCGATAGGTGCGATTGCCTCCTACGTCGTCGTCCTATTTTCTTATCAAGTTTTTGGCGCCGTTGCCGGGGAAAATAACGCGACGTAGGAGGTATTTAGAAATTTCTAATACCCCCATACTTGCCTACTACGCCGTAAAAACTTTTCTTATCAAGTTTTTGGTGCTGTTGCCGGGGAGTTCATCGATATTGCGAAAAAAGTATACACTATTGATTTTATCATCTTTAAAAAAATCAAAAAAATTAAAAAAACCCAAAAATATATGTTTTCTCTTTTTCTTAACCTTTAATTTGTAAATATAAAAAATTTAAAACCAAAAAAATGATGAAATATTCTTATAAAAAAAATCCAAAAAAAAATTATTTTTTTTCTCTCTCATTTTTGTTAAGTATTAATATATAGATATATTATATCCTTTTTTATCATCCATTATAAATAAACAAAAAAATGATGATGATGAAAAAGTTAGAAAAATACAAAAAAATATTTGTTCTATTTGTATTTGTTTCATTAAGTTTTTATATGCATATTTGAAAACATATTATTTCAAATTTCAAAATGAAAAAAATAATGAAAGACTTTAAAACCAAAATCAAAATGAATTCTAGGAATTTTAAGATAGGACAATAGATCGTTTTCTCGAAGTAGGATTACTCGACAGACCCGAAAGGGGATTTTTGTCGATATTTTGAAAAGAGGAAACCCCGTTGCTTTTACCTTATTATTTCTATGTTTTCTTCTTTGCTTTTGATTTTAAAGATTTTCTTTATTAATTTTGTTTTTTTCTTATGTTTTAATATAAATTTGAATATGCTTATTTCAAAAATGATGAAAATACATTTAGAAAACTCCAACAAAAATATATGTGGTTTTACTTTATATATATATTTCATTCTTTTTTGTGATATAAAAAAAAAAAACAAAAATCATAAATCTTCTTTTTACTTTGTTTTTCTCTTTTTTGTTCTTATTATTTTTGTTCCTTTTTTTAGTATCATTATGTATATAAATGTACATATAAGAACAATCTAAAAAAATTAATATAATTATGTATCTTTCTTTTTGTAAATATCTTTTTCCATTTTTTTTTCTTATTTTTATTTTTAGGTTTTATATATGTAAATTATATATGTAAATATTTGGCTAAATTTTGAAAAATAAAAAAAAATGATGATGGAAAAACTAAAAAAATCCCACAAAAAAAAATTAATTAATTAAGTATTTTTGGCTTTCTTATTTTTTCTTTTTTTCATCTTTCCTTTTTTCTTGCTTTTCTTTTTGTTAAGTGTTTATATATATTCTTATCATATTAAAAATCCAAAAAATGATGAAAATATTGCTTTGAAAAATCCAAAAAAATATATGTTTTTTTTCTTTCTTTGTTTTTTTATCTTTCTTAAGTTTTATTACTTATTAAGTTTTATTTTGTATATAAATATGCATAAAGAAAAAAATGATATGATTTCTATTTTATTTTCATTAAAATTATATATGCATATTTAAACAAAACAAAATAATACTCTAATTAAAATGACAAAATAATGGAAAATTTTGAAACATAAATCAAAAAGAATTTTTGGAATTTTTGAGATAGAATAATAGGTAGTTTTCTCGAAGTAGGATTACTCGACAGACCCGAAAGGGGATTTTTGTCGATATTTTGAAAAAGTGAAACCCTATTACTTTTATCCTTTCATTTCACTTCTTCTTCTTTGTTTTTTATTTTAAAATTTCTCTTTATTTTTCTTATTTTTATTAAGTATAAAGGTTTTTATATATATGCATATTTTAATAATGATGAAAATATGTGTTAGAAAGATCTCCCAAAAAATATATATAGTTTGCTTTATGTATATATGTTTTATTTTTATTTTTGTAACTAAGAAAAATTGGAAAAACAAATAAAAAACTTATATATATATATGTATGTGATTTTAATCATTCTTACCTCCCCCCCCCCCCCCCCCTCCTTCTTTGTAAATAACCTTTATTATTATGTTTTAACATCTTTTGCAGGTAATTATTCTGGTTATCCCGTCTCCAAAATAGGGGCGTGCTTTTTCCCCCTGTTCCCCCCCCCCCCCCCCTTGTATTTTCTTTTTACTCTTTTTCATGCTTTTGTACATATATAGAATTGTTCCTCTTACTTACTTCAACATTGGGGACAATATTGATTTTAAGTATGGGGGTATGGTATGATGTTTTCCCCCTTTGTAATTATTGTCCCCCATTTTTACTTAGAAAAAACCAAAAAATGACAAAATAAATAAAATAGCAAAATTTTTTACAACATAAAAAATTATTTGTTATAACATAACAAAATTTGTTATGACATAATAAATTATGTTGCAACATCTTTGTCCCTCTTATAAATGTTTATGTCCCACTTATAAATGTTTATAAATTATATTGCAACATCTTTGCAACATCTTTGTCCCTCTTACATAAAATTCAAAAAATCCAAAAAAATCATTAATTAACTTAGAAAAAACACAAAAAAAAATTTATAAATGTTTTATGTTCATGTCTTTTATTTGTATATAAAAATCCTTATTTATAATAATAAATCAAAATCACAAAAAATGATGAAATGTTTTACTAAAAAAATTTTGTTATAACAAAATTCACATATTTTGTCATAACACCAAAAATTTTTATATAAATTTTTATTTTTCTTTCTCTTTCTTTTTCTTTTTTAGTATTAATGTATATATTTTACCAAAATTAAAAAAAAATTAATGAAAAAAAAATATATTTCAAAAAACGAAAAAAATATTTTGTATGTATTTTTGCTTTTCTTAATTCTCTTCTTTCTTTTTGTTACTTTGTTTTTATTAAGTATTTATATATGTATTTTGTTATAAAAAAATCAAAAATAATAATATATATCTTAAAAACTCCAAAAAAATGATGAAAAAACTTATCAAAAAAATCCAAAAAAAAAAGAATAAAACCCCTACTTTGCTTTTTGTTACTTCTAAGGCTAGGTTAGGTTTATCTTTAAGCGTTTTTCATTATTTTTGATTTACTAAAACCATTTTATTTCTATCATAGTTTGTAGGTTTAAATTTTTGGAATTTTAGTAGTAAAAAATATTTTGTGATTTTAATTCAATTTGAGAACAAATTTTTAGCACTACCTCGAGTTAACCCTAAATAGATTCGCTTTTATATTAAATTGGCAAACCTTTTTTAGATTCAATTATTCTAACTCGAAACTTGTGAAACTTTAGGAATATTCTAATCTACTAAATTTTGCTCTCAAATCCTTTTTAATTATTCTAGTTTTTCTTTTGAAACCCTCACCCCTTTAGCTCGGCATAAAAAAGTAAAAGAAGAAGTTTTAAAAGAAATCTTGTGTCAATGGGAATAAAAAGATTCCGTAAACACAGGCACCCAATATTGTTAAAAGAAATCCCGTGTCAATGGGAATAAAAAATAAAATTCCGTAAACACGGGCATTGGGTTAAGTTTAGAAAAGATTTCAATTATCCCCCGTAAACCAACGCTGGGAACCTAAGTAAACCACCAAAAAGGTGGGGTGAGAGGATTAAATCCATCACCCCTAATCCAAGCACTCTTCTTTTTGCCAAGGCTACCTTTTTTCCCCTACCCCTTAGCCAATAAAATTGTAAGCTAGATTTTAATTTAAAAAGTTTGCGAGAGCATAATTAGTAGGTTTTATTTATTCTTAAAAATTTTCTTTAAAAAGTTAAAGTTTTATATAATTCTACTCTAATTAAAGGCGCCAAAGACTGCAATATTCGACGTTATTTAACTAACTTTAAGAAGTCTCGCTAAAACTTTTTCGCTCTTTTTAAATCATCTTCATAATTTAGGACTTACCTCTTTAAATCTCCAAAATTAATTTCGATCTCACTTTTGATTAAATAAAAACTTTAGTAATTAGAAATTTTATTAAACGTCTTATAGGTATCCCTTACTTTTTGCTCTGGAATAGCAAAAGCTTAAGTATGAGGGTATTTGATGAATAGAAAATATTGCATATTTCTAATATAATTTCTAGCCTAATTTGGGTATTTTTGTACATGCAATATGTAAATTATTGAAATAATAGCTTGTTTTATCTTGTTGGTAAATATATGTAAATATATGTAAATATTATAAGTATAAATAAATATTGATATATTTTTAATACATATATATTTATGTATATATATAATAATAATAGTAATAATAATAGTATATATATAATAATAATAATAGTATGTATATAATAAATAATAATAAGTATACACATATAATAATAAATAATAGTATATAAAGTATAAATAATAATAATATATAACTATATATATAAATAAATATTTACAGAATTCCTCCCGTTCGACGAACTCAGCCGGTGCTGAGTTCGTCGATCTCTCCGCTCCCTGAGTTCGTTGACCTCTCCCCCTCCGTGCTCGCAGATCGACTAAACTAAATAATATATATATATTATATCAAACATTTTATAATTTCTGCCGCCGTTCGACGATCTTAGCCCGCTGAGACTAGGCGTTTGACTAACTAATTCTATATATATCTATATATATATTATATCAACTATATATATATATATCTGTCTGCAGGTGTTCGACGAACTCCCAGATCGACTTTCGTCGAGCTCTCTCCCCAAGCTTCGTTCGACGAATTACCGCTAGCTCTTCCTTCCAGCAAGCTGTCCTGCCACCTCTCTCCTTCTAGAATCTGCCAGCTGCTACCCGCACCCCATAGTGTTCAAGTCAATCTAGCCAACTTCAGTCAAACAGCCAGCTGCTGTTATCTTTTTCCTTTTTTGCTAAATGCAGCCCCACTTTTGCCTATAAATAGAAGGGGTTGGCTGTTGTTTTGTGGGTTCACAAATTTTGATTAATTTTGGGATTTGTGTTCCAATTTTGTCCTTTTTTTGTGGTTTTATTTTTCTCTCTTTGTTTCCCTCTGTCTCCTCTCTAGGGTTCACAATTTCTAATCCTTTTTAGGATTGTGTTCCACCCTTTGTTTATGTTTTTATTTTCTCTCCTTAGTTCCCCTTTGTCTCTCTCTTTGTTATGTAATGTTTATTTTTGCTTAATAAAATAAGTTTTTGTTCATCAAGTTCTTACTCTTGTTCATCTAAGTGTTCTTCAAGTTTTTTCTTTTATTTCGTTTTTCCTTTTTTTTGTAATCTTTTTCATGTCTTCTTGTTTTTAATTTTTGTAAGTGTGTGTGAGTGTATGAGAATAGTTTTAAATGCTTTCATAATTAGTTTTAAAAGCTTTCATAATTAGTTTTAAAAGCTTTCATAATTAGTTTTAATGCTTTCATAATTAGTTTTAAAAGCTTTCATAATTAGTTTTAATGCTTTCATAATTAGTTTTAATGCTTTCATAATTAGTTTTAATGCTTTCATAATTAGTTTTAAGCTTTCATAATTAGGTTATTTGCTTTCATAAATAGATTTTCAGCTTTATTTCCGCTTTCATATATAGATTTTCAGTTTTATTTCAGCTTTCATAACTTAGTTTTTTTGATCTTTTCTATCGCTTTTCTTAGTTTTTGCTAAACGCACACCAAGCCCGCGATTGTTATCATTTTTGTTTTTAATTATTGCAAACACTCACTTATTTTTAATATTTGATAAAATAATAGCCGTAGCTCGAAGTAACAATACTCGACGGGACCCAGGACTAAATACGACCTTGATATGATTTTTTATCATATATACTACACGCGATAGGTGCGCTTGCCTCCTACGCCGTAAAATATTTTCTTATCACCAGCTCAAAATTTCCATAACTAGCCTCTTCAGAGATCAACCTGACCCACCGTCTATGAGTGCCGGCAGCAGAATTGATCTGGGGCACTCCAATTCAAACTTTCCTCAGCCAGCCTCTCCAGAGATCAACCTGACCCACCGTCTATGAGAGTCCGGCAGCAGAATCTATCTGGGGCACTTCAGCTCAAACTTTCCTCAGCCAGCCTCTCCAGAGATCATCCTGATCCACCGTCTATGAGCGCCTAATAGCGGAATTGATTTGGGGCACTCCGGCTCAAACTTTCCTCAGCCAGCCTCTCCAGAGATCAACCTGACCCACCGTCTATGAAAGCCCGACATCAGAATCGATCTGGGGCACTCCAACTCAAATTTCCTCAGCCAACCTCTCCAGAGATCAACCTGACCCACCGTCTATGAGAACCCGGCAGTGTAATCGATCTGGGGCACTCCAGCTCAAACTCGCAAGAGCACGTGGTTAGAGTAGGTATTGAAATCAACATATGATGAGTCAATCATATAATAAATCATAGCAAAAAAATTTTAAGGATAGAAACATTTTAGATCATCCCCACTCCGAGATCGGCCTATGGGTGCCCCTTCCACATACCGGAGGTGGTACCCTCCCGACTTGAGCACTTCATCTACAATATAAGGCTCCTCCCAGTTGGGGTCGAGCTTTCCCACCGCGGCTCCTCTCCCGGCCGCGTCCACCTTTTTCAAGAATAGATCCCCATCTCGAACTGTTTTACTCGGATGTGTTTGTCGAAATACCGAGCCATCCGCTGCTTGACCTCCTCCTGACGGATGGTGGCTAGGTCCCGGAGCTCCTCCACCAAGTCCAAGGATACTTTTTTCTCCCCTTCATTCTACATTAGCCATTCTTCATTTCCTTCCCCTGCGGCCACCACCCGGGGCGACTTCACCTCGAACTATATTGGGAGAACGGCCTAGGAACCGTGAGAGAGCTTGAATGGAGTCTCCCCTGTGGACGTGTTAGGGGTAGTTCTCAAGGCCCAGAGGATCGAGGGCAGCTGCTCTATCCAGTTGCCCCTCAGGTTCTCGACCTTCTTCTTTAACAAATTCATGATTATTTTGTTTGCCGCCTCCACTTGCCCATCGGTCCTCGGGTGGTGGACCGACGCGAACCGAAGGTCTATGCCATGTTGGGTGCAAAAACTGACAAACTCGTCGCTGGAAAACTGCGGTCCATTGTCCGTGTTTATATCTAGCGGAAGCCCATGCCTACAAATTATTTCCCCCCATATGAAATTTTTTACAACCTGGGAGGTTACCTTGGTCAACGCTTTCACCTCGAGCCACTTGGAGAAATAGTTGATCATCACTAGTAGGAACTTCCTTTGACCACTTGCCTGGGGGAAAGGATCCACTAGATCCAATCCCCATATTGCGAAGGGCCATGGAGCCGTGATGGTCCGGAGCCTCTGAGCTGGCAGGAGCTGGAGGGGAGCGTACAACTGGCACTTGGAGCATTTCTTGGCAAATTTCGCTGCATCCTTGCTGAGGGTAAGCCAGAAGTAGCCTTGCCTCAACACTCCTCCTTCCAAGGTTCTGTTCCCCGAGTGGCCGTCGCACTACCCCGAGTGAATCTCCTTCAGAACCCTTGGGACCTTCTCCTCTGAGAGCAGCGAGCTAGGTGTCCCAAGAGAGTCTTTCGATAGAGTTCACATGCATGTAAGGAATAATAGGCCGACTTATACCTGAGTCATCGCTTGTCCACCTCCACTTCTGCGAATCTCCCCGATGTTAGGAAGGTCATGATAGGATCCATCCACGACACCCGCCGATCTACCTCCATTAATCCCCCCCTCCTCGATGGAGGGCTGGAAGAGTTCCGACACCGTCCATCATGCCCGAGGACCGAACTTGGCCAGGAGGTCGGCTGGGATGCTCTCCTCCCTTGGCACGTGCTGAGTGGAGAAGTTGCGGAATTGCTCGATGATCCCCTTGACCTTCTCCAGATATCGCGGGAGGGTGGGCTCCTTTGCCTCAAACTCCCCCTTTACCTGACATGCCACCACCATGGAGTCTGTCGAGACCTCCACATCTTGCACTCCTAACTCCCGGGACAGCCGCAGGCCTGCTATTACCGCCTCATACTCGGCATGGTTGTTGGTAATAGGGAAGCGGATGTTGTTGGCTTGTTCTATCCTTGTTCCCTGGGGGCTTACTAGGATGAATCCCCCTCCCCAAAGGAATGCCTCCCCGATGCTCCATAGACCAACATCTTCAAAGCTGTCGGGTGGGGTAGCTCGGTGTCTTCCACCTCGATCGCATAATCGGCTAAGAAGTCTGCCACTGCTTGTGCCTTTATCGAGAGTCGGGGCACGAAAGAGATATCAAATTCACTTAACTCCACCGACCACTTGGCTAGCCTTCCCGAGTGTTCCACTCCATCCATGATGCTACGAAGGGGTGGTCGGTTACCACCTTGATGGAGTGAGCCTGGAAGTAGGTCCGGAGCTTCCGAGCTGACACCATGAGAGCGAATGCCAGATTTTCTAAAATGGGATACCTAAGCTCGGCCTTCCTCAAGACTCGGCTGACATAGTAGATCAGGAGATGTTTCTTCCCTTCTTCCCGTACCAATACGGAGCTCACCGCTTCGGACCCTACCCCCAAGTAAAGGGATAGGTCCTCTCCCTGCCTCGGTCCCTGGAGTAAAGGGGCATGGGTCAGATGCCTCATTAATGCTTGAAAAGCCTCATTACACTCTGGGGTCCATTCAAACTTTTGATTTCCTCTTAGCACTTTGAAGAATGATGCACACTTCTCCCCTGCCCTGGAGAGGAACCTGCTTAGCCCAGCCAGCTTCCCGGTGAGGCGCTGTCCCTCCTTCGCATTGCTCGGTGATCCCAACTCTAGGATTGCCTTTACTTTGTCAGGGTTAGGTTCCACCCCAGCGGGGGAGAGCAAGTGGCCCAGGAACTTCCCTCGGCTAGCCCCGAAGACACACTTCTGGGGGTTGCATTTCATCTTGAACTTGCGCAAGGTCCCAAAGGTCTCTTCGAGGTCCCGAAGTTGGGACTCGAGGTCTCGGCTCTTAATCATGAGATCGTTCATGTACACTTCTAAGTTCCTTCCCCTCAGCTCTCGAAATACCCTATCCATCATCCGTTGATAAGTTGCCCAAGCATTCTTTAGCCCAAAGGGCATCATTTTGTAATAGTATCACTCGTCCCCTGTGATGAAGGAGATATCTTTGACATCAGGAGGGTGCATGCGGATCTGATGGTAACTTGAGAAAGCATCTAAAAAGCTCATTAGAGAAAAACCGACGGCTGAGTCAACCAACGCGTCGATTTGAGGCAGGGGATAACAATCCTTAGGGCATGATTTATTAACAGGGTAAAATCCACACACATCCTCCACCCACCATCACCCTTTTTCACAATCACTACATAGGAGACCCAGCCTGGATACTGGATCTCAGATACAAAACCTGCTTTGAGGAGCTTGCCCACCTCCTCCCAGATGGGCTCCTCCAGCTTGTCGGTGATTGATATCTTCTTCTGGAGGATGGGGCGAGTGTCGGGGTCGAGGTTGAGGCGGTGACAGGCCACATTCACATCGATCCTAGGCATCTTCGCAGCACTCCAAGCGAAGACGTCCACGTTCTCCTGGACGCAAGCTAGGATCCTCCTCCAGTCCTTGGGGTTGAGCTCCCCGCTGATCTTCACTTTTTCGATCGTCCCCGCCCGGGAGACAACCTCCAGCTCCACTACCTCCTCCGCCGCCTCTAGCCTGGACTGCTCCCCCCAACCATCATCTTTCTCTTCTCCGCCCGCTAGCGCTTCTACTTCTTCCATCTGTTAAAAAACTTGAGGTCCGAAGGTGAAGTAAAATGCGGAAAACACTTCACAATCTTTTCATAAGTGTAGCACAACAATGACAATGGGAAGAACGAATGGTGCTATGGCATTAACTATCTCTTCGCAATTCGAGGTATACATGGCAAGACATGATTCATAAGAATCACGGAGGAGAGAAGCATGAAACACAAAAAATATAAGCTGCTGGCGACTTGACCACTTCAGACATCCAAACCGCGCGAACACACAAGTCATACGGTTAGCCTCTGAGACCGTGTGAACAGAGCACAAGCCGCACCTATCAGACCGCAACCACAGACCGCCCGACCTGCTGCTTTATTCCACTGCTTAAAACAAACAGTTCGGACTTCTTGATCGCCCAGACCACACGGTCTTGATCAAAGAAGAACCAGCAAACACTGAATAGAGAAACTGCTACCTGCTGTAGACCGCAACTCAAGATCGCCTGGCGACTTAAGACCATTTGATCAACTGAGTCTGATGCACAGACCGCGAAAACCTAAACACAGTCTGCCCGAACTGGTTTATTCAAAGCTGGAAGAAGGGAGACAAGCTGGCCGTGAGTTGTTAGTCGCTAACCTGCGAACACAGAAACTGGTCAGACAAAATCTCAGACCACGTGACCTCAAAGTGAGACCGACACAATCAAGCCAACTTTGGTTCTTACAGTTCTCATTATTAATGACGGACTCTGCACCCCTATTTATAGGCGAACAGACGGATATCGTCACCGCACAAACCGGGATACAATAACTTCCCATCAGATCGCAAGTGGTCTCACAAAACAGACCGCCCGAGCTCAGCAGCGCTGAATAGCTTCCTTATTAACCATACGGTTATGTACAAACCGCCCAGTTATTGTGGTGTCCCTAAAACAGACCGCCCGATCTTTATTGAAAAGGCAAGGAACTTCTTCATTAAACCAGACTGACAAGAACAGTCGTCAGACCGCCCGATTATTGCAAGATGGCGGACCTACTTGAACATTTGGCCGACTTGAACAAGTCGCCAGATCAACCCGCGCAAGCCGCCCAGACAAAAGAGGCGGTCTCCCAGATCAGACCGCTTAGAACAACTGAGACAGAACCGGCCAGAGCATCGGCGCAGACCGCGTGGTCTCTGCGGTCTCCAACCTCCAGACCGCCCAGCACCCTTCCACTTCCACTTCAAAAATTTAACAGTCCCCCTTGAAGTGGGAAGTGGAAGTCAGCCCAAGCAAACTCCGCAACTGACCAAATGGTCCCTTCGACAGCGACTTAGTAAATATGTCAGCAACATTCTCCTTGCTTTGCACATGCTCCAGAGTCAGAGATCCCTCCAACATCTTCTCACGAATGAAATGGTGATGAATCTCTATGTGCTCCATACGCGCGTGACAAACTGGATTATTCACTAGTTTGAGAGCACTCTCATTGTCACCACGTAGCAAAGTAGGACCTCGCACCTCCCTATGAATGTCCTCCACATGCCTCCTAAGCCAGATGGCTTCCTGAGCCGCCAAAGCCGAAGCTTTGTATTCCACTTCTGTGGTAGAGACAAACACAGAATCCTACTTATTGTTGCACCATGATATAGTTGTAAAGCATGTCATAAAGACATATCTAGACGTCGATCTCCGATCATCCGAATCTCCTCCATAATCAACATCCATGTACTCGTGCAAGCAAAAGCCCGAATCTCTCCAATAGAAGAGACCCAAATCCGAGGTGGATTTGACATACTTCAATATACTCCTAGCCGCCACAAGATGAGGCTTCCGAGGCTCTGCCATAAACCGACTCACCCTGCCAACTGCATAAGCAATATCTGGCCTCGTGATCGTCAAATATATCAAGCTTCCGACCAAAGCCCGGAACACCAAAGGATCGGTAAGAACCTTCCCTTCATCTCGCCAAAGATGAACTCCAACCTCCAGTGGAGTAGAGCTGCTCTTCCCCCCTTCCATGCCGAACCTCTTCACGATTCGATCTGCATAGCCTTTTTGGGAAACGAGCATACCGCTCTCTTTCCTCTCCACTTCGAGCCCAAGGAAATGGTGGAGCTCACCCAAATCCTTCACCTCGAATATGATAGCTAGCTCAGCACGAAGCCTAGCTACCTCCACTTCAGAATTCCCCGTGATGATCATATAGTCAACGTACAGCAACACCAAGACCTGAAGCTCCCCCGTCTTCTTTACGAATAAGCTTGAATCTGAATTTGAAGCAAAATATCCACAAAACTGGAGGTATTCTGCGATCTTCTGGTACCACGCCCGAGGCGCCTGCTTCAAGCCGTAAAGAGCCTTCTTGAGCTTGCAAACATATCTTGGGTGCTCTTCGGAAACATAACCAGGTGACTGATCCATGAAGATATCATTGTCAATCTCTCCATATAAGAAAACTTTCTTCACGTCGAGTTGCCAAATCTTCCACCCTTGGCAAGCTGCAATGCGATCACCACCCGGACCGAAGTCATCTTGGCAACAGGGCTAAACATTTCTTCATAATCCTCTCCATACTTTTGAGATAAACCTCGAGCTATAAGGTGATGAGTCCAAATTATATACACATTTATGGACTCATCTGGGCCAATTTTCTAGTCAAAGCACTACACATTAGACTTATTATCGTTCATATTTGATCGTTATCTGTTATTCCTTGCGAAGTGCACTTGTTGGCTTGTTTGTGGTGTGCAATTGCGTGCTTTGTTGTTGGGGGCAAGCACAATGTGCTCCCCATCTTTTTTATGCTTTTATACTTGTGCTAGAGGTGTGTTCCCAGCGTTTGGGTGTGTTGTGCAGGTGGGCAGATCGTCCATATTGCCCAGAATTCATCATGTATGAATCGCACGGTCGTGCGTTTTCTTGACGCACGGTCGGCTGTGATCATGCGTTATGATCGGCTGGTCAATATGGTGATCTGCCCCGCTCGTGCATTTTCTTCACGCACGGTTGGCCTCAACTGTGCGCGAACAAAACGCACGACCTCCTGTTGTTTGCCGGAATTCGAGGTTTCTGAATTTGCTCGTGCGTTTTTATGCACGGTCATCTTCGGCCGTACGTGAGTAAAACGCACGGGCGCGGCTGCTTCGTCTTCCTGGCCTCTGTTCTCGATGAATACCGCACGGTTCAGGCACAGTTGTGCATTCGACCGTGCGTGACCAAATTTCTGATTGTTTTCTATAAAAGCGCAGATTTCCGCCCTAATCAAGGATCGATCTTCCTTCCCGCATCCAAGAGTTAAAGTTTCGCCCATTTCGCTGCTCCATCGCCGCCCACCTTCGGGAGGAGCTCCGGCCACCATTCTCTTGCAAATCTCAAGCCAGAACATCCTCTAGGCCTCCTCCATTGTTCGTGCATCTCCAAAGCTCCATTGTGAGGGATTTAGTGCTGCACTTCTGAAGTTCTCTGGTGAGATCGTGGCCGAAGAGGATTGATGGAGAAGACGGGTATAATAGAAGAAGGTGACAACTCTTCCGGACCCCGGACGGCAGTTGGAGCCTGAGCTCGGACAAGGATTGACAACCCTAGATTCTGGCCGTGAACCTCTGATGAGTCTCCGTGCTTTGGTTGTAATCTAAACCTCCTTTACATTGTAGTGTGTTATTCCTTAATTATTTGGGTGTATGAACAATGTTTGCTAAACCTTGTTTTATCATTTAATATTTCATGTCTATGTGAAATTATTATGTGTGGTTTATGCAAGTGAGGAGCACCCCATTCCATCCTCCATCCCGCCGTCATGTTCGTGTGTCGCACTAGCAATTGCTAGTGGCGTGCTTGTCGATGAGGTGCTTGCGACCCTGATTCCGTAAGACTACTCTTCTATCCGCCAAGCTAAGCGGTGATAACGGCCCGTGTAATCCACCTCGACCTCGCCTGTGCGAACCACTCCATCTGCAAGCCTACTCTTCCATCCGCCCAGCGAAGCATGGCATAGCGGCCCATGCAATCCATTCGCCCAACAAAGCAGTGCGCTCAAGGCCTGCACAGTTTGATTCCGCTTGCCTACTCGTCCATCCGCCCTTGCGAAGTAGTGCGTTCAAGGCCTACGTAGTTTTCCATCCCGCCTGGCGAAGCATTGCATAGCGGCATTGCATAGGAGTAGTTGTAGTTATTTTCGTTTATTTTCCATAAACCAAAACCCCCTTTCGCACCCATCCGACATAAAGGACTTCAATCTCAAGTCCTTCCTCAATAGTTAACTCCACCTTACTGTGTTCCTTCGAGATCGATACTTGGGGATTCACTCCCACATTTTATATTACTTGAACAATTGGTACACTGTCATTTCGTCCGCAGTCTCGCTACCGCCTATAGCGGTGTGCTAGATTTGCGCATCAAGTTTTTGGCGTCGTTGCTGGGGAACACAGGCGTGCGAGTTTTCCTGAGAGGGAGAGCCGAGAGATAGTAGTTCTTCCAGTGTGTATAGCCATTTTTTATTTTTTATTTGCTTTTTAATTATATTGTTTGTTGTTATTTCTTTCTCTACTGTTATAAGTTTTAGGCAAGTTTAATCTAAGTAGTTTTATTAGTTTGTGTAAATTTCCTTGCAAAGATTTTCAGTTTCATTATATCTGCTTTTATTGTTGAAAATGTCTTCATGGGATATTTCTCCGAGCACTTAGGACAAGATGGTCTATTATATAGACCAAATGAAGGAGTTAAATGCTAGGCAGTGTAGGAAATTTGTTTGCTTGTTGTGTCGAGGAGAGGGTCATGAATTGAAGGACTGTCCTAGTCTTTTCAATCCTGACCGTTGCTCCTTCACTCATGACAACATTGTCCCTATCACTCATTCTTTACCCATGGAGGCATTAGCGGATCTTTTTGCGGAGGAACCAAATATTTTTGTTCCTCCAGTTTCTTTGCAAGATTTTTCTACACACATTCTTTATGATTCTATCGAAGTAAAGGAGCGGGGTGATGCTTCTGACTCGGAGGGTGCTCCAAAGTGGGATGAGGAGTTTGTTTTCCCCGAAGGGGAGAATGAATACTTTGAACACGATGGTGCACCCTGGTGGGATGATGAGGATGCTCTTTTTGATAAGGAGGCTTGCACTTCCTCATGGGATGAGGAGGTCCAACTCACCACCGAGGCCCTTGAGTTCTTGGGTTCCCCTCACTATGATACTTATGATGATGATAGCGATCTATCCATGGATCCTGCTGGGAGTGAGACCGGGACCACTCCCCCGATTGATTTTTATTTATGTTCTTCCTCTTCTTTATTCCTTGACCCCTCTTCTTCATCTGAGCCTGCGTGGGTTGAGTCTTCACAGGTACTTCAGGAGGACTTGGAGCATTTTGCTCAAGTCAATGATGATTGTATCCTCTCTTGTGAGGAGGTTGATCCCTCCTCCATAGAGGAAGCCTCATTCATTTCCTTCTCCTCCTGCCGCCTCCCTGAAGATGACACCTTGCTGGGCAAGGATTATTTTGGTGAGATGAGTGAGGACTCCTCCTCTTCTTACTTTCTACTTCCCCTACCTGTGAAGAGCAGGTATTATTTATATTTGGGTAGAGGCGTAACTGTTTTATCACTGTATCGGTACCCGCTACCGATACGCATATTAGAACAGTTACCTGTGCACTTTTCTTTTCATAGACCCATTAGCTAGAACTGTTTAAATTTGAATAAGTCGTGCTGGGAAGACAATACCCCCAGTAGTTATCTTACCTTTCTTGCAATGTTAGTTTATCTAGTTTGTTTAGTTAGTTTTACATTATTTTAGTTTGTATATTTTCTTTTGTTTTTGCGGAGCTCACCCCTGCAGGTATTCTTCTGGATGGCGGATACTGCAGCTTTGTCTTGGTTTACACGCCAATCTTCTGGGATGCTCACTTGCTGAGCATTGGGTACTTTCTTCCCCTAGCCCTCATTTAAATTTCATGTCGATATTTTATGCTGGTTTGTTTAGTTTAAGTCTGGGGGAGAGATATTTATTGTACACACTGCACATGCACATCTCAGTGCATGCTAGAAGTATTTTATTTCAGTTATTTTATTTGTTCATCTTCATCGCACACCACTACACCCACTTGAGCGCACACTCACTTGTGTGTGTGTTTCTGTTCACGCTTATCTTGGTTTGGAATGTGAAATAGGATGTTAGCTTAGGGATTGCAAATCAGAGTGCGATGTTGACTCTTGTAGTGCTCTAGTCGCATCTGCATGCTCTAGTAGAAATTTGAGTAAAATTAGATTATTTCTATGCATTTAATTTACGATTAGTGTTTTTGCGTAGTTTTAAATTTATTATACTAAATTGGTGAATGTGAATGAAATTGGCGGTAGCACGGTGTTGTGTGTTGGCAAGCGCTAGTTGTGTGTTGCTCGAGTCAGAAGGAAGGTTTACCTTTCTCGTGGGCTAAGAACTTGCCCCATGCGACTCTTGAAGCATGGGCGGGAGCAACTCATATTGTTAAACGTGATGTAGGCCATTTTTTGGCTAGTTTAAGCCTTGTTTTCCATGACCTATGCGTTTCCTTTGCAAGCCAAGTTTGTGCCTGATGAGTCCCATTTATATACACATTTATGGACTCATCTGGGCCAATTATCTAGTCTATGCACTACACTTTAGGCATGTTTTCATTCATATTTGTTATTCCTTGCTAGGTGCACTCTTAGGCCCGTTTCGGTGAGCATTTGCGCTCCTTGTTATTGGGGGTAAGCACATGGTGCTCCCCTTCCATTTCTCTATGTTTATCTGGTGCTGGAGGTGTATTCCCAGCTATTTTATCTTGTATGCAGGTGGCCGGATTATCTTGTATCCAGTTTTCTCCCAGAATTCATGACTGTGTGAAACGCACGGTCGTGCGTTTTCCTTGACGCACGGGCTGTTGCGGTCGTGCGCTCTGATCTGGGCAGAAAATGATCAATCTAAATTTACTCGTGCATTTTGACGCACGGGAGGAATCGCCCGTGCGTGAGTAAAACGCACGTCCTCCTGTTTCTTCTATTTTTAGCTATTTCTGAATTTACCCGTGCGTGAGTAAATCGCACGGGCGGCGCAGCTTCGTCTTCACGCCAACTTTTATCTTTAATTAATGCACGGGCAACGCACGGTCGTGCGTTCGACCGTGCGTGACCAAAATTCTGCCTGTTTAGTATTTAAAGCAGGAATTGCTGCTGCCATAGGAGGAGAGACGGAGAGCTCAATCCCCCTAGCAGGAAAAGCCGGGAATCCCTCCATTTTCAACCCTTCCACCGTAGGAGACAAGAGGAGACCGTCTCCGGCGATCTCCTTCATCATTCCTCCATCCGGGAGCATTTGCAAGCTTTCTCCGCCACTAGCTCAAGCATTCCTCGCCGAGGAGACCATAGAAGCGCTGAAGATCGTTGGAGCGGTGACAGCCTCCTTCGAGTTAGCACACCATCTGAGGGTCGAGCCCGGAGAGAGCCTGACAACCTCTCATTCCGGCCTAGAACCCAAGACGCGGTGACATCTTCTTTGTGGTCCTCTCTAACCCTTGATGCTTGTACTTTCTTTGTGTTGTTGTATGAACACATGTTAGGTTAATATTATGTATTTTTGCTTGTGTTCATTTGCAATGATGATGTGGTGGCAAGAATAGCCCTTTTTGTTGTTGTGATAGCTTAGGTTGTTTGTGCGTGAAGCCACCTAGCGATTGCTAGTGGTGATGTTAGCGAAGAGGTGAATACGACCCTCACAAAACCTCGCACTGTGGCCACTCCACCCGCTTACCGAAGCGCGACATCGCGGCCGCTGCACTCACCCACACCTTGCGAAGCGGTGCTTTTCGACCCGCATTTCTCTTCATTTTGCAATAGAATAGGAACCCAAATCACAACCCCCCCCCCCCCCCCCTGTTGTTACTTAGTTATCCTTTTAACTAATTTCCGGTTTGAGCAAATCATACTACCCAACTTGCGGTCCTTTGAGAACGATATTCGGGGAGTTCCTCCCTATTTTATTACTTGAGCGACTGGTGCACTGTCGTCGTATCGCATTTCGTGCTTGCTAATTAGCAGTGCTGAAATGGCGCATCAAGTTTTTGGTGCCGTTGTCGGGGACTGCAAGCGTGTATGATTTGTTTTTCTTTGGAAATTCATTTTAAGGTTTTTTTTGTTTTTTTTTATTATCTTCTTTTGTGTTGAAGAGGGTGTATGCATAGAAGAGATCCCGGTGAGTGAGCAGCATTTGACCCTGAAATAGAGCGTACCCTCTGGTCGCGCCTCCGTGCTGCTGCCACCATGGATGTTAATGGAAATCAGGTTGAACCTGGAGTGGGAAATGTATCGGTCGTGGGTCAGGTAGCTGACGAGAATGAAGTGGCTAGGCCACGACCCAGAACAATGAGAGATTACACTACACCCACTGTTGGGAGTGTGTACCCTTGATTTGGCCCGGCTATCACCAACAACAACTTTGAGATAAAGCCGGCCATCCTGAATATGATCCGCAACCAGGCCCAATTCTCTGGGTTAGCCAGTGAAGACCCCCATCTTCACTTGGTTGAATTCGCAGAAATCTGCGGGACATTTCGGTACGCAGGGCTGGCTGACGAGATGGTGAAGCTCAGGTTGTTCCCTTTCTCTCTACGTGACAAAGCAAAGGCGTGGCTCCACACGATACCACATGACACAGCTACTACTTGGGACGCTCTGCAAGAAAAATTTCTGGCGAAGTTCCATCCTGTCGATAAAGTTGTAAACTTGCGAAGGGAAATTGCGACCTTCCAACAGCTTGATCAGGAGGCTCTCTCAGAATCTTGGGAGAGGTTCATGAACCTTCTCAGGAAATGTCCCCAGCATGAGCTGCAACCATGGACCATAGTAGAAAATTTTTATTTTGCTATTGATCCTAACTACAGGACCATGATTGATGCTGCTGCAGGTGGAACTTTGATGAACCACACCCCTGAAGAGGCATTACGGATCGTCCAAGACACTGCCATTCATAGCTCCTTTTGGACTGCTGGAAGAAACGCTCCAAGGAACGCTCGGGGACTCTTTGAGGTCAACACGTCTGGTGCACCTGCTGAAAGTACCATGCTGCTAAAGAGGCCTACCATCCCTTCGGCCTCAGTAATGATGATCTCATATCAAGGTTGCGGAAACCCAGGGCATCATGCATATGAGTGCCCCACAGGTGAGCAACCTACAGAAGTCTCTTTTGACGAAAGCGTTAATTACATTAATGATCAAAATCATGGAGCACTGTTTAATCATACCTATAACTCGGGCGTGAGAAGTCATCCAAACTTATCATGGAAACAAAACGTTCCAGGCCAACGATGGCAAGGGGGTTCGCATGAATTCGATGCTCAAGCCTCCGGTAGCCAACCGCGGCCGCCTCAACCGAGTTATAATCAAGGTGCTCCAACTCCTAAGAAGAGCAACCTTGAGGAAATGATGGAAAGGTTTATGCATGTCGCGAACTCGAATATGGTTAACCAAACCGCATCCATGCGAAGCTTGGAGACGCAATTGGGCCAATTGGCTCAATTGTTAACCGAGCGTTCGCAAGGGGCCCTTCCCAGCAATACGGAAAAAAATCCTATCAATCAAGGGAAGAGTCTTACCGACACGGAAGTGGTTAACCCAAGTGAATTAGTAATCACTTGTTCTATTAATAATTTCCAAACTGCTGCCCTATGTGACTCTGGTTCATCCCGCAACGTCCTTGCATTGCAAGACGTTGCTAAATTGCAACTCGAAATGAACATGGACGATCGGAAGTCTTTTGTGCTTGCTAATGGGACCATTATTCAGTCGGAGGGAGAAGTGAAGAATGTTGAAGTCATGGTTGAGGGCACGGTGGTGGTCTCTGACTTTCAAGTATTGGGACCCCAGGAGAATAAATTTATCCCCATCTTGGGAGTGCCGTTCTTGAAAGAGAGTGGTGCCACTTTGGATTTCTCTGCTGGGAGAGTTGTCATTCCTACTTGCCCCAAGATTGTGACTGAAACGTTGTCTCGCTCTCCCCAAAGTATTTCTGATAAATCTCTTAGTGATGCAGGAATCAGGGTTGAAATAGCATCGTCAAAAGAAGAAAAGGATGAGAAGCAATCATGCGAAAAAGAAGAAGAAGTAGATTTGCGAAAGGAATGTGACCCGGAGAGGAAGGAGAGCCTCGTTTCTGAACCCGCTAAGAAGAACTTAACTCGGGACAATGTCCCATTTTTATTTAACAAGAAATCTTGTATTAAGCTTCTTAAACAGTCGGTCTCTTGGGCTGACCCAGTTGCCACTGCGGTAACGGGAGTGATGCCACCCACCACCAAGGTGGAAAAATCTGACGACTACCAACTCTGGCGCTCTCCTACCGTGGAGAAACTGAAACAAGAAAGAAAATTGCGTGGTGCACGCTCCACTGCTTTCAGTGGCAAGATGGCAGAGGCTAGGGAAAAATTGGGTAACACCAATTTTGGCCCTAAAGCTTTCACCTCCAGCCTACGAGCCACTGGATACTTGCACTACAAAAGCACGTATAGATGATGTTCTTTTCTTATGCTGTGATCTGCGTTTGTGAAACTTTTCTCCAAATTTTCTGCTCTGTGAACAATGCTTAATACAGGTATTTGGTCCACATTTAAGGACGTTAAACAAAAGGGCTTCTTGGGAGACAACCCATGGGGACCACCTGGTTCCGTTTGCCTTTTAATTCCTTTTATTTTTTGTTATTGCCTTTTTGCTAACATCATAGGTGGAAGCTCTCACGTGGAGGATGAGGAAAGTGAAAAATTTAGTGTTGGAACTACCGCACTTCTGGCATGCTCTTCTATGAGCATAGGTCAACTCTACCCCTTTCCTACTTATTTTTGAATTGTTTATTCTAGTTGGTTTTGATCAAGTCTGGGGGAGATAGTGATCGGTGCACGTGCACACACTTTGCATGACATGTTAGAATATGCTGAGTTAGGATTTGTATTTTGTTGCACACATTGCATACACTTGCACCTAGTTCACGCGCACTTGATCACGCGTGCTTTTTGGGTATCGCTGCGAGGTTCCCCGCTCATAAGAATTGGATTGTTAGCGTATGAGTGAGGAGTAGAGAAAAATGTTGACTCGAGTAGTGCTCTAGTCAAGTGCCCCCGTCACGCCTAGAAATTCAATTGGAGTAGAATAAAATTCAGAGTTATTATTTAATTATTTCTATAATAGTAGCTGCAATTTATTTTACTTTAGTGGTGAATCCGGTGAATCCAACGGTAGCATAAGGTCAAGTTTAGCTAGACTAGTAGTAGCTTATTACTAGGGTCGGAAGGAAGGACAACCTTTCTCGGTGGCTAGAACTTGCACTAGGCGACTCTTGAAACGATTGCGTTGAAAGTACCCGTTATAAAATGTGATATAGGCCATTTCTTGATACGTTTTGTGCTTTTGAAATCCTTACCTACGTAATCACCGTTGCAATCCCACTTGAGCCTACCTTTCCTCCTTGTTTAGCTCCACTAAAATTTCACCAAAGCCATACGGCCGAACCTATTTTCGCACCAACCTTTGAGCTGAAAGAAATTTCTTTTTCGATCGCATTTGGTGTCATCTTTGTTGTGCATGGCAGATTTGAATTAGCTAAAGGAGCTGTTTTATTGAGCATACAAAAGTTATTTTGTCGAAAAGAGAAAAGAAAAGAATGAATAGAAACGAAAAAAAAGAGAAAAAATATAGTTGTGCAAAAATAATATTCTCTCGACAAATTCAATTTAAATTTGGCTTAGCACGCACCTAGTGTTCAGTTAAAGTCTGGGGGTGTTATGTAATTCTTGAAAATATTGTATTGGTGATTGTAATTTTCTTGAGTGCTCAGGTTGTCTTGAATGCGATTTCCATCGTCCTTCTACTTACCTAGCCTAAACTCAACCTAAGCCCAATCCTAACCCATAAGTCCTATTGATTTTAGATATGAGTCGTCTCATGCAGTAGAGAGAGTGCGAACGTGCAAGCCTATGGACACCGACTTTGAGGGATTTCTTAGGAGTTTGTCCCGAGCTTCGATTTGAGTAATACTCTACTCATTAGTCACGTTATTTTCCCTTTTGCGCGACTGAAAGATTCACCGGGATTCACCATCCAAGTAAAGTAAATTTCAAACTACTGTTCTAGAAATAGTTAGATATAATCTTGAGTTTAATTCTGTTCTGATGTATTTCTATGCACATGCGCACGCGACTTCGCATAGGTCTCTACCGCTCAAACTCACGCGAACATCCAATTGTTCCGACAGAAAGCTGAGTAGTTTGCCCGAGACGTGCAAATGGTTAAGTTTGGGAGTGTGATGAGTCCCATTTATATACACATTTATGGACTCATCTGGGCCTATTATCTAGTCTATGCACTACACTTTAGGCATGTTTTCATTCATATTTGTTATTCCTTGCTAGGTGCACTCTTAGGCCCATTTCGGTGTGCATTTGCGCTCCTTGTTATTGGGGGTAAGCACATGGTGCTCCCCTTCCATTTCTCTATGTTTATCTGGTGCTGGAGGTGTATTCCCAACTATTTTATCTTGTATGCAGGTGGCCGGATTATCTTGTATCCAGTTTTCTCCTAGAATTCATGACTGTGTGAAACGCACGGTCATGTGTTTTCCTTAACGCACGGGCTGTTGCGGTCGTGCACTCTGATCTGGGCAGAAAACGATCGATCTGAATTTACTCATGCGTTTTGACGCATGGGCGGAATCGCCCGTGCGTGAGTAAAACGCACGGCCTCCTGTTTCATCTGTTTTTAGCTATTTCTGAATTTACCCGTGCGTGAGTAAATCGCACGGGCGGCGCAGCTTCGTCTTCATGCCAACTTTTATCTTTAATTAACGCACGGGCAACGCACGGCCGTGCCTTCAACCGTGCGTGACCAAAATTCTGCCTGTTTAGTATTTAATGCAGGAATTGATGCTGCTATAGGAGGAGAGACGGAGAGCTCGATCCCCCTCACGGGAAAAGCCGGGAATCCCGCCATTTTCACCCCTTCCACCGTAGGATACAAGAGGAGACCTTCTCCGGCGATCTCCTTAATCATTCCTCCATCCGGGAGCATTTGCAAGCTTTCTCCGCCACTAGATCAAGCATTCCTCGCCGAGGAGACCATAGAAGCGCTGAAGATCGTTGGAGCGGTGACAGCCTCCTTCGAGTTAGCACACCATGTGAGGGCCGAGCCCAGAGAGAGCCCGACAACCTCTCATTCCGGCCGAGAACCCAAGACGCGGTGACATCATCTTTGTGGTCCTCTCTAACCCTTGATGCTTGTACTTTCTTTGTGTTGTTGTATAAACACATGTTAGGTTAATATTATGTATTTTTCTTGTGTTCATGTGCAATGATGATGTGGTGGCAAGAATAGCCCTTTTTGTTGTTGTGATAGCCTAGGTTGTTTGTGCGTGAAGCCACCTAGCGATTGCTAATGGTGATGTTGCGAAGAGGTCAATACGACCCTCACAAAACCTCGCACTGTGGCCACTCCACCCACTTACCGAAGCGCGGCATCGCGGCCGCTGCACTCACCCACACCTTGCGAAGAGGTGCTTTTCGACCCGCATTTCTCTTCATTTTGCAATAGCATAGGAACCCAAATCACAACCCCCCTGTTGTTACTTAGTTATCCTTTTAACTAATTTCGGGTTTGAGCAAATCATACTACCCAACTTGCGGTCCTTTGAGAACGATATTCGGTGAGTTCCTCCCTATTTTATTACTTGAGCAACCGGTGCACTGCCATCGTATCGCATTTCGTGCTTGCTAATTAGCAGTGTTGAAATGGCGCATCAGTGCCTACCCTTCCTTTGTTTCAGCTCTTCTTTCAATCACCAAAGCCTGAAACTTATCCTATTATCGCAACCAAGTAACGAGTTAACTGAAATCATATTTCTTGATTTGGTGTGATGTTTGGAACCTTTGTGATGTGAAAGAAAAAGTGTATTGTGTGCTGAACACATTATTGTAAACCAACCGGGGATAAAAGAAAAAGAAAAAATGAAGTTAAAAGAAAGATCTGAAATGAATTGGATTGAAAAGAAATCCCTTTGAGCGTAATAGAAAATTCAGTTGGTATTTGTTGGAGTAGGCTGTGTTCACACCCAATTTTCAAGCGAAGTCTGGGGGTGTGTCACACTAGCATCGTTCTTGGTCTTGTTTTGGTACAGCGATATCTTTTGACTCAATTGGGTTGCGTAGTCGTCTCGTTTATCATTGAATATCATACCGTAACCTAAGCCCCATTATAACCTGAAAGCCCTATTGATTTAACTTGTGAGTTTGCTAGCGCCGTGGAGAGAGTGTAGTCGGGCAAGCTTATGGCTCTCATCGTTGATGGATTTCAGCGGAGTTATCCCTGAACTCCGGTCTTTTGCAATACCCTCCTGAGTGGCTTGTTTACTTTCACATCAGGCACGACCGCACAAATTCTTCATGATTCACCATCTGAGTATAACTAAATCTCTACTTATGCCTTAATACTTTTGTAAATTAGTTAGCATAGCTAGAATCTCCTTTTATTGAATTTCTATTTGCATGAGTATGCTACTTCGCACCGTACTCCAATTTTGCAATTCTCTTCAATAACTACCATTTTCATACTCCGCCGGATTTGTTTGCTCAGGACGCGCAAACAGGTAAGTCTGGGGTGTGATGAGTCCAAATTATATACACATTTATGGACTCATCTGGGCCGATTTTCTAGTCAAAGCACAACACATTAGACTTATTATCGTTCATATTTGATCGTTATATTTTATTCCTTGCGAAGTGCACTTGTTGTCCTGTTTGTGGTGTGCAATTGCGCGCTTTGTTGTTGGGGGCAAGCACAATGTGCTCCCCATCCTTCTTATGCTCTTATACTTGTGCTGGAGGTGTGTTCCCAGCATTTGGGTGTGTTATGCAGGTGGGCAGATCGTCCATATTGCCCAGAATTCATCCTGTATGAATCGCACGGTCGTGCGTTTTCTTGACGCACGGTCGGCTGCGATCGTGCATTATGATCGGCTGGTCAATATGGTGATCTGCCCCGCTCGTGCATTTTCTTCACGCACGGTTGGCCTCAACCGTGCGCGAACAAAACGCACGGCCTCCTGTTGTTTGCCGGAATTCGAGGTTTTTGAATTTGCTCGTGCATTTTTATGCACGGTCGGCTTCGACCGTGTGTGAGTAAAATGCACGGGCGCAACTGCTTCGTCTTCCTGGCCTCTGTTCTCGATTAATATCGCACGGTTCATGCACGGTCATGCGTTCAACCGTGCGTGACCAAATTTCTGATTGTTTTCTATAAAAGCGCAGATTTCCGCCCTAATCAAGGATTGATCTTCTTTCTCGCGTCCAAGAGTTTCAGTTTCGCCCATTTCGCCGCTCCATCACCGCCCACCTTCGGGAGGAGCTCCGACCGCCATTCTCTTGCAAATCTCAAGCCGGAGCATCCTCTAGGCCTCCTCCATTGTTCGTGCATCTCCAAATCTCCATTGTGAGGGATTCAGTGCTGCACTTGTGAAGTTCTCCGGTGAGATCGTGGCCGAAGAGGATTGACGGAGAAGATGGGTATAATTGAAGAAGGTGACATCTCTTCCGGACCCCGGACGGCAGTTGGAGCCCGAGCTCGGACAAGGATTGACAACCCTAGATTCCGGTCGTGAACCTCGGATGAGTCTCCGTGCTTTGGTTGTAATCTAAACCTCCTTTACATTGTAGTGTGCTATTCCTTAATTATTTGGGTGTATGAACAATGTTTTATAAACCTTGTTTTATCATTTAATATTTCATGTCTATGTGAAATTATTATGTGTGGTTTATGCAAGTGATGAGCGCCCCATTCCATCCTCCATCCCGCCGTCATGTTCTTGTGCCGCACTATCAATTGCTAGTGGCGTGTTTGTCGACGAGGTGCTTGCGACCCTCATTCCGTAAGACTACTCTTCCATCCGCCAAACTAAGCGGTGCTTACGGCCCGTGTAATCCTCCTCGACCCCGCCGGTGTGAACCACTCCATCTGCAAGCCTACTCTTCCATCTGCCTAGCAAAATGTGGCATAGCGGCCTGTGTAATCCATTCGCCTAACGAAGCAGTGCGCGCAAGGCCTGCATAGTTCGATTCCGCTTGCCTACTCGTCCATCCGCCCTTGCGAAGTAGTGCGTTCAAGGCCTACGTAGTTTTCCATCCCACCTGGAGAAGCATTGCATAGCGCCATTGCATAGGAGTAGTTGTAGTTGTTTTCGTTTATTTTCCATAAACCAAAACCTCCTTTCGCATCCATCCGACATAAAGGACTTCAATCTCAAGTCCTTCCTCAATAGTTAACTCCACCTTACTGTGTTCCTTCGAGATCGATACTTGGGGATTCACTCCCACATTTTATATTACTTGAACGATCGGTACACTATCGTTTCGTGCCGCAGTCTCGCTACCGCCTATAGCAGTGTGCTAGATTTGCACATCACAAGGCGAGCCTTGTACCGCTCAAAACTTCCATCAGCCTTCTTCTTCAGCTTGAAAACCCATTTGCAAGTCACCGGAGTAACTCCCTCAACCTTAGGCACCAAGTCCCAAGTCTCATTCTTCCCGAGGGCAACCATCTCTTCATCCATGGCTCCTTCCCACTCCTTGACTCCAACGGCATTTTCATAACAAGATGGCTCTCTCTTATCCATGGGACCTGCGAAGAAACATGAGACAAAGCTCACCAAGTTCCCGCCCGTATACCGATCAGGTGGAATAATGGTCCTCTTGGACCTCATCAGAGCTTGACTCTGAACCACCTCTTCCACTGCAGCTTCAGGACTAGCTCTCCTTTCAGGTAGACATGGAGCATTGCTCCCCCTACTTCCAGAACCTGAAGCACCTGACCCAGAGCTAGAAATACCTGGAGCACCTGGAGAAACAGGCAACTCCACCAGAACTTCCTTTGCAGCTTCCTCTGGTCCACCATCTACCCTACTTCCTTGTAACTCCACAGAAGAGCTACCTTGGTATGATGTCAGCTCGTCAAATACCATATCCCTAGAGACCACATATCTCCGTGTCTCGGGATCCATGCATCTCCACCCTTTCTTCCATTCATCATAACCGACGAAGACTAGTTTCCTTGCCTTAGCATCTAGCTTCGTTCGAAGGGCATCTGGAACATGCACATAGCAGGTAGAACCAAACACTCGAAGGTGTTCCACGTACGCTTGGCTTCTCCTTGAACATCAAATCATGAGGGTTTTTCATGTTGATGGGGCTGAGAGGCATCCTGTTGATAACATAGGCCGCACAAGACATTCCCTCTGCCCAGAAGGACTTTGGGATACTCTTGGTATGAAGCCAACATTTGCAGGTCTCCGTCAGATAACGGATCTTCTGCTCTGCAACTTCATTCTGTTGTGGAGTGTGAGTACAAGAAAGCTCCCTTTGGATGTCATGCTTCCTGCAAAAGTTAAAGAACGCCTTGGAGGTGAACTCCCCTCCATTGTCTGTTCTGAACCTCTTGACACGCTGGTTGATCTGACCTTCCACCAGCTCCTAGAACTCCACAAACCTCTCGAACGCCTCCGACTTCTCCTTCAGAAAATATATCCAAGTATATCTGGTGAAGTCATCAACCAAGATCAGCATATACCTGCTACCTCCAAGACTGGCAGTGTTGGTAGGTCCAAATAGATCACCATGGATACACTCCAATGGTCTTTTACATCTGCTTTGTGATTTGTCAAATGGAAGACGTTGAGCCTTACCAAACTGACAACCTGCACAAACATGACCTTCCCCGAAAGATGACAAGCTAGGCAGACCTTTCACCAGGCCTCTTCCCACCATAGCCTTCAACTTATCCATCCCAACATGCCCAAGTCTTTCATGCCAGATAGCAGCGCTGTCGTTAGCGCTCATCTTATCAACATAAGAACTTGTTGAAAGAACAGACAAGTCCTTCACCCATCTCCTTACATGGTGACCTCATCTTTCACAGCTGAAATATTTCGGAGAAATTTCACTTCTATTGGACGGAACAGAACGTGATAGCCAGCATCCACTGCATTGGTCACAGAGAAGAGGTTCTTCTTCATCCCCGGAACAGGATAGACACTCTTCAACGTAAGTGATGAGTAGTATTTATGCATATTTTAATTATAGTATTTAGTTTAGTTTTAATTTAAAATTGCAAATATTATTTATATTTTAGTTTAAAATCACTTCTTTTATAATTTCTGTTCTAAATATAGTTTAATTTTATTTTTGCAGAATTTTGGGGAAAATTGGAGAAAAACACAAGTCACGCCCATGACCAAGGGCGTGTAACCTAAAAATCTGCGTTCGACGAAAGTAGACCTCCGTTCGATGAAAGCTTTGCCACTGCCGTTCGACGAAAACTTTGCCCCTGCCGTTCGACGAAAGCTTTGCCCCCTCCGTTCAACGAAAGCTTTGCCCCTGCCGTTCGACGAAATCTTTGCACCTGCGTTCGACGAAGTCTGAGCTTCGTTCGAAGAACACTTTCTGTCGCACTGAATTCCAGCCCACGCTGCATTAATTGGCGCCGCCCAGGTACACGCCCGTGATCCGACATGTCACGCCCGTGACCAGAATGTCACGCCCGTGACTTTCCCGCGTGAACTCTGCACGCCGCCGAGCCGAAAGCCAGCCCATGCTGCATTTAATGAAGCCGCCCAAGTACACGCCCATGACCAAAGTTACACGGGCGTGTACTGTCAGATTTTCTCCCGCCGTCACGCAAAGTCCACGCCACTGTCAGATCCGATGTCAGTAATGTTTACACGCCCTAGGTCACGCCCGTGACCGAGGGCGTGTAACTTGAATTTTTTGCCTATAAATTCAGAGGTTCTCCTTGAGTCCAGGGTTCAGAATTTTGGAGTGAGGGAGGTGCTGCTAGAGCTGTTAGTGAGCTTTTCATGTTCATGTTCATGTCTCTTTTAAGCTTTCATATTCTCTTTTCCTTATCATGCAATGTACTAGTTTTTCTTCTTTCAATGCAATAGTTTAGTAAGCTTGTAACTTTACTTTCCTAGCTTTGTAATCTCTTCTTAAGCTTGTAATCATTTTGGTTTTCAATAAAATTAAGTTTGCTTCCTTTCATGTTCTCTTTCTCCTTAAGCACTTTTCCTTTCATGCAATGTTAATTTTTCTTTCCTTTTCCCCCTCCACCATGTTTGAGCATTAAGTCTTTTTATTTTCGTTTAATCTTTTCACTTAGCTTGCATTGTTGTCTTTTTTTTAGTTAAGCAAAGCAAACCTCAAATTTTCGTCGATAAGATAATGGTGACTTTCCTCGAAGTAGAAGTAATCAACGCGCCCCGTGGAATACGACCTTGATATTCCTAAATATCCTATACTATAGACGATAAGGTACACTTGCCTTAGTCGAATATAGTTTTGGAGAAAATCTTCAACCCTTCACTTAATTTCAAAGATCGGAAATTCTATATCAAGTTTTTGGCGCCGTTGTAGGGGACTTTGCGTAGATATTTTGAAAAGAGGATAGCTATTAATTTTATCATGCTTCTTTTTATTTTATTTTTGCTTTTTCTAAATTTCAAAAAGAAAAAAAAATTAGTTTTTTTTCCTCTTCCTTTCTTCTCTTTTTAGTGTATGACCCGAGGTAGCACTTCGATTATTCCTTTTGATCCGGAGATCGAGCGAACCTTTTTGAGGCACCGCCGTTCCCATGATCAGGAAAATCAAGTAGAATCCGAAGAGTCGATCGGGGACACTAACACAGCGAATATGGATCAAAATATTAATCCTACTAATCTTAACGAGCCAAATCCTAATGAGGACGCGCAACGGACCATGTCCAATTATGCGCGGCCGAATTTGGAAGGCACACAATCGAGTATTGTTCGCCCCACGGTGGCGAACAATAATTTTGAGATCAAGTCCAGCATCATACAAATGGTGCAACAATCGGTGACCTTCGATGGTCAACCGGACGAGGATCCTAATTCGCATATTTCTTACTTTCTTGAAATTTGCGACACTTTTAAGATCAATGGCGTCACCGATGACGCCATTCGATTACGTCTTTTTCCTTTTTCTTTGCGGTCTAAGGCCAAGCAGTGGCTGGGCTCCCTACCTAGGGGATCCATCACTACATGGGCCGAAATGGCGGAAAAATTTCTAAATAAATATTTCCCGCCTTCAAAGATCGCTAAATTGCGCATGGATATTGCGTCGTTCATGCAAATCGACTCGGAGACTCTCTATGACACATGGGAGCGCTTCAAGGAGCTTTTGCGTCGATGCCCTCACCACGCACTTGCCACTTGGCAACAAGTGCAAATATTTTATAATGGCTTAAATCTCCAAACGAGGCAAATGATTGATGCGGCCGCCGGGGAGACATTAAATAACAAAACCCCGATCGCCGCTCAAGAGCTTTTCAAAGAGATGGCCACGAATGCGTACCAATGGAACATGCCCCGAGCGCGGCCTAATAAGACGGACGGAATTTTTGAAATAGACGCAAACGCTAATTTGGCTTTACAAGTTGAGCGCTTAACAAAGCAAGTGGCGGAGATGTCTGCTTCCTCCGCCACTCCTCCTTGGGCTAATAATGTTTTAATTGAAGAACATGTTGACTACATGGGAAATCTGCCTCGTCCTTCCTATAACCCCAACACCGCTCCGTATAACAACACATACAATGCGGGTTATAGGAATCATCCGAATTTCTCGTGGAGTAACCAAGGAAATGCTCAGCGTCCTATGAATTTAAATCAACCTCCCCCCAATCAACTTCTTAACTTAACTCCGCCTCCAAATTTGATTTCTCAAAATTTTAATCCACCCGGTTTTCCACCGCAACAGCAAAAACTCTCTCCGCTTGAAGAGGTTTTTGCAAAATATGTTGCTACAAATGAAACGAACATCCGGAACCTTACCGGACCGATCAAAAATTTAGAAAATCAAGTGGGGCAGCTCGCAAAGATGATTTCTAAGTGTCAACAAGGAGCACTACCGGGGAATACAGATCAAAATTTAAAGGAGAGAGCGCACGCGATTACACTCCGAAGCGGGAAGGAGGTGGTTTCAAAACAGGACGAACCCAAGGTAATTTCCTCTCCTCCTCCTCCTCCTCCTACTTTTAATTTATCTTCGAATTTGCCCGCTACGGTAGCTCCGCACGTTTCTCTTTCAGCTCCGCACGCTTCTATTTTAAATCTGCGCGCTCCTACTTCTAATATTCCATATCCATCTAAATTTAAAAATGAGTGCGCCGAAAAAAATTATAAAAAAATTTTAGATGTTTTAAAACAAATCCATATTAATGTACCTTTCTGCGAGGCTATCTCTCAAATGCCTAAATATGTGAAATATCTTAAGGAGTTGCTCTCCAATAAGAAAAAGTTAGAAGATATTTCGCATATTTCTTTAAACGCAGAATTCTCCGCGGTTGTACTCAACAAATTGCCTAAAAAAGCAAATGACCCGGGACGGTTTTCCATCCCATGTCTATTTTGCAATTCGTTAGTAAAACACGCCTTAGCGGATCTTGGAGCAAGCATCAACCTTATGCTGTTTTCATTGTTCAAAAAGCTAGGTCTAGGAAATCCAAGGCCCACTCGAATGAGTATTCAATTAGCAGATTGTTCTTTAAAATATCCAATAGGAATAGTGGAGGACATGCTCGTCAAGGTTGACAAATTCATCTTCCCGGTGGATTTTGTCATTCTTGACATCGAAGAGGATGCCGAAGTACCCCTCATACTCGGTCGCCCCTTCCTTGCCACCTCCTGCGCTATTATAGACATAAGTAACGGAAAGCTACTCCTACGGGTTGGAGACGATGAAGTTACTTTCGGCAGAAATTCTTCGATGTGGAACACATTAGAAAACGACGATTCGTGTTTTAACTTGGAAGAGTGTTGTGAGTTCGAATCATCCCTCGAGTTAGTTTCATCGGCAAGTAGTGATTCCGAGCCCGTAGAGCTCTTTTATGTTGAAGAAGAAGTTTCTCACCCCACACCACCCGAACCATTACTTTTAGAAAAATTAAAAATTAAGAATTCTTATGAAGAACCACACGTATTAGAGTTAAAACAACTCCCCCCCTCACCTTAAATATTTGTTTTTAGAAAAAGAGTCTAAACTACCCGTCATCGTTACATCCAATCTTAGCAACTCAAAAATTTCTGAGTTGACTACAGTCTTAAGAAAGCACCGCCACGCAATTGCGTGGCAATTATCGGATATTAAGGGTATAAGCCCTTCTTTCTGCATTCATAAAATCTTTCTCGAAGAAAATTCCCGCAACTCGGTCCAGCCTCAACGACGACTAAACCCGAACATGAAAGAAGTTGTTAAGGCCAAAGTTATAAAACTTCTGGACGCGGGAATCATCTACCCGATATCGGATAGTACTTGGGTTAGCCCAGTACAAGTCGTGCCAAAGAAAGGTGGCGTCACGGTGGTTGCGAACAAAAATTATGAATTGATCCCAACCCGTACTGTTACGGTTTGGCGGATGTGCATCGACTATCAGAAACTAAATGATGCCACCCGTAAGGATCACTTCCCTCTACCATTTATCGACCAAATTTTAGAGCGCCTTTCGGGTCACTCCTACAACTGGTTTCTCGATGGTTTGTCGGGATATTTCCAAATCCCGATTTCGCCCGACGACCAAGAGAAAACCACTTTCACTTGTCCCTTTGGCACCTTCGCTTATCGAAGGATGCCATTCGGTCTTTGTAACGCGCCAGCTACATTCCAAAGATGTATGCTGGCAATATTTGACGAGTTAGTAGAGGAGGTGATGGAAGTTTTTATGGACGACTTCTCCGTGTACGGAAACTCGTTTAAAAATTGTTTAAAAAATCTCGAGCGCGTGTTGCAGCGATGTGAGGAAACGAATTTAGCGCTTAATTGGGAGAAATGCCATTTTATGGTCAAAGAAGGATTAGTCCTTGGCCATAAAATTTCGGGCAAGGGGATCGAGGTCGATAGGGCCAAGATCGAAGTAATTGAAAAACTACCCCCTCCAACAAACATAAAAGCTATTAGAAGTTTCCTAGGCCACGCGGGGTTCTATCGGCGTTTTATACAAAATTTTTCCAAAATCAAAAAGTCATTAACCCATCTTCTCGAGAAAGAGTCGTCTTTTCTTTTTAACGATGAATGTCATTTAGCCTTTCAACTTATCAAAGAGAAACTTATAAACTCCCCGATTCTAGTCGCCCCAGATTGGTCGCTCCTTTTTGAAATCATGTGCGACGCGAGTGATATTGCGGTTGGTGCCGTTTTAGGCCAATGGGTGAGTAAGTATTTTCACCCGATCTATTATGTGAGCAAAACACTCACGTTGGCACAAGCAAACTACACCACGACCGAGAAGAAACTTCTAGCAATCGTTTTCGCTTTTGATAAGTTTAGGTCGTATATCACGCTTTCCAAAGTTATCGTCTTCACATATCACTCCGCGCTTAGGTATCTCTTAAGTAAATCGGACGCCAAGCCTCGTCTTTTGCGATGGATCCTCCTCTTGCAGGAGTTTGATTTAGAGATCCGGGATAAAAGGGGAGCCGAAAACTTGGCGGCCGATCACCTTTCTCGATTAGAAAATCCCTCCTCGGAAGCATTAATAGAAGCTGATATTAACGATAAATTTCCCGAAGAGCGCCTCCTAGCTCTCGAAAATATTAATTCATCTTCTACCCCCTGGTTTGCGGATTTGGCTAACTATTTAGTAGCCCGGGTTCTGCCAAAAGAATTCTCGAGTCAGCAATAGAAGAAATTCTTTTCTGATTTAAAGAATTATTTTTGGGAGGACCTCTTTTTATTCTGTGTTTGCACAGACCAGGTGGTGAGAAGATGTGTCTCAAGTGAGGAAGGTTTTAAAATTTTACGTCATTGCCACGAGGGACCCACCGGTGGTCATTATCACTCGAACCGAACCACGAGTAAGGCGCTGGAGGCGGGCTTTTATTGGCGCACGCTCTTCAAAGATGCTCACACCCTTGTGAGTACTTGCGACAGCTGCCAGCGGTCGGGGAACATCTCTCGCCGGGATGATATGCCCCAAAATATTTTCTTAGAATGCGAAATTTTCGATCTTTGGGGTATTGATTTTGTTGGTCCTCTCCCTCCCTCGTATTCAAACAAATATATTCTCGTTGCGGTCAACTATGTGTCGAGGTGGGCGGAAGCGCAAGCTCTCCCCACCAACGATGCGCGAGTTGTCGTTAATTTCTTACAATAATTATTTTCTCGATTTGGCACGCCGCGCGCTATTGTGAGTGATCGGGGCACCCATTTTTGCAATAGTCAATTTACAAAAATCTTAGCAAAATATGGTGTCACGCACAAACTATCCACCGCATATCACCCACAAATGAGCGGCCAAGTCGAAGTTGTTTATCGATAATTAAAGCGGATTTTAGAAAAAAGAGTTTCTATTAATCGAAAGGATTGGGCAATAAAGCTCGATGATGCGTTATGGGCCTATCGAACGGCGTACAAGACCGCTATCAGTTGTACACCGTATCGAATGGTTTATGGCAAGGCTTGCCACCTTCCGGTCGAACTAGAACACCGCACATTTTTGGCACTTAAATTTTTAAATCTCGATTCCACTTTAGCGGGCGAACAAAGAAAATTTCAAATAAACGAATTAGATGAATTGCGAGCGAATGCGTACGAGAGCAATAAGTTATATAAGGAGCGAAAAAAGTTTTATCACGATAAACACATAAAATTTCCGAAAACTTTTTTGTCGGACGATCTCGTCCTCCTTTATAACTCTTGCCTTCGCCTTTTTCCGGGAAAACTAAAATCTCGATGGTCCGGACCCTTTATTGTTAAAGAGGTTTGGTCCTATGGGACAATTTTAATTTCCCACCCAGAAAGAGGTTCCTTCAAAGTTAACGGGCACCACCTTAAATTATATCTTCCGGGAGATTTAACTAATGAAAAGAGTGACTCGATTTTACTTCCTCCTATAATATGATCGGCAAGTGGGTCAAGCTACGCGACCTTAAACAAAGCGCTTTTAGGAGGCACCCCAAAGTTATCTTTTTATTGTTTTTCTTTTTATTTTAACATGTTTTGTAGGTAACCGCCGCTTCCCCCGCATCTTCATAACCAGGGAAGCCCTCTTAACCTCTCCTTCTTTTCTATTTTTATTCTTGTTTTGTGTTGCACTTTATTTTCTCTTACTTCATACTTAGTTTTAAACATTGGGGACAATGTTTAACTTTAAGTATGGGGGTGTAAATAGTTCTTTTTAAATAGTTCTTTTTAAAATTAGAAAAATTTCAAAAAAAAATTATTATAAAATATATTTTCTTATGTTTTCTTCTTT
This sequence comes from Dactylorhiza incarnata, assembly GCA_033032865.1. Lineage (NCBI taxonomy): Eukaryota > Viridiplantae > Streptophyta > Magnoliopsida > Asparagales > Orchidaceae > Dactylorhiza > Dactylorhiza incarnata. Next base: position 18,039,022 of record JAWHQI010000024.1, read on the forward strand.
TTAAGCACTTGTAAAACCCAAAAAAAACTCAAAAAAAATTTAGAAAATCGAAAATTTAAATTCTCGGAAAGGATGCTTTGGGCTTGAATTCTCATCACAGCCTCTAGTACCTTGCGAGCCCTTCACCGGGTAGACCTCGGGAAGTCTGAGAATTAACAAAAATATTTTAGCTTTTTTTTTCTTTAGTTTATGTTTAGTCTTTTTTATTATTTAGATAATATCAAAAATAAAATAAAAATTAAAAAATATATATGAAAAACTTAGAAAGAAAAACCAAAAAAATATAATACAAAAATCTTTTACCTCTCCTATTTGTTGTTTTTGTGATTTCTTAGAAATCTAGTTTAGAATGTTTATAAGCATGTTTAAGTTTTTAATTGTCTAAAATTTTGCTTATCATAGTTTGTTAATTTTAAATTTGAGGTAATCTTGATTTAAGAATCATCTTATGATTTTAAATTGATTAGAGAATTTATTTAGCATGACTTCTCTTTTTATTTTAAAATGGCTTCATTTTGTAGTGAATTTGCTAAACTTCTTTAGATTTCAATTATATTTTCTTCTAAGTTTTTAGATCTTAGGAAATTTAATTTTACTAGAATTTTCTCTCTAAATAATTTAAAGCTAGCTAGATTTTTTTTCCTCTACCCTACCCCTTTGATGGCATATAAAAAAAGTATTTTAAAAGATCATATGTCATGGGAATAAGAGGATAAAATTCATTATTCCCTAAACATATGCACCCAAAATCATTTAAAAGATTATATGGCATGGAGTAAGAGGATAAAATTCATTACTCCTAAACATATACATTTTGGGTTTTTATTAGAAGAGAAAAAAAAAGAGAAAAAATATTCATGATGAGGATAAATTCCATTTCCTCCATTCAAAAAGATCTCTTCTTATGCCAAATTTTATGAAATCCCCCTTAGCCAATTATCATTGTTCTAGATTTAGTTTAAGATTATGGAGAGAGCAATATTTAGTAAATTACTTTTCCTTAAGTCTCTTTTAAGATAGAGTTCTTATAATTTTAATTTAATCTCGTTTTAAAATTTCTACAATTTTGTTAAACTGATTAATTTTCTTGAGAAGTCCTTGCCTAAACATTTTTCCCTCTTTTCAAATCATCATCATAATTTAGGACTTAACTCCTCCTTGAATTTACTCTTAACTTAACTTTTGGTTTAAATGAAATTTTAGTTTAAAATTAAAAATTTTAAGGATGTCTTATAAATTATGTCTCACACTTTTGCTCTGGAATAGCAAAACCTCAAGTATGGGGGTATTTGATGAGTAGTATTAATGCATATTTTAATTATATTTTTTTAGTTTAGTTTTAATTTAAAATTGCAAATATTATTTATATTTTAGTTTAAAATCACTTCTTTAATAATTTCTGTTCTAAATATAGTTTAATTTTATTTTTGCAAAATTTTGGGGAAAATTGGAGAAAAACACAAGTCACGCCCTCAGTCACGCCCGTGACCAAGGGCGTGTAACCTAAAGATCTGCGTTCGACGAAAGTAGAGCTCCGTTCGACGAAAGCTTTGCCCCTGCCGTTCGACGAAAACTTTGCCCCTGCCGTTCGACGAAAGCTTTGCCCCCTCCATTCGACGAAAGCTTTGCCCCTGCCGTTCGACGAAAGCTTTGCCCCTGCGTTCGACGAAGTCTGAGCTTCGTTCGACGAACACTTTCTGTCGCGCCGAATTCCAACCCACGCTGCATTAATTGGCGCCGCCCAGATACACGCCTGTGATCCGACATGTCACACTCGTGACCAGAATGTCACGCCCGTGACTTTCCCGCGTGATCTATGCACGTCGCCGAGCTGAAAGCCAACCCATGTTGCATTTAATGAAGCCGCCCTAGTACACGCCCGTGACCAAAGTTACACGGGTGTGTAATGTCAAATTTTCTCCCGCCGTCACGCAAAGTCCACGCCACTGTCAGATCTGATGTCAGTAATGTTTACACGCCCGTGACCGAGGGCGTGTAACTTGAATTTTTTGCCTATAAATTCAGAGGTTCTCCTTGAGTCCAGGGTTCAGAATTTTGGAGTGAGGGAGGTGCTGCTAGAGTTGTTAGTGAGCTTTTCATGTTCATGTTCATGTCTCTTTTAAGCTTTCATATTCTCTCTTCCTTATCATGCAATGTACTAGTTTTTCTTCTTTCAATGCAATAGTTTAGTAAGCTTGTAACTTTATTTTCCTAGCTTTGTAATCTCTTCTTAAGCTTATAATCGTTTTGGTTTTCAATAAAATTAAGTTTGCTTCCTTTCATGTTCTCTTTCTCCTTAAGCACTTTTCCTTTCATGCAATGTTAATTTTTCTTTCCTTTTCCCTCTCCACCATGTTTGAGCATTGAGTCTTTTTATTTTCATTTAATCTTTTCACTTAGCTTGCATTGTTGTCTTTTTTTTTAGTTAAGCAAAGCAAACCTCAAATTTACGTCGATAAGATAATGGTGACTTTCCTCGAAGTAGAAGTAATCAACGCGCCCCGTGGAATACGACCTTGATATTCCTAAATATCCTATACTATAGACGATAAGGTACACTTGCCTTAGTCGGATATAGTTTTGGAGAAAATCTTCAACCCTTCACTTAATTTCAAAGAGCGGAAATTCTATATCAGTAAGAGTACCTCTATCATCGTTCAAAGAAAACACACCCTCCTTCTCAACTGCATAAACAGTATCATCAGTCGTAATGATAGCATCATTACCTGTATATACCTGCAATGAGGAGAACTTCGACTCATCCCCGGTGAGGTGATGACCACGCCCAGAGTCCACTATCCAATCATCTTCATAGTTGATGGAAGTCATGGCCCGAACACACGTGCCCATCATGAATGTACCTCCACCACCCCAACTACCTTCTGAATTGAAACCAGCCTCCTCCTTCCCTGCAGCATGCCCTGGCTAAAGATTGACTTTGCAGACTCTTTTGAAATGACCAAGCTTGTTGCACCTAATGCATCTAGGTCCTTGCTGCTTCTTCCCATCACGCTTAGGAGCATAGCTCCTCTCCTGCTGATATGAAGTAGACGGACCATCATCTCCAGATGTCTTCTTTTTCTTGTCTCATCTCTTTTTCTTGCCAGAGAAGAGAACCTCCCCTTCTCCCCCAGAGACAGACATCCCAGCCATTTGCTTAGCCAAACTTTCTTGTGAAGCAAGTAAGTTCTCCAGCTCCAGCAACGAAGGCTGATTGGCCCAGCCTTGAACAGAAGTCACAAAGGCTACATACTCCCTCCGCAATTCGTGGATTATGTGCCTCTTTAGCTTAGCTTCTGAGATAGGCTCATCCCGGTCCAAAGCCGATATCTCTGCGGAGAGGTTCTTCATTTTCAAGAAGAACGTAGAAATGGACAAATCCCCCTAAGTTGCTTTCGCCAACTCATTCTCCAAGAACTGTAGCCTAGCTACATTCTTATTATTGAACAAGCCATCCAAGGCTGTCCAAATTTCAGCAGCTGATCTACATCCGATGATGTGATCAAACAGCTCCGGAATGATAGCTCTTTTGAGAGTGAACTCCGCCTTAGCATTCGTTCTCCTCCAGGCCTTCACGAGCTCATCATTCCCTTCAGCAGGAATAACAGCTTGTCTTGCTTCTCCTCCTACAACCTCTCACAAATCCTCGCCAAGAAGATAGCTCTCCATGCAAGACTTCCACTTCTTAAAGTTAGTCTGCGTAAGGAGCTCAATACCAAGACCTCTAGCATATCCTCCTTCCATTGCCATCCCACTGTTTGCTAACCAACTTGAGAAACCCGAGAGAAGTATTAGCTCAGCAACCTCCCTCTGATACCATATTGAAAAACTTGAGGTCCGGAGGTGAAGTAAAATGCCGAAAACACTTCACAAACATTTCACAAGTGTAGCACAACAATGATAATGGGAATAACGAATAGTGTTATGGCATTAACTATCTCTTCATAATTCAAGGTATACATGGAGAGACATGATTCATAAGAATCATGGAGGAGAGAAGCACGAAACACAAAAAAAACAAGCTGATGGCAACTTGACCACTTCTGACCGCCAGACTGCTCGAACACACAAGCCAGACGGTTAGCCTCTGAGACCGCGCAAACAGAGCACAAGCCGCACCTATCAAACCGCAACCACAGACCGCCTGACCTGTTGTTTTATTCCACTGCTGAAAATAAACAGTTCACACATCTTGATCGCCCAGACCGCACGGTCTTGATCAAAGAAGAACCCGCGAATACTAAACAGAGAAATTGCTACCTGTTGCAGACCGCAACTCAAGATCGCCTGGCCACTTAAGACCGCCTGATCAACTGATTCTGATGCACAGACCACGAACACCTAAACACAGTCTACCCGGACTAGTTTATTCAAAGCTGGAAGAAGGGAGACAAGCTGACCGTGAGCTGTTAGCTGCTAACCTGCGAACACAGAAACTGGTCAGACAAAATCTCAGACCGCGCGACCTCAAAGTGAGACCAGCACAATCAAGTCAACTTTGGTTCTTACAGTTCTCATTATTAATGATGGGCTTTGCACCCCTATTTATAGGCGAATAGACGGATGTCGTCACCGCACAAACCGGGATACAATAACCGCCCATCAGATCGCGAGCGGTCTCACAAAACAGACCGCCCGAGCTCAGCACCGCTGAACAGCTTCCTTATTAACCATATGGTTATGTACAAACCGCCCGGTTACTGCGGTCTCCCTAAAACAGGCCGCCCGATCTTTATTGAAAAGGCAAGGAACTTCTTCAGTAAACCAGACCGACAAGAACAGTCATCAGACCGCCCGATTACTGCAAGAAGGCAGACCTACTTGAACATCTGGCTGACTTGAACAAGTCTCCAGATCAACCCGCGCAAGCCGCCCGGACAAAAGAGGCGGTCTCCCAGATCAGACCGCTCAGAACAACTGAGACAGAACCAGCCAGATCACCGGCGCAGACCGCGCAGTCTCTGCGGTCTCCAACCTCCAGACCGCCCAGCACCCTTCCACTTCCACTTCAAAATTTTAACACCACCTCCCCTCCTTCTTCCTGGACCTCCATCAGCTCCTTTGCCCTTTCCTCCTAGGCTTCTCCTTCTTCTCCTTCTCCCTCTTTCCTTCCTTCTTCACCTGCCTCTTCTGGCATCATCGGCTCCCCCATCTCCATATCCCACTCCTCATCCTCCGCCATCTAGGTAATGGTGTTCACAGTAGTCACATAGCACTGCCTTGCTACCTTAGGGTCTCCCCTTACCCGGACCTGGACTCCTCCTGAGTTGAACTTGAGGCATTGGTGAAAAGTGGAGGGTACGCATCAGAACGCGCTGATGAGGAGCCGTCTGAAGATGGCGATGTAGTTGTTGGGGGCATCCACGATGATGAAGCGGCAGTTTTGAGACGGCCCTCCCAAGATGATGTGGAGCCCCACTCCTCCTTCTACCTCCTTTCTTTCCCCCGAGAATCCAAACAACGGGTCGTCTGAGGAAAGCACCCTTCTAGCCTCCACCTTCATCTCGACGAATGCCTTTTTAAAGATGGTGTTGATCGAGCTCCCGTTATCTACGAGGATCCGAGAGACGGTGAAGTTCTCCATGGCCGTCTGGATAACCAGCGCATCGCAGAATGGGTCCTCATGATCTGGCATATCCTTCTGAGTGAACGTGATCTTCTCTGCTGGGGGTGGGACTTGGGATGTTGAAGCAACGCTCCGACGATATATGGTGTGGAGGCTCACCTTTTGGGTTGCCTCGATCCCCACTCCCATGTGGATCACTCCAATCCATCCTCGGGTCCCCACGTCAACCCTGTCCTCGCACCTCTCTTCCTCCTCCTGAGGCAGGACCTCCTCAATCCTCACCGGCCGCTGGTCCCGCTACGCCGGCGCTCTGGCCCCCCTCATCTCCAAGAACGCTGGGCAGGTGGCCGTCGCGTGAACTTCCTCCTGGTGGAAGTCACAATAGGGCAACGCCACCCCCTCCCATTGGCCTCCGCCCCTCTGTTCCTCCTCCTGAGCCTGGCTCCTCCGGCTCCCGCTCCTCTTCCTTCTCTTCCTCTCCTTACCGCCATTGCCTGTTGAGAGGGGGGAGGAGGTGACCTCGGGCCCTACCTCCACCATAGCTGATGGGGTCTTCCTTTTCCTCCTTGAAAGTTGCCCCCTCCCTGGTGGAAGCCCCTTCCTGGGCCCTGCACCCCTCCTCCTTACTGCCTCCACCCCAACTCTGGGGCCCTTGCCTCTTCTCTTCTCCTTTCCTCCGGCTGCCTATCCTTCAACTCGTTTATCCTTGCCAGCCTTTTCATGAACTTGGGGTTAGTTGCCTCCCCTTCTATCACTTCCGCCACCCACTCCATTAGCTCCTCGAAGGATATGGGAGCCCTCCTATTTAGGCTCATCTTGAAGAAGCCCTCCCGCAAACCTATTATAAAGGCAAGTTGGAGGGTGAACCTGGGAACCTCTTGGATGAGGAGGACCTTCTCCTGAAACTGATCCACATAGTGGGCCAAAGACTCCCCCGTCCTCTGCTTGATATTGAAAAGTGCCTCGGGGTCCTTCTTCCTCTTCTTCGAGGTAGAGAAACGCAGCTGGAAGCTGCGACACAGGTCTTTGAAAGCATAGATTGACCCCACGGGAAGCTGGTGAAACCAGTCCCGGGCCTTCTCCTTCAGGGTAGTGGCGAAGAGTCGGCACTTGAAAGCGTCCGACATGGGCCTGATGGAGACCATATCTTTGAACCACTGCAGGTGCTGAACCGGGTCATCCTTGCCGGTGTACAGCATTATGGCTGATTCCCTGAACCCCTCGGGGAGTGGTGTTGAGAGCACCAACTCGCAAAATGGGCTTCCCCCATTCGCCCATCTAGCCTGCTCCACTCGTCCCACGACCTCCATGGGCAACCCTGGTCCTGACGGTCTCGCATTATCAAGGGGGCCACTCATCGGTACCCCACTGGTCGGGGTCCCGCCTGCCGAGTGGATGCTCACCGGGACCTCACTCGTACTCACTAGGATGGGAAAGAGTTCCCGGCCCGCGAGATCTGGCCCTGGTGCCTGAGCCACCACCTCCTTTCCCATCCTCTGCCCCAGGGAATTCTCGCCAGCTCCTGACGGCGGTACCATCGGGGCATGGGGGTTGCGAGACCCCCTAGCGTTGTTGTGAGAGCGCAATGCATTGCCCCAAGAAGGTCCCTTCTGAGATCTGCCAACATTTCTTTTGTTACTACGCCGGGTGGTGGTGTTTCGCTGAGATCGACATCTCGCTCATCTTCTCTCGCCATATCACTTCCTTGGAACTTTCTTGTGCTAACTGCTCTCCACGCCCACCCACCAAAAATGTTGGAAACAAGACTTGGCCCCAACGTGGAGATCGGACCCCTTAGAGGGGGCAGGTAGCACCTACTGATACCGTGGAAGCAACAGACCAGAGACTAAGAGCTCGACACAAACCCTTGGCTACAACACGGAGGTCCACCACACACCTGGAAGATCTTAGAGTGCTTCCCCTCCCAAGCCAAAGCTGAAGCTGGGCACCTTGGAGAGCTGGAGGAGCTAACTAAAGAGCTCTTGAGGAGAAGTAAAGATCTAGAATGCTCTCTCAAGGTGCCCTAAAGGGTCTATTTATAGCCTTATTTGAACTAGTCTGCTAATAGAGGGATTTCCCCTTTTGATTTTTACTATATGCACCACAAACTGGTCTGCTAACAGCCAAACTCCGCTGTTCTGGAGGGCTATTTGCAGCCCACCTGGGGTACCAGGGTAAATTCACCTGCACCCCCTGGTGGGCGAGTGGCCCACGAAGGCGCCACTCGCCAGTCACTCTGCGAGCTGGGCTCGCGAGATCCCTACCTGCGAGTGGAGGGGAGCCCCAACTCGCCTCGCTAGACTACTATTGTTGGACCTTATCTGACTCGACCTGGCTAAACGCACCCCAAAGCGGTCTTTAGAACACTCATGTTATTGCCTCCCGCTATTCGTGAGCGGGATCCATATCTTGCTCCTCTGGCTCGCCTCGCCCTGCCCTAGCAAGGTACTCGCCGCGAGTCTGCGAGTACTTCCTGAACTACCCGTGATTGATTCCTCCGCGAATCTGTGATCACTGGGTTGTACAGTTAAGCCTGATAGCTAAGAAGGATTTTGAGCGCGATAGATTTATGAACGGTGTCATATATGCGTTAGTTTGTTTACAAATCAAGGAAGATGCGCCCCTTTTGAAAATTTACCACTAGCATTGAAGACACTTTTGGAGGAATTTAAGGATGTCTACCCAGATTATTTACCGTCTGAATTACCCCCCATAAGAGAAATTCAACATGAAATTGATTTCATTTCGGGTTCCTCCTTGCCCAACCTTCCACATTATCGACTTAACCCCTCCTCACACCATGAATTGCAAAAATTAATTTCAGATTTGCTAAGTAAGGGGTTCATCCGTCATAGTAAGAGTCCTTGTGTCGTACCCGCATTATTGGTACCTAAGAAATACGGTTCCTAGAGGATGTGTGTGGATTATAGAGCCATTAATAAAATAACTATCAAATATAGGTTTCCCATCCCTCGTTTGGATGACTTATTAAATATGTTAGTCGGGGCCACTACTTTTTCTAAATTAGATCTTAAGAGTGGTTACCATCAAATCAGAATTAGGGAGGGAGATGAGTGGAAAATGACATTTAAATCAAAAGATGGACTTTATGAGTGGTTGGTGCTCGGGGAAGGGTTCACTAATGGCCCGAGTACATTTTCGAGGTTGATGACATTAGTTTCCAAGACTTTCTTAGGAAAATTCGTAGTTATATATTTTGATGACATCCTAGTTTTTAGCACCTCTCTGAATGATCATGAGTTGCACTTGAGGATAGTCCTTACGACGTTGCGAAAAGAACAAATATTTGTTAATATACAAAAATGCTCATTCAATGTTCCATCTGTGGAGTTCCTAGGATATATTGTGAGTTCGGAGGGCATTCATGTAGATCCCAAGAAGGTCCAAGTCATTAGGGATTGGCCGGAACCGACCAATATACGGGATGTTCAGATTTTTCACAGCTTGGCTACTTTTACCGCCGATTTATCCGAGATTTTAGTAGTATCATGGCACCGATCACGGAGTGCATGAAGACGGGAGAATTCACATGGACCAAATCGTCCACTAAAGCGTTTAAAACAATTAAATCCCGAATGTCGGAAGCTCCTCTTTTACGATTGCCTGATTTTAATAAGGTTTTTGAATTGTCATATGATGTGTCTGGAGTTGGTATTGGCGGTGTATTGAGTCAAGAGGGTCATCCTATTGGGTATTTTAGTGAGAAGCTTGCAGGCCCAAAATTAAATTATTCTAATTATGATAGGGAGTTCTTGTTGGATCTGATGGCGCCCTTAGAGGGGTGGGTGAATAAGGGGTTTACTGTTTTTGAGATAAACTGACATATTTTAAAATAACAGAAAACTTTTTGGTTCTATCGCTAACGCCTGGCATTAGATAGTTAACGCCGGGCGTTATCTCTCCAGAAAATATTTTTACAGAAATATTCAAAGTGATTTTCTTTATGAAATACAATTCTAAAAAATTTAGATATAATGAAAAAGAATTTTATATTTCACAAAAATGATTACAAGGATAAAATTTCAATAACGCTTGAAATTAGAGGCAACAACTTAAAATTCACTTTTAGTTCCTTCACCGGTCCTTCACCCAAGGACAGGTTGGCTATAACCTATCTCTCCCAGGATAAGGCCTCTAGCCACCCTCTAGATCCATCCTAGACCTAGTCGACATGCACAAGGCGGGGAATTCCCCCTAAACCGAACCCGGCCTAGTCTCCACACGCAAGGTGGAGAATTTCCTAAATAAGAAAAGACAAATGAAATTTCAGAACAAAAACTCCCTATAATGTAGAGCTCTGAAGGAGATGTTGAAGATGTGCACGGATCATCATCGGAGTTATGGCAAGCGTCCTTCAATTTGACCATTGTAATCTCCTTCTCACTTTTATTCCTCAATGGTGGTGTTAGGAGTTCTCTCTGAATTCGGGGATGAGATGATCTCTCTGAAGTATAGAATGAAGGCTTGAGTGATCCACCTTTGAACAATGAAATTAGCTCTTTAAATAGGCACTGGAGTTAACGCATGGCGTTAAGAAGTTAACGCCAATGTTAATGATCGTGTATAGCAACCGCTGACATCGTACATCCGTCAAGTTCGTGGAAGTTTGCGAACTCAACCCGGGCGTTAAGAGTCAACGTGGGCATTATCTCTTGGTAACCGACCATCTTCCATCACGATGATAAGATCCGTTGAGAAGTCATCCCTTTTCGACGAATGTTAGCGCAGGGCGTTAACAGCTAATGTGGGGCGTTAGCTCACTTTCCAGAGAATATTCATTAATCAACATCCTGTACATATGGTTATTTAACTATTGTGCATGCATACTATAAACATAAGCAAGATCAAATACATAGTGTGATTTATTATTCTCAAACTAAGAGATTGTTGAAATTATTGAAGTGGAGTGGAAGGTGGTCGGCGGTCTGAATTTTGGAGACCGCAGAGACCGCGCGGCTTATGTTGGTATTCTGGCGGTCTGGCTCTGCCGGGTTGATTCTGGCAATCTGCTGGTTGCCCGGTTTGTTCCTGGTTGTTGTGGTGTCCATCCGAGTTGTTCTGCTTGGTCGGTCTTGCTTCTTTGTTAGAAGACTGGGCGGTTTGTTCTGTGTAACCGCCTGACCGGGCGGCTTGTGCTGGTCGATCTGGCGACTTGTTTGAAGTCGGCCAGATGGTTCTTGGTTTGCTCCTGGTGATCTAAGGAAGGAGCATTCTTGTGCCCGCGCGACTTGTGTGCGGTCTCGTGTTCGCGCGACCTGTGCGCGATCTGTATGCTGATCTGCGGTCTTGGACGGAAGGTTGTCCAAGTGGTCTGATCACGTTGTCTACTTCTTGAGACCGCTGGCGATCTGACGGGTGGTGATTGTATCTCTCCTGTGCAGTGACGACATCCGTCTACCCGCCTATAAATAGGGGAGCATGGCCCGTCATTCATAACGAGAACTGTTTGCGGTCAGCAGGTTGCGGTCTCCTTCCTTGGTGATTCCCAGCGGCTTGAATAAACAGTTCTGCAGCGGTCTGTCTGCGAACTGGTTTGTGGTGTTCTTGTGTTGTAAGAACTAGAGCATGGGTTAATTCGTGCGGTCTCAACTTTGAGGTCGGGCGGTCTCGGAAGCGAGTTGACTGTTTGTTGTGTTCGCAGGATAGGCGATCTGAGTTGCGGTCTGGCGACAACTTCTGTTCTTCATTCAATTCAATAAGCTCCAGTTCGTGCGGTCTGAGGTGGCGGTCTTGTAGTGCAGGCGGTCTGTCTGTTTTCTATTCGCGCGGTCTCAGGTCAAGCCGGGCGATCTCTGGAGTTGTGAGGTCTGTGCGGTCTCTGCTTTGTCAAGCCGCCAGTTTTACTTTTTGTTTTTTGTTCTTCTCTCCTTCGTGATTCTTATTAATCATGTCTCGCCATGTATACCTCGCATTGTAATCAAGTATTGTGATTCAATAAAGTTTTGTGTTGCTGTGTGGCATATTGTGGTTGTTTGGCTATAACTCAGTTGATGCAACTACTGCTTACTCCTAAACGATTCTAATCAAAAATTTTAACATGGTATCAGAGCCTGGTTGTTGGAGTGGATAAGCAGTGATCAACTTGAGTTGTCATCGTCTTTGTGAAGAAGAGACCACATAGATTGTCATGGAAGGTGGATACGCAAGAGGGCTTGGTATTGAACTCCTCACATCGACTAACTATAAGAAATGGAGGTCGTGTATGGAAAGCTACTTACTTGGCGAGGATCTATGGGAGATAGTTGGAGGAGAAGACACACAAGAAGTGTTTCTAGCAGGAGATAATATGGTAGAGGTGAGACTTTGGAGGAGGACTAATGCTAAGGCAGAGTTCACACTCAAGAGGGCTATCTCACCAGAGCTATTTGATCACATCATTGGATGTAAATCTGCTGCTGAGATTTGGACGTCTTTGGACGGGTTGTTTAATAAGAAGAATGTAGCTCGGCTACAGTTTCTTGAAAATGAGTTGGCGAAGGCCTCTCAAGGTGATCTTTCTATTTCTACCTTCTTTCTCAAGGTGAAGAACCTCACAGCGGAGATTTCTGCATTGGACCCTGATGAGCCCATCTCGGAGGCAAAACTGAAGAGGCATATCATCTGCGGTGCGGAAGGAGTATCTTGCCTTTGTGACTTCAGTTCAGGGTTGGGCAAATCAACCACCTCTGTTGGAGATGGAGAACTTATTTGCTTCGCAGGAAAGTTTGGCAAGACAGATGGCGGGGACTTCTATCTCTGGGGGAGATAGTGATGTGCTGTTCTCTGGAAAGAAGAAGAAGAAGTGGGAGAAGAAGAAGTGATAATGCTAAATCTAGTTAGTTTAATTAGGTTATTTTTAGGATATTTACTCTTACTTTTTGCTTATTGTTGTTTACCTAAATGCAATTTTGGTTCATTTTCCTATTTTTAGTGCTAACTTAAGTTTTCTGAATTTTCAGGTCAAAAATGCAAAATTTCCTAAGTCACGCCCTAGGTCACGCCCGTGACCTAGGGCGTGTAAGTTGCTGTTTCCAGTTAAGCTGCTGCCAACATAATTCAGAAGATCTGGTCAGACACGCCCAAAGTACACGGCCGTGACACACAAGTCACGCCCGTGACACGCAAGCTACGCCCGTGACCAGCCCGTGAACAGCTCAGATTCGACCAGCTGACCACCGAATTGGTCACGCCACTGTTACACGGGCGTGCTTCCAGTCACGCCCGTGACTGCCACGTCAGCCAGCCGCCAGCGCCCATGATCGCCGCCAGCGCCCATGACCCGATTAACCACTGAAATGGTCAAGCCCTCAGTCACGGGCGTGACCTAGGGCGTAACCCATCAAATCGCGTCAGAATCGTGCGCCAAACCTGATCCAAGCCGCAGAATTGATTAAACAATGTCACGCCCCTAGTCACGGGTGTGACTAAGGGCGTGACCGAGGCAGAAAAATTTCTATAAATTGAAATGACCTCCAAGCTTTCCCCATTCAGTTTTTGGAGAGAGAACTAGTGCTACTACTCTATTTTCAGTGTTTTTCATGTCATTTTATTCTCTTTCTCTCTCTCTCTCTCTCTCTCTCTCTTATTTCAATGCATTTCCTTTTCTAGTTTTCATATGAATGTTGTAATGCCTTTGTAATTTCCTTTTATAGTATATTACTAATGCTTAGTAGGCTTTCCATGCAATTGTAATCTCAGTTGAACTTTTGTTTAATAAAAATGGTATGTTTTTGTTCTCTTAAAATCTTCATCATTTCTCTCTCCTACCCCTCCACCATGAGTAACTAAATCCTCATAGTACTCGATCTTGATGATCTGAGGATGAGTTGATCAAGTTATGATCCTTTAGTCTTCTTTCACTTTCTAAAGTGTTGGGCCTTAGATTTACTCTTAATTAAAATTTAGTGGAGCTATATTATCGATATATAATCCCCACCTTTGCTTTCATTCTTGGCTAGCCGAGAGGCCGATAGTCTGAAGTGAGCACTTAAGAGTAAAGAGAGTTACACACATTTCTCGAGAGAGAATGACGTAAATCTCCTGGATTGGAGTCAAACCCAATAGCGGGGTTCACCACTTAAAGCGAGTTTTAGGTATTCGAATACGGGACGAGAGTTCGGTCGGATTTTCCTAAACTCAGTTGGGCATATCTTCGAGAGAAGCATGTTCAAACTATAGGAACCCCCACGGTCAAGCTGCCCTTACTTTATTAAGTTTTAAGTTTGCTTTTGAATTTTGATCAACTTAGGCCGAAGTAAGTCAAGATCGAGTGCTATTTCTTAATCATCGTTTAGCCGTACTTTTATCCAGCTTTTATTTCAACTTAGCAGACAAAACCATCCAAAAAATTATTAAGATAAAATAATAGTAATTCGTTTGAGTATAAGTAATCAACGGTTCTCGGATTTTAATACGACACTTGTGTTCCTATACTACAGTTCGATAGGTATACTTGCCTTCTCGGATTGCTAGTTCGGATTTTATTTCGTGCAAGCGGAATTTTAATCACCAAGTTTTTGGCGCCGTTGTCGGGGACTCGCATTTTGTTGATATTTTGAAAGAACGAATCTATTACTTTTATCACCTCTTTTTTCTCTCCTCTTTCTTGAAAAACAAAATTAATTCAAAAAAAAAAGAGAGACCTTTTTCGAATTTCTCAATCTTATTTTCCCTTCTCTCTTTCTAGTTTATGACCCGAGCGAATCCGTCAGAACTTGTAGACTTGGACCAAGAACTTGAGCGTACTCTTCGGAGAAAATCACAAGTTCAAGATCCTACATTCCAAGAACTGGCTGAGGATTCGGAGTCGGTTGTTAATATGGGCGAACCTAACCAAAATGAAGTCCCCAACATGGTTGCGGCCCCTGAATGGACTATGTCCCATTATGCAAGGCCTAACCTTGAAGGGACGGAAACTAGTATAGTCCGCCCTGCCATAAATAATAATAATTTCTAACTAAAGCCAAGCATAATTCACATGGTGCAGCAATACGTGCAGTTCGACGGATTACAAGATGAAGATCCGAATGCACATTTTGCTAGCTTCCTTGAAATTTGTGACACCTTCAAAATAAATGGTGTTACAGATGATGTAATTAGGCTAAGACTCTTCCCATTTTCTTTAAGAACAAAGGCTAAGCAGTGGTTGTCAACTCTACCTAGAGGTTCTATCACCACTTGGGCCCAGTTAACTGAAAAATTTCTAACTAAGTATTTTCCACCTGCGAAAACTGCTAAGCTTAGAAATGATATTTCTTCTTTTTGCCAAATAGATTCTGAAACGCTATATGATACCTGGGAAAGGTATAAAGAATTCTTAAGACGTTGCCCTCATCACCCTCTGCCTGTATGGTTACAAGTGCAGACGTTTTATAACGGGCTAAATCAACATACTAAGCAAATGATAGACGCCGCTTCCGGTGGTACCTTAAATAACAAAACCCCGGAAGCCGCTCTTGAACTATTTGAGGATATGGCCATGAACACCTATCAGTGGAATGTGCCAAGATCCCGCCCAAACAAACCTGCAGGTATGTACGAAGTGGATAACGTCTCCCAGCTGGCACTACAAGTGGAAATGCTTAGCAAAAAGATATCTGAAATGAATGCTCCTTCCGCACCTCAGGTTTGGGAATTCGCAAAAGCCACCTCCGAACAAGCTGATTTCGTAGGCAATAGAAATGCTTATAATAATTATTCTGCTTCTAATTTTCATGCACCTGGTTTTCAGTTACCGAATAATTATAATCCTGCGCTGCGTAATCACCCAAACTTTTCTTGGAGTAATCCTGCAAACACAACTCGCCCGCCTCTACAAAATGAATTTACACCACCTCCACCCCCTGTTAACTTTCAAAAACCTCCATCTTTGGAGGAGATGTTTTCAAAATATATAAGTACGAACGAAGCAACCGTCCGGAACTTAGCCGGATCCGTTAAAAATCTAGAAAACCAAATCGGGCAGCTCGCCAAAATAATATCCGAGCGACCGCCCGGGACTCTTCCCGCTAACACCGAGCCCAACCCGAAAGAGCAAGCGAAAGCTGAAACTCTTCGGAGTGGAAAGCAAGTATCCGGTCCAGTTAGTGAAGAGCCCGAGGCAAGATCCGCCCCTATTTTAAAAACACCACTCACTCAAACAGATTTTATCACTCCACCTCATATTTTCAAAAACAACCCCGCCCCGCCTTATCCATCTCAACTCAACAAGGAAAAATTAGATGATCAATATCATCGCTTCCTGGAAATGTTTAAGCAAATACACATCAATTTGCCCTTCCATGAAGCGATATCACAAATGCCCAAGTACGCTAAGTACCTGAAGGATCTTCTAACTAATAAGAAAAAGCTAGAAAATCTATCGCACGTAACTTTAAATGCTGAGTCTTCCGCCGTCCTAACAAATAAATTACCGAAAAAGGCTAACGATCCGGGTAGTTTTTCTATCCCGTCCTCTTTGGTGATCTATTTGTAAAGAACGCGTTGGCCGACTTAGGAGCAAGCATCAACTTAATGACATTCTCCTTGTTTAAAAAGTTAGGAGTGGGCACCCTTAGCCCCACACGTATGAGTATACAACTAGCAGATAGGACGATAAAATATCTGCTGGGAATTGTGGAGGACGTGCTCGTAAAAGTAGACAAATTCATCTTCCCGATGGATTTTGTCATTTTGGACATTGAAGAGGATGTCAAGGTTCCCCTAATCCTTGGCCGCCCCTTCCTTGCCACCTCCCGTGCTATCATTGATGTGAGTAATGGTAAGCTATTCCTCCGAGTTGGAGATGATGAAGTAACCTTCTCCATAACACCCTCTATGAAAAATACCCTAGAAAATGACGATTCGTGTTTTTTCTTAGATGTGTTAAGTGAAGACCCTTCTTTTTGTATTTCTGAAAATGGTTCTTCTTCTTTTTGTTCATCTTCAAACACCTCCACTGAAATATTACAAGAAATGAAAATGGCCATTGCTCCCGTCCCCTCTAATTTTCAAATTAAATCAAAAATTTTTGAAGAAATTACTTTTGAAAAAGAAAAGTCTTTCAAATCTTCATACGAGGAACCTCCCACTTTAGAACTTAAAGAACTACCCAATCATTTAAAATATGAATTTTTAGAAAAAGACTCTAAGTTACCAGTAATAGTGTCGGCCCATTTAAGTGGATCTGAAAATGCCAAATTGCTAAAAGTTTTACAAAAACACCGCCAAGCAATTGCTTGGCAGATTTCTGATATTAAGGGCATAAGTCCATCTTTCTGCATGCACAAAATTCTAATGGAAGATAATTCACAAAATTCTATTCAACCTCAACGCCGATTAAACCCAAACATGAAAGAAGTAGTAAAGGGTGAGGTCGTGAAATTATTAGACGCAGGAATTATCTATCCAATTTCAGATAGCAAATGGGTAAGCCCCGTTCAAGTAGTTCCTAAAAAGGGAGGTATCACGGTAGTGTTAAATGATAATAATGACTTAATCCCAACACGGACGGTGACTGGGTGGCGTATGTGTATTGATTATCGCAAATTGAACGACGCCACCCGCAAGGACCATTTCCCCTTGCCATTCATCGATCAAATCTTAGAACGATTATCCGGCCATAGCTTTTATTGTTTTCTCGATGGTCTCTCGGGCTACTTCCAAATTCCCATCTCGCCCGAGGACCAGGAGAAAACGACGTTTACTTGTCCTTTCGGTACCTTCGCCTATCGAAGAATGCCGTTTGGCTTATGTAATGCGCCGGCAACATTTCAACGGTGTATGTTGGCCATTTTCGACAAGTACGTAGAAAGTATTATGGAGGTATTTATGGATGACTTTTCCGTGTTTGGTGATTCCTTCGATTTTTGTTTAGAAAATTTAGAAAAAGTGTTAGAACGGTGTGAGGAGACCAATGTCGCCCTGAACTGGGAAAAATGTCATTTCATGGTACGGGAGGGATTGGTTTTAGGTCATAAGATATCAGCAAGAGGAATTGAGGTCGATGAAGCAAAAATAGAAGTGATCGAAAAACTGCCACCGCCAACCAACGTTAAGGCCATAAGAAGCTTTCTAGGACATGCCGGTTTTTACCGGCGGTTTATAAAAGATTTTTCAAAAATTACCAAACCACTCACTCATCTTTTAGAAAAAGACACTCCATTTATTTTTGATGATACATGCTTATCTGCTTTTCAATTAATCAAAAATAAGCTAATAAATGCGCCAATTATGATAGCTCCAATCTGGGACCTTCCATTCGAAATCATGTGCGATGCAAGTAGCTTTGCGGTGGGAGTCATTTTAGGACAACGTATATCTAAAAACCTCCACCCTATTTTCTACGCAAGTAAAACACTTACATCCGCGCAAGCGAACTATACCACAACGGAGAAAGAATTATTAGCAGTTATTTTTGCATTCGACAAATTTCGACCTTATATTACGCTTTCAAAAATTATTGTTTTTACGGACCACTCGGCCCTCAAATTTTTACTTTCTAAACCGGATGCCAAACCACGCTTACTTCGCTGGGTCTTACTCCTCCAGGAGTTCGACTTGGAAATCCGAGATAAAAAGGGTGCTGAGAATTTGGCCGCGGACCATCTTTCACGATTAGATAACCCATTTATTGAAGATTTAAATGAACAAACTTTTAATGATTATTTTCCAGACGAGAAGTTATTATCAATCAACACTACTCCTTCTCCTTGGTTTGCAAACTTCGCCAACTACTTAGTAGCTCGAGTCCTCCCAAAAGAATTTTCCTATCAGCAAAAGAAGAAATTCTTCTCTGACCTGAAGAATTATTTTTGGGAGGACCCGTATCTGTTTCGAGTTTGTGCAGACCAAGTAGTAAGGAGATGTGTTTCTTTCGAAGAAGGACAAAATATTTTCAAACACTTACACGAAGGACCGACTGGTGGGCACTATCAAGCCAATCGGACCGCTCACAAAGTACTTAGTGCAGGCTTTTATTGGCCTAGCCTTTTTAAAGATGCCCAATCGTTTGTGAGACGGTGCGATAGCTGCCAACGGACCGGAAATATCTCAAATAAAAATGAAATGTTGCAAAATTATTTCCTCGAGTGCGAAGTTTTCGACCTTTGGGGAATTGATTTTGTAGGTCCTCTTCCTTCTAGCCATGGTAATAAATACATTTTAGTTGCGGTAGACTACGTGTCTCGATGGGCAGAGGCCCAAGCTCTTCCTACTAATGACTCCCGAGTCGTTATTATTTTCTTAAAAAAATTATTTTCTCGATTCGGTACTCCTAGGGCCATCGTTAGCGACAGGGGTTCGCACTTTTGTAACGCACAATTTGCAAAAACACTTTTAAAATATGGCGTTACACATAAGCTTTCAACTGCTTACCACCCCCAAACTAACGGCCAGGTCGAGGTAGTGAATAGAGAAATCAAACGTATTTTAGAAAAAACTGTTTCCACCTCACGTAAGGACTGGTCACATAAATTAGACGATGCTCTATGGGCTTACCGAACAGCGTACAAGACCGCCATCGGTTGTACACCGTATCAGTTAGTATATGGGAAATCGTGCCATTTACCGGTCGAATTAGAACATCGTGCTTTCTGGGCCCTTAAATTTTTAAATTTTGATCCCCACTCCACCGCCGATCTTCGAAAATTCCAACTCAACGAACTCGATGAGTGGCGCTCCAATGCGTATGAAAATAATAAATTATATAAGGAACGAACGAAATGCTTTCACGATAAAAATTTAAGGCACCCGAAAACATTTAAACCAGGCGACCAAGTATTACTTTATAATTCTCGTCTACGTTTATTTCCTGGAAAATTAAAATCTAGATGGTCAGGTCCTTTTAATGTAAAGGAAGCTTATCCGTATGGAACTGTTTTGATATCACACCCAGATAAGGGTGATTTCAAGGTTAATGGGCATCGTCTAAAACTTTATTTTTCTGGTGACAATGTTGACATGGACAGTGAAAAACTTCTTTTGTCTGGACTGTAATAATTTGGATTAACTTTTGAACTATATTCTTTTAGTCGAGCTCAAACGACATTAAACAGAGGGCGCTCTTGGGAGGCAACCCAAGGTTTTTAAAATTTGTTGTTTTAATTTTTCTTTGGCCCTGGATGGCTCTGATACTCTCAACTTCGGTGATCGCCTGCTTCAACATTGCTGGTTTCAAGAAAAATTCAAGATGATATTTCATGAAGATTCAAAGCGCCAGCAAGGGGGAGCGGCATCACACATCCTTTCAAGCCCATAAATCCAGGGAAGTGCCTGTTTCAGTTTTTCAGTTTTAATTTCTTTTCTTAATTACCCCTTCCTTCACTCTCCTTTTCCATTGAGGACAATGTCTATCGTAAGCTTGGGGGAGAATGTCTTCTTTTCTTTTAGTAGTCTAAATTAGATTTTGGTAAAATCAATAGTACCCCTTGCTTTATGTTTTGTTTTTCCCAAAATATTTTATATAGCCTTAGTTAATTTCAAAATTTCTAATCCTACTTTTAATTATGTTTCACAAGTAAATTGTTGACTCATGTAGTGTTCTAATTCTAGGTAGCATGTTAATCTGAAAAGTTTTTTCTAAAATCTTGTACTTTCCTTATCGTTTTCTCTTTTATCTTCTTTACTTTCGTAAAAAATTCTTCATCCACTATTTTCCTCTTCATTTTTAGATATATTTTGCAGGGTTAACTTTTGATTTGTATAGTAAATATGAATAATCCTAGACGCTTATTATTCTTATTTTCAGGATAAGTTCATTAGTCTTTCTTTAATATCTAGGGCTTACTTTTTGAAATCCTTCAAAACTCATGCTTTAACTAAATTTAGAGAGCAATGAAAATGATTTAGGCCATTTTTTGTTTTAAGTTTGAGCCTTCATGCCAACCCTTAAAAAGAAACCCTTTGTTAGCCTCTTTTGAGCCTTTTCCCATGTTTTATTGTCACCTCCACTTATCAAATTTTTCACCAAAGCCAAAATTTCCAAACCTATTTGAATCACACTAACACTTTGAGTTTTATTTAAATTTCTAAAAGAGTGTGATTGGTTTATTGCATGGAGAGCTTCAAAGAAAAAAATTTGCTCAAAAAGGAGATATTTTAAGCATATTTGTATTAGTTATCTTTGCCAAAATTTCAAAAGAAAAAAGGAAAAAAATGGCTATGAAAGAGAAAGAAAGAAAATATGATATATGCTTATAATGAAGGATTGCCTCTTATCATTCATATCGGAAATTTTATAAAACTCATGTTTATGGTTTAGTGTGATTATAGCAATCACTTTTATCTTCGATTCCCATTCCAAATCATATGCCTAAACCAAACATTTCGGCCCTAATAAAGTCCTCTTGATTCATGCTCCTAAATTTGCTTTAGCTAAGTAAAGAAGAAAAGTAGAATAGTTAAGTCTTGGGTATGAATTTAGATCCTTGTTCTTAGAATGATATAATTATAATTTGTCTCTTAGGGTTTAGTAACAATTCAATGCACTATCTCACTTGTTACTTTGCTCAATTTTATTTTAAAAACTTTTTAGTTAAAATTTTGGATGATTAATTTTTGTTAGTAAAGGGTATAAAAATTAAGCTTAAATAAAGTACTTATTTTAGGTTTCCTTTTCACTATTCTCCCTACTTGGAATTTCGCAAGGTACTCGTGTTTAGCATAATTAAATCTTTTTGATTAGTCATTTTATTTTATTAGCTAAAGCATATTTCTTTGCTTGGGGACAAGCAAAGTGTATGCTTGGGGGAATTTGATAATGCTAAATCTAGTTAGTTTAATTAGGTTATTTTTAGGATATTTACTCTTACTTTTTGCTTATTGTTGTTTACCTAAATGCAATTTTGGTTCATTTTCCTATTTTTAGTGCTAACTTAAGTTTTCTGAATTTTCAGGTCAAAAATGCAAAATTTCCTAAGTCACGCCCTAGGTCACGCCCGTGACCTAGGGCGTGTAAGTTGCTGTTTCCAGTTAAGCTGCTGCCAACATAATTCAGAAGATCTGGTCAGACACGCCCAAAGTACACGGCCGTGACACACAAGTCACGCCCGTGACACGCAAGCCACGCCCGTGACCAGCCCGTGAACAGCTCAGATTCGACCAGCTGACCACCGAATTGGTCACGCCACTGTTACACGGGCGTGCTTCCAGTCACGCCCGTGACTGCCACGTCAGCCAGCCGCCAGCGCCCATGATCGCCGCCAGCGCCCATGACCCGATTAACCACTGAAATGGTCAAGCCCTCAGTCACGGGCGTGACCTAGGGCGTAACCCATCAAATCGCGTCAGAATCGTGCGCCGAACCTGATCCAAGCCGCAGAATTGATTAAACAATGTCACGCCCCTAGTCACGGGCGTGACTGAGGGCGTGACCGAGGCAGAAAAATTTCTATAAATTGAAATGACCTCCAAGCTTTCCCCATTCAGTTTTTGGAGAGAGAACTAGTGCTACTACTCTATTTTCAGTGTTTTTCATGTCATTTTATTCTCTTTCTCTCTCTCTCTCTCTTATTTCAATGCATTTCCTTTTTTAGTTTTCATATGAATGTTGTAATGCCTTTGTAATTTCCTTTTATATTATATTACTAATGCTTAGTAGGCTTTCCATGCAATTGTAATCTCAGTTGAACTTTTGTTTAATAAAAATGGTATGTTTTTGTTCTCTTAAAATCTTCATCATTTCTCTCTCCTACCCCTCCACCATGAGTAACTAAATCCTCATAGTACTCGATCTTGATGATCTGAGGATGAGTTGATCAAGTTATGATCCTTTAGTCTTCTTTCACTTTCTAAAGTGTTGGGCCTTAGATTTACTCTTAATTAAAATTTAGTGGAGCTATATTATCGATATATAATCCCCACCTTTGCTTTCATTCTTGGCAAGCCGAGAGGCCGATAGTCTGAAGTGAGCACTTAAGAGTAAAGAGAGTTACACACATTTCTCGAGAGAGAATGACGTAAATCTCCTTGATTGGAGTCAAACCCAATAGCGGGGTTCACCACTTAAAGCGAGTTTTAGGTATTCGAATACGGGACGAGAGTTCGGTCGGATTTTCCTAAACTCAGTTGGGCATATCTTCGAGAGAAGCATGTTCAAACTATAGGAACCCCCACGGTCAAGCTGCCCTTACTTTATTAAGTTTTAAGTTTGCTTTTGAATTTTGATCAACTTAGGCCGAAGTAAGTCAAGATCGAGTGCTAGTTCTTAATCATCGTTTAGCCGTACTTTTATCCAGCTTTTATTTCAACTTAGCAGAGAAAACCATCCAAAAAATTATTAAGATAAAATAATAGTAATTCGTTTGAGTATAAGTAATCAACGGTTCTCGGATTTTAATACGACACTTGTGTTCCTATACTACAGTTCGATAGGTATACTTGCCTTCTCGGATTGCTAGTTCGGATTTTATTTCGTGCAAGCAGAATTTTAATCACCAAGAAGCCAGGTCAGGATGGACCCTCTACTTCAGGTCAGCAAGATAGAGGTTATGCTTCTAAGTCTGATGGGAAGAAGAAGGGAGAGGTACCAAGGTGCTTCAGGTGTAATAAGACCGGCCACTTCAAGAAGGATTGTCGGGTTAATCTTCAGTCGGGACATGCAGCGGAGTAGGAGAAGCCAAAGTTTGATGAAGCTGGATGGGGAGGAGCCTTTGCGGCTAATATGACGGCGATGCCCGTTAAGGCCTTGGCTGCCATCAACTTTAAAGAGGAATGGATCATGGATTCAGGGTGTGGGCATCACCTCACCGGGGATGAATCAAAATTCTCTTCTTTGGCGCCTTACTCAGGTAACGATGCTATCATTACGGCGGATAATTTTGTTCATGCAGTAGAACAAGAAGGTGTTGTCTCTCTGAGCAGTGATAAGGGTCCACTCACATTGAGGAGCGTTTATCACGTGCCTGGTATGAAGAAGAATCTCTTCTCTGTAACCAATGCGGTCGATGCCGGTTATCACGTTCTGTTTGGCCCAACCGAAGTTAAGTTTCTTAAAACTCAATCGGAGATAAAGGGAGATGTTATCCATGTTGGAAAGCGGGTTAAGGACTTGTTCGTTTTATCGACAAGTACCTATGTTGATAAGATGAAGACCAACGATAGCGTGGTTATCTGGCATGAAAGGTTGGGGCATGTTGGCATGGACAAATTGAAGGCTATGGCGGTAAGGGGTCTTGTCAAGGGCTTGTCTAGCTTGTCCTCTTATGGAGACGGTCATGTTTGTGCGGGATGTTAGTTTGGTAAGTCTCATCGACTTCCATTTGATAAATCACAAACAAGATGCAAAGCGCTGTTGGAGTGCATTCACGGTGATTTGATGGGACGGACTGCCACCCCAAGCCTTAGAGGCAACAGATATATGTTGGTGTTGATTGACGATTACACCAGATATGTATGGGTGTATTTTCTGAAAGAGAAGTCGGAAGCTTTTGCGTGTAGTTCAAGAAGCTGGTGGAAGGTCGGTTAGGCCTGCGGGTGAAAAATTTGAGAACTAACAATGGTGGGGAGTTCACCTATGGTGAGTTCTCAAGTTTTTGCAGGAAGCACGACGTCCGGAGAGAGCTCACTTGTGCCCATACTCCACAGCAAAATGGCATTGCGGAGAGGAAGATCTGTCATCTGACGGAAACCTGCAAATGCTGGCTTCATGCCAAGAGTATCCTAAAGTCCTTTTGGGCGGAGGGTATGTCTTGTACGGCATACGTCATCAACAGGATGCCTCTAAGTCCTATCAACATGAAGACCCCTCACGAACTAATGTTCAAGGAGAAGCCGCGTGTTGCACACCTTCGGGTGTTTGGGTCAACCTGTTATGTGCATATTCTTGATGCTCTTCGGACAAAGCTAGATGCGAAAGCAAGGAAGCTAGTCTTTGTTGGGTATGATGAGCGGAAGAAAGGATGGAGATGCATGGATCCTGAGACATGGAGATCAGTGGTATCTCGGGATGTGGTGTTCAATGAGGTGACTTCCTACAAGGGGAGTTTAGGAGTTGAATTACCGTAGAGCAGAGTTGATGAAGCAGGGAAAGCTGCGGGAAGTCTTCAAGTGGAGTTGCCTGTTTCACCAGGAGCTCCAGCTGTGTCAAGCTCTGAGATGGAGGCTTCAGGTTCTGGAAGCAGGGGGAGCGATGCTCCAAGTTAGTCTGGAAGAGGATCTAGCACAGAAGAAGCAGCTGAGGAGGTGGTTAGTCAGGAGCAACCTCTTAGGAGGTCGAAGAGGACTATCAAGCCACTAGATCGATACACAGGAGGAAATATGGTGAGCTTTGTCTCATGTTTCTTCACTGGTCCCTTGGATGAGAGGGAGCCATCGAGCTTTGAGAAAGCCAAAGGTGTGAAGCAGTGGGACATTGCTATGCAAGAGGAGATGGATGCTCTCAAGAAGAATGAGACTTGGTCTCTAGTGCCCAGGCCCAAGGGCATTACCCCTGTGACATGCAAATGGGTTTATAAGCTCAAGAAGAAAGCTGACGGCACGATCGAGCGATACAAGGCTCGCCTTGTGGCTCGCGGGTTCTCTCAGCAGTATGGAGAAGATTATGATGAGATGTTCAGTCCTGTGGCAAAGATGACCTCAGTTCGATTTGTTATTGCTTTGGCGGCATCTAGTGGATGGGAGATTTGGCAACTCGATGTGAAGAATGCCTTCTTATATAGAGAGATTGACAAGGATATCTTCATGATCCAGCCACCGGGCTTCATCTCGGAGGATTGTCGGGACTACGTCTGCAAATTGAAGAAGGCCCTGTATGGGTTGAAGCGAGCGCCTCAGGCGTGGTATGGTAAGATCGCAGAGTATCTTCTATTCTGCGGGTTCTTTGCTTCAGACTCTGATTCTAGCTTGTTCGTCAATAAGGAGGGGGTGCTTCGAGTTATTGTTCTGTTGTATGTGGATGACATGATTGTCACCGGGAACTCGAAGGAGGCAGTAGCAAGGCTGAGAGCTGAGCTTGCTATCAGGTTTGAGATGAAGGATCTGGGTGAGCTTCACCATTTCCTTGGACTCGAGGTCCAGAGGCGGGAGAGCGGAGTGCTCGTTTCTCAGGCTGGATATGCGGAGCGTATCGTTCAATGATTCGGCATGGAGGAAGGGAAGAGCAGCTTTATACCTCTAGAACACATCATAAACTTCAGAAGGATGAGGGGAGAGTTCTATCTGATCCGTTGGTGTTTCGAGCTCTGGTTGGGAGCTTGATCTACTTGATCATCACGACGCCCGATATTGCTTATGCAGTTGGCAAAATGAGTCGGTACATGGCGGAGCCACGGAAGCCTCATCTTCTTGCGGTGAAAGGAATTTTGAAGTATGTGAAGTCGACCTCTGATTTGGGTCTCCTATATAGGAGAGGGTCAAGCTTGGAGTTGCATGGATACATGGATGCTGATTACGGGGGAGACGTGGATGATCGGAGATCAACGTCTGGTTTTGTCTTTATGAAGGGCCCCACAGCTATTTCTTGGTGCAGCAAAAACCAGGACTTGGTGTCCGTATCTACCACAGAAGCGGAATACAAGGCTTCGGCCTTGGTAGCTCAGGAAGTCATTTGGCTCAGGAGGTTGGTGGAGGACGTTCTTGAGGAGGTTTGAGGTCCCACTATACTACGCGGGGACAATGAGAGTGCTCTCAAGCTGGTTAATAATCCAGTTTGTCACGCAAGGACCAAGCATATAGAGATTGAGCACCATTTCATTCGTGAAAAGGTGTTGGGAGGATCTCTTATGGTCGAGCATGTTTGAAGTGCTGACAATGTTGCAGACATCTTCACAAAGCAGCTGGCGAAGGGACCGTTTACTCGTTTGCGGAGTTTACTCAGGCTAGTTTCCACTTCCCACTTCAAGGGGGAGTGTTGAAGTTATTGAAGTGGAGTGGAAGGTGGCCGGCGGTCTGAATTTTGCAGACCGCAGAGACCGCATGGCTTATGTTGGTATTCTGCCGGTCTGGCTCTGCCGGGTTGATTCTGGCAATTTGCTGGTTGGCCGGTTTGTTCCTGGTTGTTGCGGTCTCCCTCCGAGTTGTTCTGCTTGGTCGGTCTTGCTTCTTTGTTAGAAGACCTGGCGGCCTGTTCTGTGTAACCGCCATACCGGGCGGCTTGTGCTGGTCGATCTGGCGACTTGTTTAAAGTCAGCCAGATGGTTCTTGATTTGCTCCTGGTGATCTAAGGAAGGAGCGTTCTTGTGCTCGCGCGGCTTGTGCGTGGTCTCGTGTTCGTGCGACTTGTGCGCGATCTGTCTACTGATCTGCGGTCTTGGACGGAAGGTTGTCCAAGTGGTCTGATCGCGCGGTCTACTTTGTGAGACCGCTGACGATCTGATGGGTGGTGATTGTATCTCTCCTGTGCGGTGACGACATCCGTCTACCCGCCTATAAATAGGGGTGCATGGCCCGTCATTCATAACGAGAACTGTTTGCGGTCAGCAGGTTGCGGTCTCCTTCCTTGGTGATTCCCAGCGGCTTGAATAAACAGTTCGGCAGCGGTCTGTCTGCGAACTGGTTTATGGTGTTCTTGTGTTGTTCGCATCGAGCTCAGCGGTCAGGCGACCTTCAGCGGTTAGGCGATCTGAGTTGCGGTCTGGCGACAGCTTCTGTTCTTCGTTCAATTCAATAAGATCCAGTTCGTGCGGTCTGAGGTGGCGGTCTTGTAGTGCAGGCAGTCTGTCTATTTTCTATTCGCGCGGTCTCAGGTCAAGCCGGGCGATCTCTGGAGTTGTGAGGTCTGTGCGGTCTCTGCTTTGTCAAGCCGGCAGTTTTACTTTTTGTTTTTTGTTCTTCCCTCCTCCGTGATTCTTATGAATCATGTCTCGCCATGTATACCTCGCACTGTAATCAAGTATTGTGATTCAATAAAGTTTTGTGTTGCTGTGTGGCATATTGTGGTTGTTTGGCTATAACTCAGTTGATGCAACTCCTGCTTACTCCTAAACGATTCAAATCAAAAAATTTAACAGAGATGTGGAACACAGGCTCCAATAGTTCTATGTAGTTATTCGGTGTCTCCAACATTGGCGACATTATTTACTCCCTAAGGAGTTTGTTATATTATCTGATCGCGAAGCGTTAAGATTTATTAATTTACAAAATAAGGTTAGCCCCAGGCATGCTAAATGGGTCTCCAATCTCTAGGAGTACACCTTTATAATAAAACACCCTAAGGGAACGCTAAATCATGCGGCAGACGCCTTTATAATAAAACACCTTAAAGGAACGCTAAATCGTGCGGCAGACGCCCTTAGTCGAGTCTCTTTATTATTGTCTACGCTTGAGATAAAAGTGATTGGGTTCAATATAATTAAGGATGAGTACGTTAATTGTCCGGACTTCAAGGAAATATATTTATCCGCTCAAAGTGACTCCCCACGACCATTTCAGCCTATTATATTAGGGATGGTTATTTATTTAAGCATTCGAAGTTATGCATCCCTAGTTCCTCTTTACCTCATTTCATTATTTGGGAATTACGTAGTGGCGGATTAGGTGGTCATTTTGGTCGTGATAAAATAATCACATTAGTAGAGGATAAATTTTATTGGCCAGGCCTTAAATCAATGGTAAATAAAATTATGGGTAGTTGTCGAGCGTGTCAATTAGCTAAGTGAAATAAAACAAATGCGGGACTCTATACCCCTCTTCTGATTCCTTCCATACCCTGGGAAGATGTTAGTATGGATTTTATTCTAGGCCTACCCATAACGTTTAGACGTCATGATTCCATTTTGGTGGTAGTAGATCGATTCTCAAAAATGGCTTATTTTATTGCGTGTAAAAAAACCAATGATGCGTCACACGTTGCGAAATTATATTTAAAGGAGGTCGTTGGGCATCGGGGCGTCCCCAAGACGATAGTGACTAATAGGGATGTAAAATTTACTAGTTATTTTTGGAAGACCCTTTGGAAGCTTATGGGCACCAAATTTTTGTTTTCTTCGGCCTACCATCCACAAACAGATGGGCAAACGGAGGTGGTAAATAGAAGTTTAGGTAGTTTACTGCGTTGTCTTATGGGTGACCACAAGGGTACTTGGGATTTACTTCTTCCTCATGCTCAGTTAGTGTATAACAATTCTAAAAATAGATCAAAGGGTTTATCGCCGAATGAAATCGTGCACGGTTATAAGGCACCAGTGCCACTTGACTTGATTATGTTACCTCCATCATATAAATCAAGTCAATTCGCATAGGACTTTGCCTCTCATGTTCACAATTTACATAAGCACATTAATGAAGCGCTAACCACACAATATGCATCTTATCAATCTCATGCTAACTTACATAAGAGAGCGTCTCACTTGAAGGTTGGCGATTTAGTTTTGGTGCGTCTCATCCCTGAACGGATGTTCGAGCACCATAAAAAGTAGGTGAATCGGCGAGCTGGTCCATTTCGAATTTTAAAGAAATTAGGAGAAAACGCATATCTTTTGGAGTTACCCACGGATTGGGGAATTTCCCATATTTTCAATATTTCGGATTTAACGTCATATGTTTCTCCACCACTTGATTTATCTATCTGTCTGTTTGGTTCCACTAAATTTTCTAATGGTTTGGGGGTGAGTGTATTCCTGGATCGCTCTCTCCATTGGTCTCCACTAGAGGTACGTTGAATGTTGATGATAAAAGTTTTCCTCCTTATTTGCCTAATGCTTTTCCATGGTTCCCCAGGACCACCTATGTGCCAGACAAGATCATCAGAGATGAAGTTCTCTCCTCTCCAAGTGGTGACATTCGCTGCTACTTGATACGATGGCGTGATCGTCCGACCTCCGATGACTCGTGGCTTCCTTAATTGGAGCTGACTCTTTTGGAAGTTACTCTTCTACACCAGTACATTCAAGCCAACTCATCGATGATGAGTACTTTTGTGTGGGGGAGGATTGATGGAGACGACGGCCCTAAACCTGAAGATGATGGTACCGGCATGCTTACGGATGATGGAGTCTCTCTAACCAAGGACTTCGGACGCCATCGCCGTGACAGTAATTGTGATGAATGCCAGCGCAGTTACAACCTCCGCCCGAGGCGCAAGAATATTAATTAATAATTATAGTTATTCAATTTTAATTATTAATTAATTGTTATAATGTTTTTTTTATTATTATCTTAAATGTTTTGGGACTTTATTCTATTTTTATGTTTTGTTTCTTAATTTGGGCGGAATGTAGCCATAAGTGTTGTAAGCCTTATATAAGGCCATGTTTATTGAAGGATTAGTAGATTTGGAATATTAAGCAAGAAATAAACCCAATTTCATTTCCCCCTTGCTCTCTCCCTCTCTCTAGCCGCCAGCCCCCTCTCTCCCTCCTTGAAAATTTCAGCCAACCCTCTATCCTTTTCTCTCCTCCTCTTTCTCTAGTCTCTTCTACAACTCCTCTCTCTACCTCTCCAAGATTTTGCAAGCCTACCAAGGCTCCTTCTTCTCCCTTGAAGGATTCGGTCAACATAGTCCTCCTCCTTGTGGATTTCGGCCAAGGTGAAGGGGATCAGTGGTCTCGTGGAATCAAATCCGGCGTGAAGCGAAGTAGGCAGAGGAGGTAACAAGGAAGGCAAGCCAGAGTCTCAGAATTTGCTCGCAAGAAGGCGGGCGATCCGGGCACTCGCCGACCGCTCGAAGGAAGGCAAGCGAGCCAGATCAGCGCAGCCCACTCGCAGCAGTCTTCTGGAAGAGCCAGATTCTTTCCAAGTTTCCATGTTCGGCGAACTCTGATGAGTCCCAAATATATACACATTTATGGACTCATTTGGGCCGATTTTCTAGTCTATGCACTTCACTTTAGACATGTTTTCACTCATATTTGATACTCCATGCTAAGTGCACCTCTAGGGCTGTTTTTGGTGTTATTTCATGTTCTTCTTCTTTAGTAGTTTTCATGCATTGTTAAGTGCCACTTTCAGTGGCTGGATTCGTGGTTGTGCTGGAACAGGAGTCGTGCAGGTGTTCCCGGTACAATTTTGTACAGGAACACTGCGCACGATCGCTGTTTCTATTGTGCACGACCACTGGTCGTGCGCCGCTGATCGTGTGCACTTAACCCTATTTTTTGAGTTCTGTCTCGGACAGTGCGCACGACCACCTATGATAGTGCGCACGACCACCGGTCGTGCGCCACTGTGCGTGCGCACTTAACATTAATTTTATGAGTTCTGTTTCGACCAGTGCGCACGACCACCTACGATAGTGCGCACGACCACCGGTCATGCACCACTGGTCGTGCGAACATGGTATTTTATAAATTTCTTACATTGCAGGCTCCACCCAGGCAGGCGCACGATCACAGGATTCCAGCGCGCACAACCACTGGTCGTGCGCCAATGACCATGCGCACTATTTATTCCAGCGCCTATAAATATTCCTGCTCGCGATTTAGGTCGGATCCTCCGATCTTTCGTTCTCCCAGCTCCGCCGTTCCGCCCGATTTCGCCCCTCCATCGCCGCCCACCATTTGGAGGTGCTCCGGGCTTGTTCTTCACGCCATTCTTGAGCCGGAGCTTCCTCTCGGCCTCCTCCTTCATCCTAGAGCTTCAAGGAAGATTTAGCCGCCATCGCCATCAAGCAAGAGGAAGTTTGCAACCTCCACCGAATCGTGACACGAAGAAGATGGGCTCATTGGAGAGTAGTGACAGCTCTCTCTACCCCGGACGTAGTTGCGGACCGAGCTTGGATGCGGATTGACAACCCGGCGATTCCAACCGTGAATCTACAACGAGACTTCGGATTCGGTCGATTTCTTTCCTTGTTCTTTTCTTATTGATGTGTTTGTAGCTAGATCTCTCATGTATTGATGATGAACACTATGAATCGTGCTTGTAATCTTAATTTCATGTTTATGTGAAGTTATATTTAGTTCATATGTGTTAATGAGGTGCGCCGCCATCCATTTTCCACTCCACCACCGTGTTCGGTGCCGCACTAGCAATTGCTAGTGGCGTGCTTGTCGACGAGGTGTTTGCGACCCTCATTCTGTTAGCCTACTCGTCCATCCGCCTATCGAAGCGTGGCATCGCGGCCCGTGTAATCCATCTCGCCCTACGAAGCAGCGCGCTCAAGGCCTGCACAGTTCGATTCCGCTTTCCTGCTCGTCCATCCGCCCTTGCGACGCAGCGCGCTCAAGTCCTGCCTAGTCTCCATCCCGCCAAGCGAAGCATTGCATAGCGGCATTGCATAGGAGTAGTTGTAATATTTTATTTTATTATTCACAAACCAAATCCCTTTCGTCCGCACTCCACCTATCGCTGGACTTCGATCTCAAGTCCTTCCTCGAACGTTAACTCCACCTTACTGTGTTCCTTGAGAGATTCGATACTCTGGGATTACTCCTCGTTTTATATTACTTGAACGATCGGTACACTGCCGTTTCGTGCCGCAGTCTTACTACCGCCTATAGCGGTGTGCTAAGATTTGCGCCATCAAGTTTTTGGCGTCGTTGCCGGGGAACACAGTCGTGTGAGTTTTCTTGAGAGGGAGAGCTGAGGGAGAGAAGTTTCTTCCAGTGTGTATAGCGGTTTTTTTTATTTTTGTTTGCTTTCTGATCATTTTCTGCTCGTTTGTTTTTTTTTCTCTTCTGTTTTAAATTTTTTTTTTTGGGCAAATTTTATTCAAGGAGTTTTATTAGTTTGTGCAGATTTCCTTGCAAAGAATTTCAGTTTCATTATACCTACTTTTATTATTGAAAATGTTGTCAAGGGATATTTCACCTAGCTTTAATGACAAGATGGTTTATTATATAGACCAAATGAATGAGTTGAATGCTAGGCAGTGTAGGAACATTGTTTGCTTGTTGTGTCGAGGAGAGGGTCATGAATTGAAGGACTGTCCTAGTCTTTTCAATCCTGACCGCTGCTCCTCCACTCATGACAACATTGTCCCTATCGCTCATTCTTTACCCATGGAGGCAATTGTGCCCTTTACCCCCGATCTTATTTCGTGCATGGACTCCTCACTCCCTGTGTATGGCTTCACTCCTAGTGATGATGATCGCTCATCCGTTGGCCAACAAGGAGAGGAATGGGAGCTCCTAGATGCATCTGAGTGGGATGAGGAAAGTATTCTTTCCATCGGGGAGGCATTAGCAGATCTTTTTGCGGAGGAACCTGATATTCTACTTTCTGATTCTGATGTTCCTCCAGTTTCTTTGCATGATTTTTCTACACACATTCTTTATGATCCTATCGAAGTGAAGGAGTGGGGTGATGCTTCTGACTCGGAGGATGCTCTAAAGTGGGATGAGGAGTTTGTTTTCCCTGAAGGGGAGAATGAATACTTTGAACATGATGGTGCACCTCGGTGGGATGAGGAGGATACTCTCTCTGATGAGGAGGTTTGCACTTCTTCATGGGACGAGGAGGTCCAAACCACCACTGAGGCCCTTGAGTTCTTGGGTTCCCCTCGCTATGATACTTACGATGATGATAGCGATCTATCCTTGGATCTTGTCGGGAGTGAGACCGGGATCACTCCCCTGATTGATTTTTATTCATGTTCTTCTTCTTTTTTATCTCTTAATCCCCTTTCTCTATCTAAGCTTGTGCAGGTTGAGTCTTCACAGGTACTTCAGGAGGACTTGGAGCATTCTGCTCAAGTCAATGATGAGTGTATCCTCTCACGTGAGGAGGTTGATCCCTCCTCCGTAGAGGAAGCCCCACTCATTGCCTTCTCCTCCTACTGCCTCCCTGGAGATGATACCTTGCTGGGCAAGGATAGTTTTGGTGAGATGAGTGAGGACCAGGCCTCCTCCTCTTCTTACTTTCTTTTCCCTCTACCTGTGAGGAGCAAGTATTTATATTCGGGTAGAGGCGTGACTGTTCTTTCTCCGTATAGGTACCCGCTACCTACACGCATATTAGAACAGTTACCTGTCCACTTTTCTTTTCATAGGCCTATAAGCTAGAACTGTATAAAATCCGAATAAGTCGTGCTGGGATGACAATAACCCCAGTAGTTATCTTACTTTTATTGCATTTTTATTTTCCTAGTTAGAGTAGTTCGTTAATTTCTGTTCAGTTTTAGCATTTCTGCTTTCTTCTGTTTTTGTGGAGCTCACCCCTGCAGGTACTTATTGCAAATTCTGAATGGCGGGTTTGCTTCAGTTTTTCACGCGTCTTCTAGTATGCTCACTTCTGAGCATTGGGTAATCTCTTTCCATAAACTTCATTTTCAATTTTCATGGTTACATCATTTTTGTCTATTGCTTAGATTTAGTCTGGGGGAGAGCCGCTATATGTTACCCACTGCACGTACACATCTCATTTGCATACTAGAAGTATTTTAATTTCAGATATTTAGTTATGTTCAATTGCATTGCACACCACAGCACCAACATGAGCGCGCACTTAGCTGTTGGCAAGTCTTGAGCCGAACTCATTTCTTTTCGTGTGATTTGGAAAATCACTGTGCTGGCTTAGGATTATGAGGCGGAGTAAAATGTTGACTACTGTAGTGCTCCTAATCGAGTGCTCATGTCTCGCTTAGAAATTCGTGTATATTCAATTTCTTTTTAAGCTTTTAGATTATATTTTTCTATTAGCGTAGATATTGTTTACTTTACTCAAAAATTGGTGAATCCGGCGTGAATCAAACGGTAGCATAGGAATGTGTGTAGAATTTCATTAGTCTCGTATTGCCCGAGTCGGGGGGAAGGATTATCTTTCTCGGTGGCTAGAACTCGCCCCAAGCGATTCTTGAAGCATGGTGATGAGTCCTGATCATATACACTTTTATGGACTCATCTGGGCCATTTTTCAGTCATTTCACCGCACTTTAGCCCTGTTATTGTTTATATTTGATATTCCATGCTAGGTGCACCTCTAGGCCCATTTTGGTGTGATTTCATGCTTTTCTTCATTAGTAGTTTTCATGCTCCGTTAGGTGCCACTTTCAGTGGCTAGATTCGTGGTTGTGCTGGAATAGGAGTCGTGTAGGTGTTCCCGGTGCAATTCTGCACAGGAACACTGCGCACGATCACCGGTTCTATTGCGCACGACCACTGGTCGTGCGCCACTGATCGTGCGCACTTAACACCTTTTTATGAGTTCTGTTTGGTGCAGTGCGCACGACCATCAATGCCAGTGCGCACGACCACCGGTCGTGCGCCACTGTTCGTGCACACTTACCATCAATTTCATAGTTCTGTTTCAATCAGTGCGCACGACCACCTACGATAGTGCGCACGACCACCGGTCGTGCGCCACTGGTCGTGCGAACATGCTATTTCATAATTTCTATCTTTGCAGGTTCCGTCCAGGCAGAGCGCACGATCACCGAATTCTAGTGCGGACGACCACTGGTCGTGCGCCAATGACCATGTGCACTGTTTATTCCAGCGCCTATAAAATGACCTGCTCGCGATTTTAGGTCAACCCCCGATTTTCTTTCGCCATTTTCCGCCCGGTTCCGTCCAGATTCGCCCCTCCACCGTCGCCCACCATATGGAGGTGCTCCGGGCTTGCTCTTCACGCCAATCTTGAGCCGGAGTTTCCTCTCGGCCTCCTCCTTCATCCAAGAGCTCCAAAGGAAGACCTAGCCGCCATTACCATCAAGCAAGAGGAAGTTTGCAACCTCTACCGGATCGTGACACGAAGAAGACGGGTCCATTGGAGAGTCGTGACAGCTCTCTCTACCCCGGACGTAGTTGCGGACCGAGCTTGGACGCGGATTGACAACCCGGCGATTCCAACCGTGAATCTACAACGAGACTTCGGATTCGGTCGATTTCTTGCCTTATTCTTCTCTTATTGATGTGTATATGTTTTAGATCTCATTATTATGATGAAGTGGCACTTGAATTAGTTATATTTACATATATATTTCATGTCTATGTGATTGTGTAATTTATCTATTTGAGTTGCTTGAGGTGCGCCGCCGTCCATTTCCATTCCGCCGTCACGTTCGTGTGCCGCACTAGCAATTGCTAGTGGCGTGCTTGTCGAAGAGGTGCTTGCGACCCTCACTCCGCTTGCCTACTCGTCCATCCGCCCTTTCGACGCAGCGCGCTCAAGGCCTGCCTAGTCTCCATCCCGCCAAGCGAAGCATTGCATAGCGGCATTGCATAGGAGTAGTTGATAGCTTTTATTTTATTTTCCAAAAGCCAACCCAACTCCCCCGCATTCCATCCGATTTAAGGACTTCAATCTCAAGTCCTTCCTCGAAACCTAACTCCACCTTACTGTGTTCCTCAAGAGACCGACACTCGGGGATTTTCCCCATTATTACTACTTGCGCGACCAGTGCACTTGCCGAACCATCGCATCAAGTTTTTGGCGCCGTTGCCGGGGAACACAGACGTGTGAGTTTTCTGGAGAGGGAGAGTCTGAGAGAGAAGCCCTTCCATTTGTAAATTGCATCTCTTATTTTATTTTTGTTCTTTTTATTCTTTTTTCTTGTTTTATAGTAGGTTGCTTTAGTAAATTTTTGTTAGGTGTAGTATTTCGCACAATAGTGTTCTTCTTTTTGAATCGTTTTATCTTCGCACTATGTGGGCACATCTTAATTTCCGTTGTCGTTGGTGTGGAGCTACTTCCCACTCTAGTGATGAATGCCCTACGGAGAATAGTAGGCATAATTCTTATAGCCCAGCATATGGAGCACCGACTTCTTCTGGTACTCCATATGGTGCGCATAAGTCTTATGGCTACTCTGCTGAGCCTTTACCGTCATACTTCTTTTCGGCTTCAGCACCCGCTGTGCCAAAGAAGCCTGCTAGGCAGTGCCAGTTTTGTCGGAGCACAGATCATGCCCTGAAGGATTGTGTTGCTTATCTTCGCCAATTGGATGAGGATGACGAGCCGGATATACGGATTATGTTGCACACCTTCAACATCCGGTTATGTGTCTTTGTCACCTTCACATCTTGAAGGGTATGGCATGGACACGGTCACTGGATGTGTGGCTGATCTGGGCACCGACATTGCTGAGCCTATTCTCCCGGTGCATCCACCACCCCTAGTGGATTCGATTCTTTGTGAGGAATCGGTGCTCGACTTTTATCCGAGCACTATTCCTCTCCCTGTTGTGCATACTATACTCATCTCCGACGACATTGTTGATGATGTGTCGCAGGATGAGGTGGTTGATCTTAGTTTTGTGCCTACTCCTATGGAGGAGGACAACCTTCTAGGTGAAGAGGACTTTTCCTCAGCACCGGTGGAGGAAGTCCAAATCCTAAGCTTGGCCACCGTTGATCCCGCCGAATCTTGTAGCATTGATGACAATGCAAACATTTTTTTACTTCCCCAACCTGATGGGAGTGAGACCGGGATCACTCCCCCGATTGATGTTTATTTATGTTCTTCGTCTTCTTTATTTCTTGATCCCTTTTCTTCATCCGAGCCTGTGCAGGTTGAGTCTTCACAGGTATCCCAGGAGGACTTGGAGCTCTTTGCTCAAGTCAATGATGAGAGCATCCTCTCATGTGAGGAGGTTGATCCTCCCTCTGTAGAGGAAGCTCCACTCGTTGCCTTCTCCTCCTGCGGACCTGCTGTGGGCGATACCTTGCTGGGCAAGGATAGTTTTGGCGAGATGAGTGAGGAACAGGCCTCCTCCTCTTCTTACTTTCTATTCCCTCTACCTGTGATGAGCAGGTATTATCTATATTTAGGTAGAGGGGTGACTGCTCTGTCTCCGTATCGGTACCCGCTACCGATGCGCATATTAGAACAGTTACCTGTGCACTTTTCTTTTCATAGGCCTATAAGCTAGAACTGTGCAAAACCTAAATAAGTCGTGCTGGGATGACAATAACCCCAGTAGTTATCTTAATTTTTTTCTTGCATTTTCATTTCTTTTCTGATTTTATTTAGTTAATTGCACTTTATTTCAGTACTCTATTTTCTTTTGTTTCTGCGGAGCTGACCCCTGCAGGTATCTTTTTCTGGATGGCGGATGCTGCAGCGTTGTCTTAGTTTGCACGCATCTTCTGGTATGCTCACTTGCTGAGCATTGGGTGCTCTCTTTCCCTAGCTCTATTTTGATTCTCCTGTCATATATTATGCGGATTGTTTAGTTTAAGTCTGCGGGAGAGTAGTTTGTTTACCCGCTCACGTGCACTATTGCACTGCATACTAGAAGATTTCATTTAAAATGTTTTGTTTAATTTCATTGCACACCACAGCACCCACATGAGCGCGTGCTTATCTATTTGTTTTGTTCTGAACAAACTATCTTGGTTAGGAATGTGAATTGGGATGGTAGCTTAGGAATTACTATTGGGAGCGCAATGTTGACTCGAGCAGTGTTCTAGTCGCATCCGCGTGCTACAATAGAATTTGAGTAAAATTAGATTATTTCTACGCTTTTAATTTATGATTAGTATTTATGCGTAGTTTTAGATTTATTCTACTCAAGTGGTGAATGTGAATGAAATTGGTGATAGCCCGGTGTTGTGTGTATACGAGCGCTAGTTGTGTGTTGCTCGAGTCGGGAGGAAGTTTTACCTTTCTCGTGGGCTAAGAACTTGCCCCAAGCGACTCTTGAAGCATGGGTGCGGGCGATTCGTTGAGATAAATGTGATATAGGCCACCTTTTGGCTAGATTGAGCCTTCGCTTTCCATATCCTATTCGCTCACCTTTGCTTCCCAACACTTGTGCCTACCACTCCCTTTGTTCAGCTCCTCCTCCATACATCAAGGCCTAAAGCTTATCCCACTGTCGCAACCAAGTATTTGTTATCTGCACTCATGTTTTAGATTTGGTGTGATGTTTGGAATTGTCGTGTTGTGAAGGAGAAATAGACTCTATTTGCTGATTTTGAATCAACCGGAGGATAAGAAAAAGAAAAAGAAAAATATGGTATTGAAATAAAAATCTGAAAAAAAGTGTATTGAAAAGTTATCCTCCCGAGCGTTTTAGAAAATCTGTTGGTATTTGTGGAGTAGGACGTGTGCACACCTAGTTTTCACAATAAGTCTGTGGGTGTGTCACACAAGCTTTGTTTTTGGTTTTGCTTGGTGCAGCGTTCCGTTGACTCATGTTGGTTGCGTAGCCTTCGTTTTTACCTTTGATTATCATACCGCAACCTAAGCCCCAATATAATCCTAAAAGTCCTATTGATTTATCTCGCGAGTTTGCTAGCGCTGTGGAGAGAGTGTGACCGGGCAAGCGTATGGTTCCCGACGTTGATGGATTTCAGCGGAGTTATTCCCGAACCCCGATCTTTTGCAACACCCTCCTTAGTGGCTTATTACTTTCACACCGGACATGATCATCAAATTCTTCACAATTCACCAACTGAGTATTGATAAATCTTTATTTACGCTCTAGTACTTTCGTAAATTAGTTAGCATAGTTAGAATCTCTTTTTACGAAATCTCTATTTGCATGCTTTTGTTACTTCGCATTTTACTCCCTTGCGTAATTTTCTTTGCTAACTACCTTTTTCAAACTCCACCGGATTCGTTTGCTCGGGACGCGCAAACAGTTAAGTCTGGGGGTGTGATGAGTCCTGATCATATACAATTTTATGGACTCATCTGGGCCACTTTTCAGTCATTTCACCGCACTTTAGCCCTGTTATTGTTTATATTTGATATTCCATGCTAGGTGCACCTCTAGGCCCATTTTGGTGTGATTTCATGCCTTTCTTCATTAGTAGTTTTCATGCTCCGTTAGGTGCCACATTCAGTGGCTAGATTCGTGGTTGTGCTGGAATAGGAGTCGTGCAGGTGTTCCCGGTGCAATTCTGCACAGGAACACTGCGCACGATCACCGGTTCTATTGCGCACGACCACTGGTCGTGCGCCACTGATCGTGCGCACTTAACACCTTTTTATGAGTTCTGTTTGGTGCAGTGCGCACGACCATCAATGCCAGTGCGCACGACCACCGGTCGTGCGCCACTGTTTGTGCACACTTACCATCAATTTCATGAGTTCTGTTTCAATCAGTGCGCACGACCACCTACGATAGTGCGCACGACCACCGGTCGTGCGCCACTGGTCGTGCGAACATGCTATTTCATAATTTCTGTCTTTGCAGGTTCCGTCCAGGCAGAGCGCACGATCACCGAATTCTAGTGCGCACGACCACTGGTCGTGCGCCAATGACCGTGCGCACTGTTTATTCCAGCGCCTATAAAATGACCTGCTCGCGATTTTAGGTCAACCCCCGATTTTCTTTCGCCGTTTTCCGCCCGGTTCCGTCCAGATTCGCTCCTCCACCGTCGCCCACCATATGGAGGTGCTCCGGGCTTGCTCTTCACGCCAATCTTGAGCCGGAGTTTCCTCTCGGCCTCCTCCTTCATCCAAGAGCTCCAAAGGAAGACCTAGCCGCCATTACCATCAAGCAAGAGGAAGTTTGCAACCTCTACCGGATCGTGACACGAAGAAGACGGGTCCATTGGAGAGTTGTGACAGCTCTCTCTACCCCGGGCGTAGTTGCGGACCGAGCTTGGACGCGGATTGACAACCCGGCGATTCCAACCGTGAATCTACAACGAGACTTCGGATTCGGTCGATTTCTTGCCTTATTCTTCTCTTATTGATGTGTATATGTTTTAGATCTCATTATTATGATGAAGTGGCACTTGAATTAGTTATATTTACATATATATTTCATGTCTATGTGATTGTGTAATTTATCTATTTGAGTTGCTTGAGGTGCGCCGCCGTCCATTTCCATTCCGCCGTCACGTTCGTGTGCCGCACTAGCAATTGCTAGTGGCGTGCTTGTCGAAGAGGTGCTTGCGACCCTCACTCCGCTTGCCTACTCGTCCATCCGCCCTTTCGACGCAGCGCGCTCAAGGCCTGCCTAGTCTCCATCCCGCCAAGCGAAGCATTGCATAGCGGCATTGCATAGGAGTAGTTGATAGCTTTTATTTTATTTTCCAAAAGCCAACCCAACTCCCCCGCATTCCATCCGATTTAAGGACTTCAATCTCAAGTCCTTCCTCGAAACCTAACTCCACCTTACTGTGTTCCTCAAGAGACCGACACTCGGGGATTTTCCCCATTATTATTACTTGCGCGACCGGTGCACTTACCGAACCATCGCATCACATGGGTATACGGTTAGTCAATTGCGTGAATGTGATATAGGCCATCACATTGGCCCGGTTGAGCCTTTGTGCCCACTCCTATCGCTTTATCCTCGTTAGCCCAGTTGTGCCTACCCGTTCTTTGATTCAGCCCCACTGTTGTCTCACCAAAGCCTAAATGCCAATCCTAGTCGCACACCCAAATCTGAGCTTTAGCTGTTTATTATTTTCATGAGTTGGGTTGTTGATTTGGTGATATGTTTGTGAAGATGTGGATGTGTTTTATTGTTTAGCTGCTGAAAATGATAAGAAAAGAAAAGAAGAAAATGAGAGAAAGAAAAGAAGTGAAAAGAAAAGAAAAAGATATGAGCTTTAATGAAAAATCTGTGTAAAAATATATGTTTGGGAGTAGGCGGTGCACACACCCATGTTGTTAAGTCTATGTATGGGGGTGTGGTGCATCCGCGTGTTTTTTTGGCTACTTGGATAGTGTTATGCATTTGCTCATTTGGGTTTTTGTGTTCTAAGCCTTCATGTTTATATTTGTTTACCTTACCTAAACCCAAGCCTCATCTAAAACCTTAAGTCCTATTGATTCACGCATTTGAGTCAAACCAGTGCCGTGGAGAGAGTGCAAACGGGCAAGCTTATGGTCACCGACATTGATGGATTTCAATGGAGTTGTCCCGAGCCCCGATCTTTGGCAATGCTCGCCTCAGCGTTCAGTTTACTTTCTTCCTATGTACGACCTTATGATTCACCGTGATTCACTTTTTGAGTAAATGTAATATATAAATATGCCCCTAAGAAAAGTATAAACTAATATGTATAATTAGAAATTTTGTCTACTGTACTTCTACGCACATGAGCATGCGACTTCGCATGGTACTCCGCTTGATAATTTCTTCGCCAGCTTATGTTTTTCCTGTCCGCGAGAGATGGTTTGCTCGGGACGTGCAAACAGTTAAGTCTGGGGGTGTCATGAGTCCCAAATATATACACATTTATGGACTCATTTGGGCCGATTTTCTAGTCTATGCACTTCACTTTAGACATGTTTTCACT
The DNA here is from genome assembly GCA_033032865.1 of Dactylorhiza incarnata. Classification (NCBI taxonomy): domain Eukaryota; kingdom Viridiplantae; phylum Streptophyta; class Magnoliopsida; order Asparagales; family Orchidaceae; genus Dactylorhiza; species Dactylorhiza incarnata. Next base: position 18,080,584 of record JAWHQI010000024.1, read on the forward strand.
CATATTTGATACTCCATGCTAAGTGCACCTCTAGGCCCATTTTTGGTGTTATTTCATGTTCTTCTTCTTTAGTAGTTTTCATGCATTGTTAAGTGCCACTTTCAGTGGCTGGATTCGTGGTTGTGCTGGAACCGGAGTCGTGCAGGTGTTCCCGGTACAATTCTGTACAGGAACACTGCGCACGATCACTATTTCTATTGCGCACGACCACTGGTCGTGCGCCGCTGATCGTGTGCACTTAACCCTATTTTTTGAGTTCTGTCTCGGATAGTGCGCACGACCACCTACGATAGTGCGCACGACCGCCGGTCGTGCGCCAATGTGCGTGCGCACTTAACATCAATTTTATGAGTTCTGTTTCGACCAGTGCGCACGACCACCTACGATAGTGCGCACGACCACTAGTCGTGCACCACTGGTCGTGCGAAAATGGTATTTTATAAATTTCTTACATTGCAGGCTCCACCCAGGCAGGCGCACGATCACAGGATTCCAGCGCGCACGACCATTGGTCGTGCGCCAATGACCGTGAGCACTGTTTATTCCAGCGCCTATAAATATTCCTGCTCGCAATTTAGGTCGGATCCTCCGATCTTTCGTTCTCCCAGCTCCGCCGTTCCGCCCGATTTCGCCCCTCCATCGCCGCCCACCATCGGGAGGTGCTCCGGGCTTGTTCTTCACGCCATTCTTGAGTCGGAGCTTCCTCTCGGCCTCCTCCTTCATCCTAGAGCTTCAAGGAAGGTTTAGCCGCCATCGCCATCAAGAAAGAGGAAGTTTGCAACCTCCACCGAATCGTGACACGAAGAAGACCGGCTCAGTGGAGAGTAGTGACAGCTCTCTCTACCCCGGACGTAGTTGCGGACCGAGCTTGGACGTGGATTGACAACCCGGCGATTCCAACCGTGAATCTACAACGAGACTTCGGATTCGGTCGATTTCTTGCCTAGTTCTTTTCTTATTGATGTGTTTGTAGCTAGATCTCTCATGTAATGATGATGAACACTATGAATCGTGCTTGTAATCTTAATTTCATGTTTATGTGAAGTTATATTTAGTTCATATGTGTTAATGAGGTGCGCCGCCATCCATTTTCCACTCCACCACCGTGTCCGGTGCCGCACTAGCAATTGCTAGTGGCGTGCTTGTCGACGAGGTGTTTGCGACCCTCATTCCGTTAGCCTACTCGTCCATCCGCCTATCGAAGTGTGGCATCGCGGCCCGTGTAATCCATCTCGCCCTACGAAGCAGCGCGCTCAAGGCCTGCATAGTTCGATTCCGCTTGCCTGCTCGTCCATCTGCCCTTGCGACGCAGCGCTCTCAAGGCCTGCCTAGTCTCCATCCCGCCAAGCGAAGCATTGCATAGGAGTAGTTGTAATATTTTATTTTATTATTCACAAACCAAATCCCTTTCGTCCGCACTCCACCTATCGCTGGACTTCGATCTCAAGTCCTTCCTCGAACGTTAACTCCACCTTACTGTGTTCCTTGAGAGATTCGATACTCGAAGATTACTCCTCGTTTTATATTACTTGAACGATCGGTACACTGCCGTTTCGTGCCGCAGTCTTACTACCGCCTATAGCGGTGTGCTAAGATTTGCGCCATCAAACTCCAATCTGCGTTCGCCGAAATCCGTTTGGCGTTCGGCGAGCCTCGCGCTCCAGTTTGACAATATCGCTTTTAGCTCATCGAGCTCATTCTCCCAGCAGGTTCAGCAGATCTCCGCAAGGCTAAGGGAAGCTCACAGGAAGGCACGCGAGTCATGTCCCTGCGAGCCCGAGTCTCAAAGTCCGCTGGAAAGAAGGCGAGCCAGAGTGGCAAACTTGCCGACCAGAGTCTCCAGGAAAAAGTGGCAAGGAAGGCAAGCCAGAGTCTTAGAGTTCGCTTGCAAGAAGGCGGGCGAGCCGAGTACTCGCCGACCGCTCGAAGGAAGGCGGGAGAGCCAGATATTCGCAATCGACGAACTCTAATTCGCGTTCGACGAACTCCAATCTGCGTCCGACGAACTTCAATCTGCGCTCGACGCAATCCATTGTTCTGAGTTCGATGAACTCCAGCTTGAGGTCGGCGATCTCAGCTCTGCGTTCGACGTATGAGTAACAAGATGTTCAATCCGACGAAATTACTTCTCAGCTCGACGAGTTCAGTCGTCCAGCCAATTTAGTAGATTTTTGTAGGGCCGAGTGGAGCTCGCAGGGGTAAATGCGAGACCCGGCCTCGGCGAACGTCGCCGGAAGGAGGGCGAGCGGGACCTTCACAGAGCGCTCGCCCAAGAGGGGTTTTGCGAGCCATACTCGCGAGGGGACTCGTGGGAGCTCTCGCGAGTAGCTCTCTCGCAGACCACTTACCCATAGGCAAAGGGGGAAATAACCCCTCTTCCCCTGGTGGTCTGTCGTTAGCCTTTCCAAACAGCGGAGTTTGGTTGTTAGCAGGCCAAATTGGGGTGCATTTAGTAAAACCAAAAGGCGGAACTCCGCTATTAGCAGACCACGAGTAAAAAACTATAAATAGACCTTGAAGGGCACCTTGGGAGAGGATTCCAATCTCAGTTCTCTGAGCTTCTTCCTCCTTTGGTTACTTTGGTTTAGCTCTCTAGCTCCCCAAGGTCCCCAAGTCTCAGCTTTGGCTTGGGAGGGGAAGCGCTCAACGATCTTCCGGGTTTGTGGTGGGACCTCCTTGCTGTGATTAAGGTCTTAGTGTGTTCCCGAATCTCCAGTCTGCTCCTTCCGAGGGACTAGTAAGGGCTAGCTACCCCTCAGCTTGTTGAGGGCCCGAGCTTCACAAGAGACCGAGAAATCGGTTTCAACATTTTGGTGCGGTGAGCATGGAGCGTGGCTGGTCCAAGAAAGTTCCAAGGAAGGGACATGGCAGGAGATGAGGAGCAGGGCGAGGAGTTCTGCGGGTCACCCCCGGCGGCGATGCAAAGGATGTTCTCGAACATCAGGAGGGAGGTCCTCGACACCCTCGGGTTCTCGGTCGCATCGCTGCATAGCGAGTTCGTGACCCAGCAGTCCAGATGTCCCAACCTCTGGCAGCGGTTGGCAAGGATGCCCCAGGTGAAAGGGCTGGAAAGGAGGTGGTCGGGGGGTCAGTGCAAGACCTGGAGGGGCGAGTGCTATTCGCCATTCCGGCGAGTTCGGTGCCAGCGAGCGTAGCACATGCGAGTGCGAAGCAGGTGGGTGAGGCGCAGGCGAGCGCGGTCCTAGCGGACGCGGCACCCGTAGGAGCAGCTTCGGCGAGGGTAGCTCTCGCGAGCAGTGCCCCAGCAAGCACCATCCAAGTGAGGGAGCTCGGGGGGGCGAGTAGAGCAGGAAAGGATAGCAGGTAGAGGAATCCCCTTCTGCGAACTGGTGCTTTCTGCGCCCGTCTCGGAAGGGTTCGGGGAGTGGGATAGGGTCTACTACCACGACTGGGACGACCCAGTCCAGCACCTACAGTCGTTCGAGGACTCAGTTTCTATCAGGCCGATGTCAGACGCCTTCAAGTGTTGGCTCTTTGCCGTCAGCCTAAAGGAGAAGGCCAGGGAGTGGTTCCACCAACTCCCTGTCCGGTCGATCTACGCGTTCGAGGATTTGCATAGAAGTTTCTTGTTGCGGTTCTCAACTTCGAAGAAGAGGAAGAAGGGCGATGAGTACCTCTTCAAGCTGAAGCAGGAGCCCAAGGAGTCGTTGGCTCATTATGCAGATCGGTTTCAGCAAGAGTATTGCTCACCCAGGAGATGCCCGGGTTTGCCCTTCAGCTCGCCTTCATGTTGGGACTGAAGGAGAGTTTCTTCAAGATGGATCTGAAGAGGAAGGCCCTCGTCTCCTACGAGGAGTTGATGGAGAGGGTGGCGGAGGAGGTCGAGAGTGAGGAGGCCAATATAGAGCTCACCAAGAGGCTAGCAAAGCTCAGTGAGCCGGAGGTCAAGCAGTAGGAGGTGCAGAGAAGGGAAGAGCCCCAGGCCCCGGAGGGGGATGGAGGCAGCATGGCGGGGGGATGCAAGGTCAAGGAAGAGGTTACGCCCCGGGAGGGGGTAACTTCTATGGGGGGTAAGGAAGACCCCAACAGTTGGTATGGAGGCAAGGTCCAAGGCCGGTGCCTCCCCCGCCTCAGCAGGCCATGGCAATCCGGCGAGGAAGAGGAGGAAGAGGATGGAGAGGAGCAGAAGCAGGAGCAGGAAGGAGAAGGGGAAATAAGGCGGCGGAGGCCGGGAGGGGAGGGGTGGCATTGCCATACTGTGACCTCCATGATGAGGAAGGTCACACAACGGCCACCTGCCCAGAATTCTTAGAGACAAAGAGGGCCAGAATGCCAGCGCAGCGGCAGCAACAGTAGGTGAGGATTGAGGAGGTCCTGCCTCGGGAGGATGAGGAGGAGAGGTGTGAGGACCGGGCCAATGTGGGGACCCGAGGAGGGATCGGAGTGATCCATGGGGGAGTAGGGATAGAGGCAACCCGCAAGGCGAGTCTCCATACCATCTACCGTTGGAGCGTGGCTTCGACATCCACGGCCCCACCCCCGGCAGAAAAAAACACTCTCTCAAAGGGACATGTCGGGTCATGAGGACCCTTTCTGCGACGCATTGGTCATCCAGACCGCCATCGAGAACTTCACAGTGTCCTGTATTCTCGTGGATAACGGAAGCTCCATCAACGTCATCTTCAAGAAGGCGTTCGATGAGATGAAGGTGGAAGCCAAAAGGGTGTTGGACTCAGATGGACCATTGTTCGGGTTCTCCGGAGAGAGGAAGGAGGTAGAGGGGGGAGTGCGACTCCACGTGGTCCTGGGCGGGCAATCTCAGAATTACCGCTTCGTCATAGTGGATGCCCCCAGCAGCTATAGTGCCATCTTCGGACGACCACTAAACAGTGCCTTCCGCTGCGTCCCCTCCACTTTCCACCAATGCCTCAAGTTCAGCTCAAGGGGAGTCCAGATTCGGGTAAGAGTGGATCCGAAGGTAGCAAGGCAGTGCTACGTGACGGCGGTCAATGCCATTTCCTGGATGACCGAGGTGGAAAAATGGGACCAAGAGGTGGGAGAGCCAGCGGGTCTCGGAGAGGCAGAGGAGGAGAAGGGGAGGAGGGTTCAGCGGATCCGATGGAGGAGGAGAAGGAAGAGGTAGAGAGTCGGGCCCAGGAGGAAGGGGCGGAAGAAGTGATGAAGGTCCAAGAAGGAGAAGAAGAGGAGAAGGAAGAAGGTTGGGGAGAATAGTCCCGGCTGGAGGCCGTGGAGGAAGTCGTAGAGCTTGAGGTCACCACCCGAGCTGGGGTGGTGGAGAAGGTCCGCATCAGCGGGGAGCTCGACCTCGAGGAGCAGAAGCAAATCCTGGCTTGCGTCCAGGAAAACGTGGATGTCTTCGCTTGGAGTGCCGCGGAGATGCCCGGGATCGATGCATATGTGGCTTGCCACCGCCTCAACCTCGACCCAGGCACCCGCCCCATCCGTCAAAAGAAAAGGGTCACAGCAGACAAGTTGGAGGGACCCATCCGAGAGGAGGTGGGTAAGCTCCTACAGGCGGGTTTTGTATCGGAGATCCAGTATCCAGGCTGGGTCTCCAACGTGGTGATGGTAAAAAAGGGAGGAGGTAAGTGGAGGATCTGTATCGATTTTTGCTTGCTTAATAAATTGTGCCCCAAGGATTGTTATCCCTTGCCTATGATCGACGCGCTGGTTGATTCAGCCGTCGGTTTTCCTGTAATGTCTTTTCTAGATGCTTTTTCAGGTTACCATCAGATCCGAATGCACCACCCCCCCCCCCCCCCCCCCCCGACATCAAAGATGTCTCCTTCATCACAGGAGATGGGTGCTACTGTTATAAGATGATGCCCTTTGGACTCAAGAACGCAGGGGCTACGTATCAATGAATGATGGACAGGGTCTTCCGAGAGCAGAAGGGAGGAAACCTGGAAGTTTATGTTGATGACCTCATGATAAAGATCCGGGATCTCGAGTCTCACCTCAAAGACCTAGAAGAGACCTTTAGGACCTTGCGGAAGTACAAGATGAAACTCAATCCTCTGAAGTGTGTCTTCGTGGCTAGCAGGGGAAAGTTTCTGGGTCACTTGCTCACCCCGGCAGGGGTGGAGCCTAACCCAGATAAGGTTAAGGCCATCTTGGAGTTGGAGGCGCCAAGGAACGCGAAGGAGGTTCAGCGCCTCACGGGAAAGTTGGTCGGTCTCAACAGGTTCCTCTCCAAGGCGGGTGAGAAGTGTGCACCTTTCTTCAAGGTGTTACGAGGAAATAAGAAGTTTGAGTGGACCTCGGAATGCGTGGAAGCTTTTCAAGCTTTGAAGGGACAGCTCACCCGGACTCCCCTACTCCAGGGACCAAGGCAAGAGGAGGATTTATCCCTATACTTGGGGGTAGTATCTGAAGCAGTAAGTTTGGTGTTGGTCCGGGAAGAAGGGAGGAGGCAATTCCCCATCTACTACGTTAGCCGGGTGCTGAGGAAGGAGGAGCTCCGATACCCAATCTTGGAGAAGTTGGCTTTCGCTTTGGTGGTATCGGCTCGAAAGCTCCGACAATACTTCCAAGCACACTCCATTAAAGTGGTGACCGACCACCCGCTTCGCAAATTCATGGAAGGGGTGGAACATTCGGGAAGGCTAGCCAAATGGTCCGTAGAGATAAGTGAGTTCGTCATCACATTTGTGTCTAGGATGTCAATCAAGGCACAAGCGGTGGCGGACTTCATGGAGGACTACGCGACTGAAGTGGAGGAACGTGAATGACCTCCCCCGGTGGCCTGGAGGATGTTGGTGGATGGCGCATCAGGGAAGCACTCCTATGGAGGGGGAATTATCCTAATAAGCCCCCAGGGGACAAAGATCATATCGAGCAGGCCTTGAGCATCCATTTCCCGATTACCAACAACCAGGCCGAGTACGAGGCAGTCATAGCGGGCCTGCGGCTAGCCATGGAACTGAGAGTGCAGGACGTGGAGGTCTCAACGGACTCCATGGTGGTGGCATGCCAAATCAGGGGAGAATTTGAAGCAAGGGAGCCGACCCTCCATCGCTACCTGGAGAAGGTTAAGGGGGTCATCGACCAATTTCGCACTTTCTCCATCACACATGTGCCGAGGGAGGAGAGCACCCCGACAGACCTCCTAGCCAAGTTTGGTCCTCGGGCTGGAGGGACAATTGAGGAACTCTTCCGACCTTCCATCGAAGATGGGGAGCTGATGGGGGTGGACCAGCGAGCATCGTGGATGGATCCCTTCATCACCTTCCTGGAATCGGGAATGTTCCCCGAAGGAGACGTAGATAAATGGCGCTTCAGGTGCAAGTCGGCCTATTATTCCTTACATGCAGGAGGACTATATAGAAAGACACTCTCGGGGCTCCTAGCCCGTTGTGTATTGTAGGAGGAGGTCCTGAGAGTCCTCGAAGAAATCCACTCGGGGGGAATGTGGCAGTCACTCCGGGAGCCGAACTCTGGATGGAAGAGTGTTGAGGCAAGGCTATTTTTGGCCTACCCTCAGCAAGGATGCGGCAAAATTTGCAAGGAAGTGTTCAATTGTCAGCTCTATGCTCCACTCCAACTCCTCCCAGCTCAAAGGCTCCGGACCATTACAGCTCTGTGGCCCTTCGCTATATGGGGCTTGGACCTGGTAGGTCCCTTCCCGCAATCTAGTGGTCAAAGGAAGTTCTTATTGGTAATGATTGATTATTTCTCCAAGTGGATAGAAGTGAAAGCGCTGGCCAAGGTAACATCCCAGGTGGTGAGAAATTTTGTATGAGGCGAGATAATTTGCAGGCACGGGCATCCGTTGGCCATAGTGACGGACAACGGACCCCAATTTGCCAGCGAGGAATTTGTTAGTTTTTGCACCCAACTCGGCATAGACCATAGGTTCACGTCAGTCCACCACCCGAGGAGTAACAGTAAGGTGGAGGCGGCGAACAAGATAATTGTCAACCTGCTGAAGAAGAAGGTGGAGAATCTCAGAGGCAATTGGGTAGAGCGGCTACACTCGGTCCTATGGGCCTTGAGGACTACTCCAAACACGGCCACATGAGAGACCCCCTTCAAACTGTCTCATGGGTCTGAGGCCGTCCTCCCGATAGAATTCGAAGTCAAAACCCCCAGGGTGATCACCGCGGGCGAAGGAGATGTAGAATGGCTAATAGAAAATGATGCAGAGCAAAGGTTTTCCCTGGACCTGGTAGAAGAGCTCCGGGACCTCGCCACTGTCCGACAGGAGGAAGTAAAGAGGCGGATGGCACGGTACTTTGATCAACATATCAGGATAAAGCAATTCGAGAAAGGATATTTGGTCCTGAAGAAGGTAGATGCGGCAGGGAGAGGAGCCGTTGTGGGTAAATTAGAGCCCAATTAGGAAGGGCCTTACATTGTAAGCGAAGTGCTCAAGTTGGGGGGGTACCACCTCCAGGATGTGGAAGGGGTATCTCTCGGCCGAGCCAGGAGTGGGGATGATTTGAAGAGATTTTATCCTTAGCAATTTTTGTAACTGACTTTTGTATGTTTCCTCCTCAATACAAATATTTTGAAGTAGTTCTTAGGCAGGTTACAAGTCCTTTGGTGCTGGAATGCCCCAGATCGATTCGGCTGTCGGGCTCTCATGGATGGTGGGTCAGGTTGATCTCTAGAGAGGCTGGCAGGTTACAAGTCCTTTGGTGCTGGAATGCCCCGAATTGATTTCGCTGCCGGGCTCTCATAGACAGTGGGCCAGGTTGATCTCTGGAGAGGCTGGCAAGGTTACAAGTCCTTTGGTGCTAGAATGCCCCCAGATCGATTCCGTTGTCGGGCTCTCATAGACGGTGGGTCAGGTTGATCTCTAGAGAGGCTGGCAGGTTACAAGTCCTTTAGTGCTTGAATGCCCCAGATCGATTTCGCTGTCGGGCTCTCATAGACGGTGGGTCATGTTGATCTCTGGAGAGGCTGGCAAGGTTACAAGTCCTTTGGTGCTGGAATGCCCCAGATCGATTCCGCTGCCGGGCTCTCATAGATGGTGGGTCAGGTTGATCTCTAGAGAGGCTGGCAAGGTTACAAGTCCTTTGGTGCTGGAATGCCCCAGATCGATTCCGTTGTTGGGCTCTCATAGACGGTGGGTCAGGTTGATCTCTGGAGAGGTTGGCAAGGTTACAAGTCCTTTGGTGCTGGAATGCCCCAGATCGATTTTTCTGCCGAGCTCTCATAGACGGTGGGTCAGGTTGATCGCTGGAGAGGCTGGCAAGGTTACAAGTCCTTTGGTGCTGGAATGCCCCAGATCGATTCCGCTACCGAGCTCTCATAGACGGTGGGTCAGGTTGATCTCTGGAGAGGCTGACAAGGTTACAAGTCCTTTGGTGCTGGAATGCCCCAGATCGATTTTGCTGCAGAGCTCTCATAGACGGTGGGTCAGGTTGATCTCTAGAGAGGCTGGCAAGGTTATAAGTCCTTTGGTGGTGGAATGCCCCAGATTGATTCCGCTGTCAAACTCTCATAGACGGTGGGTCGGGTTGATCTCTGGAGAGGCTGGCAAGGTTACAAGTCCTTTTGTGTTGGAATGCCCCAGATCGATTCTGCTGTCGGGCTCTCATGAACGGTGGGTCAGAATGATCTCGGGAGGGGCTGGAAAGTAGGTTGCTCCTAGTAGAGGACCTGTCTCGCAAACAACCTCAAGGCCCAGGCAAGGCGAGACCAGGAGTCCGTTCGCGTAAGAGAATAGGTCGCGACAGAGCGACTGAGCCTGTTGTTCGCGAGGCGAGCTATTCCCGGCCCGAGTTCGCAAATTTACTAGTAAATTTTGGTGGCGTGAGTAAAAACGGCAAATCAGGGAGGGCTCATCGTCGCGGCATCCCACGAGTAACAAGAGAAGCTCGTGAGAAGCGAGAGCGAGGTAATATTGACCCCGCTCGCAATGTTTCCCTGTGAGGTGTAGTCTAAGTAGGGATGGTGTCCTACAGTGTGATAGCCTTATCATCGCTGCGAAAGAGAAAGGCGCGGGAGCGACCTAGATACAACACCGGTACGGAGGAATTATTAAGTAAGGAGATGCGAATGCTAGTGCCAAGTGAAAACATTAAGACGCGAGCGCAAGGAAAGCAAAAGTATAGAACGTTGGAATCATGCGAGCATAAATAAATGTGTGGGCGCGAGTAAGAGATGAAAAAGAAGTTACGCTTAAAAGATAGACAAAACATTTCCTTCACTTGCTCAAAGACGTTTTACAGCCAACCAGGAACTCGCGGGTCAAAAGCAAAAGTTTTTTACACTTGGCAAAAAACATAATAAAAACAAAAACATCAAAGCCGCCCGCCGAGGAATCCTTCAATTGCCCTCGCGATCCTCCACCTCTGAGATTGGCGCAAATAGGTCAGTGACGACGTCTTCCGCGGTGAACTCCATGGCGTCAGGAACAATCAGGTCCGCTTCTTTAAGGGTGTCGAGGACAAGTTCGGCGATCCCTATTGAGTTTTTGCGGGCGGCCTCCTTTTCATCTCGCGACTGGACGCGAGCCCTAGCTCACGAAGGAGGTGGGGGAGCACCGCCAGGGTTAGGTCGCAAATATGAGCCTTGAGGAAATAATTCTCCATCTCTAGGTCAGTGATCCTTGCAGTGAGTTTACCCGCGGACTCGGCATCCTGCGAAAAGGAAATTAGAGAAAGACGAGGGGCAGCGAGACGAAAAAAGACTCTTTACAAGCATTACTTACCAGTCCGCCTTGAAGGCTAGCGAGGAGGCCCTCAGACAAGGCCTCCTTTCCCTTAAGCTCCGCGGACTTCCGAAGCTCGACGTTGAGCTCTCTGATTTCCCTGTCCGCAGTGAAGTACTGGCGGCCCACCATGTGGGTAAGCTCCGTTGCCCAGAACTAGGCTTGCATGGCCTCATATACGAGCCCTTTCGGCGTGAAGGTCCTAAAGAGGGAGGCGTCCTCACGGCCGTAGAGCCCAAAGGCAAGGGCGAACGCTTGGCCTCCAATTTTTTTACTCTCCACCCAGGACAGGAGGAGGGAGGAGCAGACGATCTTATTCTGCTTGGCGTCCCACGCGAGCAACGGCTCGCCAACTGCGTCCGGGAGCTTCGCACCAAGCCCGAAATTCTTGTGGCTCGTCGGCTTAGGCTTGCCGGTCGCTTCTTCTGGCTCGCCACCCACGTAGGCGGATTCCGGATTCGCCAGCGGGGAAAGAGGGGGCTCAGATCCGGATAGATCAACAATGTTTTTCCCCTTAGCAGCAATGGGGGCCTTCTTGGCCTTCTTCGCCTGTCCTTGCGAGGCGGGCCGTCTTGGAGGACGAGGATGCATCTTTCCCGACGAAGAGCTCGGGAGGTCACGAAATGCCTCGGCGGCCACGCTCGCGAGCGGGCTAGTGGCGAGGGAGGAAGAAGGCGCGTGCGAAGGGTTGAGCGGAAGATCGTGTTCTCCTACAAAGGTTACTAAGAACGTTAGCTAACAAAAAGGGGGGGAGAATAGGGAAATTTGCCAGCGTGAGTCAGACCTTCCCCTTGGGGGACAGGCATCAGCTAGTCCACCCGCTGCCGGAGGAAGACGACCTCGAAGTTCTTCCCATGGAGATATTGGTAAAGCTTCACGTCATCGCCCCCTAACATTGCGGGAGGGCGGAATGTGGCCTCGTCTCGCTGGAGTGGAGTGTAAGAGATGTTGCCAAAGGGACCCTTCACCAGTACATACTTCTGCGTCCAGTAGTGGGACTTGTTGACGGTTTTGCAGAGGGTGACTTGTTGACGGTTTCGCAGAGGGTGACTTGTTGGCTCGCGAAGTGAGCCGTCCCATCCCTGTATGCGCGAAACGAAAACACCTTGCGGAAGATGAGTAGACTAAACTCAATCTTCTCGGCTCGCAAGTGTCTGGCGAACGCGACCATGAAGGCGATCACATTCAGCGTCAGCTGGCTGAGCAGTATACCAAAATACTTGAGTACCTGGAAGAGCCCTTAAGGGTTGGAACGCTGCTCGCAAGGCGAGCCAGAAAATACTAAGAATATTCTTCGCTAGGCGATCTAGAAAGGTGTAGCTGGCGCACTTCAGGCCATATCGGGAGTCGCAACCCATTCTCAAAGTGAGCAATGGGGACAGCGAGCTCGTCTGCGGGGGGATCATTGATGGTATCTCTGTCGGTGGGGCAGCGGGCCACGAACCCAGAATGCAAGTATCTGTCCACTGTGGCTAAGTATTCCTCTTTAGTGAGGTTGGCGCAGAAGAAGGGGCCCTCGCGAAAGGCTCCAGCACACTTGGCTTGCCCCTCTATCTCCGCGTCTGTGACCATGGCGTTGAAGAGCTGCGAGTCAGAGAATTCGCGAGAGCGAGCTAGGGTTTGCGAGAGAGTTAGAAGAAGAGAAATGCGAAGGAAGAACAGTAAATGCGGTGGTTAGAAAGTAAAGATGCAGACTATTTATAGAAATGAAAAGAGCGGGAAGAATTTGAAGCGCCGATAGATGCGGATAGCTGATGCGCGCGGTATTTTTCCGCCTCCAGGGGCTCTATCCGCTCCGAGCGAGCTGGCGTCTCGCCAAAATCCCTCCCGCTAGTCATCGGCGAGCTAGGTCCAGATAAAGAAATAAAGCGAAATGCGAGAGCAGGTCATGACAATAAGCGATAAAAGTATAATAATCAGCAGTAGTAATCAATGAACAAGCGAGCTAGCCATAGCGAAGGAAAAGATAAATAGAAACGGAAGTATGGACTCGCAGGTGAGTCAAAGTACCATTATCACAGACCGGTAAATTGTTTGTGACCCCTCCCTACGAAGGGGAGGGGAAAGAAAAATAAAAAGCGAACTGCGAAGATTGGCTCCTTAATAGCGCAACCACTTCCAGCGACCGCGACCTCGCACACCAGAGCGAGGGGGAACTCGCGGGCAGTGGTACTCGCTAACCTACCGGGCCGCGTGAGTTATCAGCCGCGCGTAATCCTCAATCCGAGCAACGTACACCCCGGGGGAAGTCGCCTCGCCATGATCGACCGGCCGCACCTCGGTGAGGACGCGCGCATTCGCATCCTCCATCGCAGCAAATCTTTCCTCAAACGCGAGCCGATCTTGTCGATTTTGTTCGTGTAAATCTCGCAGAAGGGAAGTATGCTTCTGGAATATCTCGGTGACCCTCCTCTTCATTTGCTCTGGATTACCGGGGTCCCCCAGAAAATCCACGACCTGACTCGGCGAGGGGGGTGGCGACATTTCCAACGCTCCAGGCTCCAACTCGGTGGGCGGGGTCAAGGGATCACCTGTGAGATAGAAATCAGCAGGGAGGTAGAAAATGACACTTCGCGGGGACAGTCTAACCTAATGGAGAAATTTGGGTACTGGGCCACTGGCGAGAGGTGCCCGACCGGCCCTGGAACGCTTCGACGAAGGCAGGGGTGACGGCCTTCCCCAGTCTGGGAGGGAACATGGTTTTTGCAGCAAGTCCTGGCTCAGGAAGTAATGTCCCTCCAGGGCTCCTTAGTCCCAGACTGCCTAATCCAGGAGTGATGATAGTCTGATTCGACGGGACCGGCGGGTCCGAGGGAGGAGGAATCCGGTCCTCCAAATTCGCGACATCAGACACTGCATAATAAGAGAAAACTTAGCGAGTAAGAAAATATGTTACATAGGAAGGCGAGGAGAACTACTCACCTCGTGGCGAAGGCGGGCCACGCAGGTTGGCGATCCCCACATCTGCGAGAAGAGTACCAGCCCCGCCATGGGTGGGAATGCTGGTCTCCATAATCATTTTCTCCAGGGTATTCTCCCGCGGGGAAGCATTCTGCGATTGAAGAAGCAATGTCAGAAGGGAAAGGCATTAAATCGGCGAACTTGACAGTAGTACCTGCTAGGCGAGCTCGTCAAAAGGGGATGGAGACAAAAAAGAGGACCTATCTTTGCTAGGCGGGCGTCGGACGGTCTTCGCCATTTTGACGAGGGGCGGAGGCGGCGCACGCAGCGGAGAGGCCCAGGAAGCGAGTGCAGTGGCTTTCCCTTTTTGCGCTGCCTGTGAGGCCTTCGGGCGAGCCAACATCTCCACCTTTTTTGACATAGCATTGGGGCTCGCGGCGACTAAGAAAAGGGAGAGAAGGATAAAAAGTTTGGACACCAGCCGGGAGGGATGATATTTATCGTGGTGGGCATGGGCCCCACCAAAAGATTCGCGTCACGTCGTTGAAAGGCCGGCGAATATCCGAGGTTGGATGATTCTTCGTGAGCCCAGGTAGCCTCGCGAAGAGCAGGGATTACGTACAACCCCGATATTTGCAAGGAGTTGGGCATAGATTTGAGAAGTCGGTAGGCGGAGGAGGTAACAGGCAAGGCGAGCCAGATTCTCAGAGTTCGCTCGCAAGAAGGCGGGCGAGTCGGGCACTCGCCGACCGCTCGAAGGAAGGCAAGCGAGCCAAATCAGTGCGGTCCACTCGCAACAGTATTCTGGACGAGCCAGATTCTTTCCAAGTTTTTGTGTTCGGCGAACTCCAATCTGCGTTCGCCGAAATCCGTTTAACGTTCGGCGAGCCTCGCGCTCCAGTTCGATGATATCGCTTTTAGCTTGACGAGCTTATTCTCCCAGCCAGTTCAGCAGATCTCCACAAGGCTAAGGGAAGCTCGCGGGAAGGCATGCGAGTCATGTCCCTGCGAGCCCGACTCTCAAAGTCTGCTCGCAAGAAGACGAGCAGAGTGGCAAACTCGCCGACTAGAGTCTCCAGGAAAAAGTGGCAAGGAAGGCGAGCCAGAGTCTCAGAGTTCGCTCGCAAGAAGGCGGGCGAGCCGAGTGCTCGCCGACCGCTCGAAGGAAGGCGGGCGAGCCAGATCTTCGCGATCGACTAACTCCAATCCGCGTTCGACGAACTCCAATCTGCGTCCAATGAACTTCAATTTGCGCTCGACGCAATCCGTTGTTCTGAGTTCGACGAACTCCAGCTTGAGGTCGTCGATCTTGTTGGAACAACCCTATTACTGATTTGGGCTAGGATCACTATGTTTTAACTAAGGATCAAGTTGACCCCATTGTATAGTTTAAGGGTCAAGTTTTTAGACTGTTAGAGTTGCTAGGACTTAAGGAAATTTTAAGTTTCCAGTGTTCGACAAATGGCGAGTGGCGTTCGACGAATGTCTAGCATCGTTCGACGAATTTGTCCCAGCAGACTGAAGTATTATAGCCAGTTCCAGCGCTCGACATTCTCTGAGCAGCGTTCGACAAATGGCGAGCAGCGTTCGACGAATTCCAGCCAGAGCTCAACAAATTCTATATTAAAGCTCAGTTCGACAAATTCAAGTCCAGATTATTTATATCAGTTATTTGTCAATACTCTGAACTCAGATCGACGACTCCAACGGATATATTCAATACATTTGGATGTATTCAAGGCAGGCAAGTAAGGATATTATATTATTCAGATATATTCCTTATTTCCTTTGTTCCATGACAAGAATAGCTGTTGTCATTTAATGCTAAGGAGTTTTTCACGGCTAAGGAATTAAAGGACCTGACAAAAAGTCATTTTGTCTTTGTTGTTATTCCAAGAAAGATTTAAAGGCAGATTATTCTATTCCAAAAATAGAATATATCAAAGACAGACATTATTGTCTTATCCCTCTCGACAGAATTAAAAATTAGCATTCTTGCAGAATACAGAAAGATAACAACAAGGATAGAGAAAGAAAGAAGAAGAACATTCAGTCTATTATTCTCAAGTCTTCTTCTTCTTCCTTAAGCAGCACCCATCTTTACTCTGAGAACATCATCTTCAAGATCCATCTCTCAGATATTCTGCTGCAAGTTCAAGTCTTCTACAAGAGCAACAAGGAATCTGAAGAACCTGTCTTCCAGATCTATCTGCTACAGAAGATTTGAGTCTTCAAGAGAAAGCTTCTCCAGCATATGTCAAATACTTCAATGAGACAGGGAGAGCTTTACAATAAGTCCACTAGAGTCTTCTCTCAGCATCTTGACAGAGAAGAACACTATAACCCTTTTTCTCACCTCTCTTGTACAGGGTTAATACTCCCTTAAAAAGTGTACCTCCTTGGTGGCAAGACACCTGATCAAAAAATCCTATTGGTTTTGAGCACCTGATCAAAAGCTCTGTGGTGTGTGGACACCTGATCAAAATCACCTTGGTGTTAGGGCACCTGATCAACCCTCCTAGTGGACTCCTACCAAAGGGTGGTAGAAGAGTGGACTACCCAGATTTATTGGGGAACCACTATAAATTCCTTGTGTCTTCTGGTTGTGTTTATTTCTTTGTGATGTGCTGTGTGCTTTTATTTATTCAGCCATTCTGTTTATATATTTCTCACTCTGCTTACACACATATATATATAACACTATTTTATTTACACTATAAAACTAAGGAAAAGTTTTAATACTCTATTCACCTCCCCCCCCCCCTCTAGAGTAACTTAAGATCTAACCTCCACTTTCAATTGGTATCAGAGGCAGTTGATTCTTTACAGGCTAACACCTGAATCACAAAGATCAATTAGATCTTAAATTAATTTAGAGTTTTTGTTTATCTATTTTCTGTTAAAAACTCATGGCACAGAACAAGGAGTACTCAAGCACAAGACCTCCAATGTGCAATCTTAGCAAGTTTGCACTTTGGAAAGCAAGGATTGGGCTTTATATGAACTCTATTGATAAAGAAATTTTCAACGTTATCCTGACAGGGCCTGCAGCACCTACAGCATCAACCAGCACTGAAGCTACAGGAGACAATCATGCTGTCCCACCTCCTGAGTGGACAGAAACTCAAAAGAAGCAAAGAAGTGCAGATGCTAAAGCCATGAACATATTGGCTCAAACTATGTCTGATGACATATTTCAAAAAGTGGTTGAATGTACTTCAGTTAGAGAAATTTGGATTTCACTAAATAACATTGTTGCAGGTTCTGCAGATGAAAGAAAAGACAGAAGATCACACTTGATCTCTCTGTATGAAAACTTCAAGAAAGGAGACACAGAGACAGTGGCTGACATGTACAACAGACTCAGTCTCATAATTAATGAGTTGAAATCTCTAGACAAACTGATTTCTATCACTGAAATAAATGATAAGATTCTAATGTGCTTCCCCAGCACATGGGATTCTAGAATCTGGCCAATCAAGGAAGCCAGAAGTCTGAATGAGATTACCACTGAAGCTTTGTTAGGCAAACTCAAATCTTATGAGCAGCTCATCAAGTCCAGGGAAGCTGAATCATCCACTACATCTCCAGCAACAAAGAAAGAAAAGAGCATAGCTTTCAAAGCAGCTGATGCAGAAGAAGAAAAGACTCCACAAGATGAGGAGTTTATGAGTCTCTTAGCCAAGAGATTCTACAAAATGGCCAAGAAGGACTTCAGAAAGAAGGAGTCCAGATCAAGAGAAAAGCAAAGGTATGACAAATCAACTCCTAAAGAAGTTATTTGTTATGGTTGCAGGAAACCTGGACACTACCTGACAGAATGTTCAGAAGAGAAAAAGAAAGAAAAGAAAAAGGAGAAAGAAGAGAAAAGAAGCTCCAACAAATCTTCCTCACACAAGCACAAAAAAAGGGAAGAGGATTCATTGCAGAATCCTGGAGTGAAACCATATCTGAACCATCATCCAGTTCATCTGATGATAATGAAGAAAAATCAAATGAAAGTGACAAATGTCTGATGGCAATATATGACTCAGGCACTGAGTCAGGATATGCTTCCTCATCCAGCTCCAGTGATGATGAAGAAGAGAGAACATTCTGCATGATGGCTATCAATGCCTCAGGACACAATTCTGATAAGGAAAAATCAGACTCTGAAGCAGAAGATGATGCAGATCAGGTATTATCTCATTTTGATTTTACTTCAGTTGAATTCAAGGCTGAATTCAAAGTTTTTTTTTAGGCTGAATTCAAAGTTCTTTGCTTAGACTTATTAAAATCTGAGAAAGAAATAATCTCACTCAGAAATAAGCTAGTGGTCATGAAAATTATAAGTGAAGAAAATATAAACCTTAAAAAGGATTTGGCTGCCTCCAGGGAACAGATTGTTCTCATTGAGAACAAGTTGTCTGAAGCCAAAAAGTTTGAAGAATCCCTAAATGGGAGAAGCATCAAGCGGATGGACATAACAAGCACGATTAATGCTACACTTAATAGCAAACTAGGCTTGGGTGCCTCATCAAGTGAGCCACATCTAGTTAAGAAGAATATATTATCTACACCCATAAAATTCATATCTGCTAAAGTCAAAGAGGTTGTAGAAGCAAATAAAGTCATTTCAAGCAAGTCTGTTAAGAATAAGAGAATTCAGAAGAATTCGTCGAACGGAGCTCGACAAAAAGATTCAAATTTGTCGAACCGAGATCGACGAAAACTGAATACAGATTTTCAGTATAATTATTACATGGATGGCGCTCGACGAAATCATATAAATTCGTCGAACGACGGTCGACGAATTTACCCAAATTTGTCGAACAAAAACTATACACAGAATTTCAGGAATTCTAATTCTAAACACACTAAAAATCCTTTTACTGAATGGATTATACCTCCAACGAGATATCATCCACAAGGCTACAAGGATCAGCCTGAAATGTCCTTTATTTCTGAATATTGTGGACAAACAAAAGGACCCAAGGTAGTCTGGGTCAAAAACAACTAGTTTATTTTTCTGTCTTTGCAAGCACACATCTGTCCAAGGATAAAAGAATATTGGTACTTTGATATTGGATGCTCAAAGCATATGACAGGAAACAAGGCCAACCTGAGCAACTATAAGGCAAAGCTTGGACCCAAAGTTGTCTTTGGAGACTCCAACTGTGGACAGACAAAAGGGTATGGACAAGTCAAAGTTGGAGTAGTCACATTCAAAGAAGTATAATATGTGAAAGGTCTCAAGCACAACCTCATCAGCATAAGTCAGTTATGTGATGAAGGTTATCAGGTAACCTTTAACCCTTCCCAATGTCTTATTACCAATAATAAAAATAAAAATGTATTATCTGGTATTAGACAAGGAAACATTTATCTTGTCAATTTTGACTCTACCAATACTGACATCTGTCTATTTAATTCAATAAGTAAGACAAATGAACTATGGCATAAAAGGCTAGGACACATTAACCTTAGAACTATCTCTAAGCTTTCTAAGGACAATCTTGTCAGAGAACTTCCTTCTGGTTCATACAAGAAGTGAAAGTGCACAGTTAACCTCACTAGAATTCTCTAGAGGGGGTGAATAGAGATTTAAAAATACTTTGTGTTATAGGTGTGTGTGTAATAATCACAGATTTAGGCTTCCCACACACCAACAAGAATTAAGCAAGTAAAGAAGAAAAATGACAACAAGAAAATCACAACACAACACAAGGAAATATAGTGGTTCCCCAAACATTGGGTAGTCCACTCTTCTACCCCCTTGGTAGGAATTCACTAACTTGCACTGAGTCTTTTGATAAGGAGACTCTTTGAACCAGACTGAGTCTTTTGAT
This sequence comes from Dactylorhiza incarnata, assembly GCA_033032865.1. Classification (NCBI taxonomy): domain Eukaryota; kingdom Viridiplantae; phylum Streptophyta; class Magnoliopsida; order Asparagales; family Orchidaceae; genus Dactylorhiza; species Dactylorhiza incarnata. Next base: position 18,099,955 of record JAWHQI010000024.1, read on the forward strand.
AAGGAGACTCTTAGAATCAAACTGAGTCTTTTGGTAAGGAGACTCTTAGAACCACTACAACTGAATTTTTTGAAGAGAGATTCTAAAAACTCTTTTACACGGTTTAAAAGTGAAATAAGAAAGAGAAGAAGAAGTAAAACAAGTAGGAGAATAGAAGACAATATATATAAGAAGAAATCTTCTTCCTAGCAAGAAGATTAGAAGCACAAGTATAGTGAATATGATCTCTCTTCTATAGTGAGAAGGAGATTTGTAAGCTTTTCTCTCTTTTGTGAGAGCTTTCAGAATTTGCAGCAGAATGGCTTCAGAAGAAGGAGAAGATGAAGGCTTTTCTTTTGCTGCAGCACAATATCTCTTTTCCCAACTTTCTCACTCTTCACTTGGGAGCTCTTCCTCTTATTCAAATGTATATGGTGGATCACTTGTTCTTATTCTCTGCCGACCTCCTTCTTATTTATAGCTCTGTTTAAAATATATTGCTAAAGGAGAATAATTAATTATCAGACAGTGAATTAGAAAGAGATAAGAGTTTCCATAATTAATATTTATATAGAAGGAAATGAATTCATTCTGATTTCAAATAATATCCATAATAGTCTTAATCAAATTAGCCAAGAATCAAATAGAAGGAAAGGCTGATTCAGAACGGCTATAAAAGAATAATATCATTCCATATAAATCAGATCTACAAAAAGAAGGAAAGAGATCTGGCGTGTTTTTGAATTACTTATGGATATCGACGTGCGTCGATTACTATTCGACGTAAACATCGATTTCATCCTGGCTGGACGTCGAGAGGAGAATAAGGAAGGTGCGTCGACTTTATCACATGCGTCGACTAGAAGTCAGAGGTACGTCGACTAAGATTACGTTGAATTCTTCTAAGAGTTACTTCGACTCATTCTGAGAGAAACGTCGACTATATTTCGACGTTGCGTCGAATACTATTCGATGCATATTTACTTAGCCTAATTTTTCATACTTAGAATTTATATTCTTCTTAATTCTAGGGGTTAAGATAAATCATTTCCCCAACAATCTCCCCCTATTTGTCTTAACCCTATTTAGAGAGAAATTGTATCAGTATTTAATCATCATAGCAAAGCATTTATATAGAGAAGAAATATGCTAAGTAATCAGAAGAAGATAGAATAAGAAATTGTCTTTCACAAGATTTAAACTAGAAACTTCTTGTTGTACATCAAATTGACAAAGGCAGAATAAAGTTTTCTAGATAAGTTTTCAATAGCATCAAAAATATAGCCCCTGGATCTATCTGGATGCTCCTGGACATTTCTGATGATTGTGTGCAATTTCTCCAGGACTTTGTCAGCATCAGGGAGAGTGTCATTTAGAGAATAGCCCTTGCTGATGATGATTGCTGCCTTTTCATCAATCATCTCAATTGTAATATTTTAAGGTTTCTTTTGAGTAGGCTTGGGCTCAGGTGGTCCTTTGTTGTCAACCTTTGGCCTATATTTTCTCTTTTCTGATTGTTGTTTCTCAGGGATCTCAGTCATCTTTCCTCTCCCTTTCCAGGGTGAGTCATGCCATTTGTCTAATCTTGCAGGTCTTTTGGGCTTCTTATAGGGAATGTAAGTATCTTCAGCACACCCTACACCCCTCTTGTGTTTTTGTCCCTTTTCTAGGATGAGTCCTGCCTGAGGATTTTTCTTTTGATAAGCTTCAACATCAAATAGTTTCTTTGGAAGTTTGATGGAAGATTTTGCAAGGATCTGTTCTTTAGTCATCCCCTTTTTGATCTTTTCCAACCAGACATTTCTCTTATTTTCTACTTCTTTCATAGCTGCTTCATATTCATACAGCTCTCTTTCTCTTATTTCTTCATGCAACTTTTCCATGTCAGGATCATGGTACTCCTTTATAGGACTGTTAGGAGTGATATTAGGCATTTTTCAAACCTCTTTATCTCCTCAACAGCCTTTCTATATTTCTTTTCCTTTGCATACTCTTTTCTTTCTTCTTTGGAAAATTTTTGCCAATGAGGGATGGCTTCACTTCTTCTTTTCATTTGTTCTCTTGGTTTTCCTTAGATAGTTTTTGTGGAGGTAGAGGTAGTAGAGGAGGTAGAGATAGAGGTTGAAGTGGTGGAAGAGGCAGAGGTGGAGATGTAGTTTTCTCTTTAGAAGGTGAAGGTGGAGAAGGGACTTTTGTAGGAGGGGAACAGCAGGCAAAATGTCCTCTGGAGGAATATCCTCAATTAAGGGTGTCTTGAGTTTAATGTAGCTGGCAGAGAAGCCAGAAGAATGATGTTGATATTCTTCCTCACACAGGGGTGCCTCAATCCAAACTAGCCATTTTAGGCCATCAGAACAAGCTATTTCTTCCTCCCCCTGGACTTCTATATTCTGTACTGCAACAGTCTCCCCCTGAACATGTGGGGCATCAATTTTGAATGCTGAATCCACAGCATGATCTCCTTCTGTATGATAGGATGAGGATTCACCAAGGTGTTTGTTGAAAGTGTAGTCTGCATCTGAGAATCCTATTAATTCAAAATTTGTTTCTGCTGAGTACCACAGACCTAGTTCAGGTGTGCCCTTTAGGTATCTAAGAATCCTTTTTACAGAGGTGAGATGGGATTCTTTTGGATCAACCTGAAATCTAGCACATATGCAGGTTGCAAAAATAATGTCAGGTCTGCTAGCTGTTAGATAGAGAAGGGATCCTATGATTGCCCTATATGTCTTTTGATCTACTGATTTTCCCTTATCATCCTTTTCTATAATGGCATTAGTTGCCATAGGTGTTTTCATGGTAGAGGCTGATTCCATACCAAACTTTTTGATTAATTCTTTAGTGTATTTAGATTGTGAGATAAAGATTCCCTCACTGCTTTGTTTCACTTGTTGCCCTAAGAAATAAGAGAGTTCTCCCATACTGCTCATTTCAAATTTTGATTGCATTAGATTAGCAAATCTTTGACAAAGTTTGGGATGAGTTGAGCTAAAGATGATGTCATCTACATAGATTTGAACAAGAAGGAGTTGATTTTTATGGGTTCTAGTAAAGAGTGTTTTATCTACTTTTCCTCTTTCAAAAGAATTTTCTAAAAGGAAGTTGGAGAGAGTTTCATACCAAGCTCTAGGTGCTTGCTTAAGACCATAAAGTGCTTTCTTAAGTCTATAAACAAATTTAGGTGAGGAGGGATTGACAAAACCTGGTGGTTGCTCTACATACACCTCTTCTTGAAGGTCTCCATCTGGTAGTTTCATCTTCATGAAGGCTGCATAGGCAAGAAAGAGTCTGATTGCTTCCAATCTAGCTATTGGAGCAAAGGTTTGATTGTAGTCTATTCCTTCTTCTTGTTTGTATCCTTGTGCTACAAGTCTTGCCTTATTCCTGACAATTACTCCAGTGGAATCTAGTTTGTTTCTGTATACCCATTTTGTACCAATAACTGGGTAGTTTCTTGGTCTCTCAACTAAGTTCCACACTTTGTTTCTCTCAAATTGGCTTAGTTCTTCTTGCATGGCTATAATCCAGTGAGGATCACAATTTGCTTCCTCAAACTTCTTTGGTTCAACTTGAGATAAGAAGCATTGGAGCATCATCCCATTAGAGACTTGGTGTCTTGTTCTTACCCCAGTATTGGGGTCTCCAATTACTTGGGATTGTGGATGATTTTTCATATTGATCCCTGTCCTGCTTGGATTTGTCAGATGCTCTTCTTCCTCATTAACAATGGGATCATTGTCCACCTGTTCTTCCTGAACCATGTTCTCTTGTGGGAGTTGGTTTTGATTGCTCTTCTCTGGTCCTTCTTCATGCTCTTGTTCAGACTCCTCACTTGGTTCCTGTAGCAGGTTTTCTTTCCCAGTGTCTTTGTTTTCTAAAGTCAGTTGTTCAAGTTGAGTCTCTATGCTGCTATTTTCCTGTGGAAAAGGATTGGTGGAAGTTTCCTCCCCCTTAAACAGCATGTTAGTTTCATCAAATATAATGTGCATAGATTCTTCAATTCTGAGAGTTCTCCTGTTATAGCATCTATAAGCTTTGCTAGATGATGAGTACCCAAGAAATATTCCATCATCGGACTTCTTGTCAAACTTGGCAAGATGATCTTTCCCATTATTTAAGATAAAGCAGGCACATCCAAATATTTTAAAGTATTTAACAATGGGTGTTTTTCCCTTCAGGAGCTCATATGGAGTTTTTGACTTAGTTTTGTGTATGAGGCTTCTATTTAGAACATAGTTTGCAGTGTTGACTGCTTCAGCCCAGAAGGTTTTTGGTAATCCTGACATGTGCATGGAGCATCCACTGTCCAAGTACCACACCAGCCTGGAGATGTGATACATCTGCACATAAAATTTTAAACATTAGTTTGGACCTTCCTAAGCTGGGGTCCTTTCCTCCCATCAGTGGCAGGTTTGATGAAAGAATAAGAGGGTTTTTCAGAATATCCTTCCTCCTTTAGGGGTATTGGCTTATCATACCAATTGTCTTTGGTAATGTTGCAGAAGTGGTGTTCATAATAAAAGGAAATGGATTGAGAAGACTTTTTGGAAGAGGAGACATTTTTGTTAGATTGGTTGCGTCGATATGCATTCGACGTATGTTTAAAGTTGCGTCGAGTGGAAGTCGATGCTTCCTTCATTCTGTGGTTACTTCTAGTCAAAGCATAGGAGAGATTGCGTCGATTGGGAGTCGACGTATTTTGGTGTCTGCATTGATTAGAAATCGATGCATTATTTGAGTTGCGTTGAGTAGAATTCGACGCACGTCGATAATAATTCGACGCAAGTTTGTTTCTTTTCTGAGGATATTTTCCTAGGATTCCTTCATACATAGTGGGACTATTTTTGTTAAACACAGTGGTTGTTTCTGAATTTTCTTGTGATCTTTCTCCTGTCAAATGATTTTCCCTAGTGAAGTGAATAGGATGTCTCCAGACAGATTTGCTGGGTGATTGGGGTTTGGGTTCAGTGTTATATTCAAGTTGTCTAAATCTATCAGTGAGATTGTTAGAGATATTCTTGAGCTTCTGACTTCTACCATTTAGAGAGTCTTCAAAAGCTTTTGCCTTTGCTAGCTCATTTCTTAGTGCTTGATTTTCAGTATTGATTTTATTTAGTTATTCCTCTGAGAGTCCTAGACTGAGCTCATAGCTTTTATGTTGTGTATTTGTTTGTTTGAGATTGTTTAGATCATTTCTTAGTTCCTTTACTTCTTTCTCAGATTTGACTAGATCTAAACAGAGTTCTTTGAAACTATTTTTGAAATCAGTGGAAGAGAAATCTATATCCTCAAATATATTTACCAGAGATGTATCTTCAGGCTTTTCAGTAGCCATTAAGCAGGTTTCCTCTTGCTTAGCCTTTTCCTGACCATCTTCAGATGAGGTACTCACTTCAGATTCTGAATCACTCCATGATTGAGCAATGAATCCTTTCTCTTTCTTCTTCTTCTTCTTTAGATCTATTCTTTTCAGATCTTTCTTATTGCTGATCTCTTTAGGACATTCAGGTGCAATGTGTCCAGGTTCCCTGCAAGAGTAACATATAATCTCTTTATTAGGAGTTTTGTCATACCTGGTTCTTGAGTCTCTCCTTCTGGATCCTTCTGTTTTGATCCACTTCTTGAACCTTCTGGCCAGTAGATTGATCAGCTCTTCATCATTTGTAGAGGGTTCTCCTTCAGTAGCCTTCAAAGCAATGCTCTTTTCTTTTGAGAGTGGAGAAGCCTTTTCTTTCTCTTCTTTCTCAGCTCTTGTTTTCAGCAGCTGTTCATAAGATCTTAATTTACCCAACAGGACATCTGTTGAGATTTATTTTTGACTTCTGGAGTCTTTAATTGGCCAGATTCTTGAATCCCAAGAGCTAGGGAAGCAAGTCAGCAATTTGTCATTTATCTCAGTGAGAGATATGTCCTTCTCAAGTGTTTTTAGGTCATTTATTATGAGGCTGAATCTGGCATACATGTCAGCAACACTTTCATTTTCTTTCTTCTGGAAGTTTTCATATTGAGAGATAAGTAATGCCTTTTTATCCTTCCTCTCATCAGCACTCCCTTCTACCATTTTGTTGAGAGCTTCCCATATTTCCTTAGCTGACTCATATTCAGCAATCTTTTGGAAGATTTCATCTGAGAGAGTTGAGACAAGGATATTCATAGCCTTGGCATCACATGCTTGAGCTTTCTTTTCTTCATCTGTCCATTCAGCCTTTGGAGCAAGTGTTTGTGTGTCCTTTCCACTTGAGTCCTTCTTGAATGGCTTGGGAGGACCTGTCATGATAACATCAAATAATTCTCCATCAATAGAGTTTAGATAAATTTTAATTCTTGTTTTCCAAAGTGCAAACTTTTCAAGGTTGCAAATTGGTGGTCTGGTGGAAGCATAATATTTGATTTGTGCCATGTGAAAAATATTTTTAGAAATATATATATAAGTATAAAAGAGGTAGGATCTTTTTGATCGAGGAGCTAACCTTTTTAGATCAACCTATCTCTGATACCAATTGAAAGTGCACAGTTAACCTCACTAGAATTCTCTAGAGGGGGGAGAATAGAGATTTAAAAATACTTTGTGCTATTATATATATATATATATATATATATATATGTAATAATCACATATTTAGGCTTCCCACACACCAACAAGAATTAAGCAAGTAAAGAAGAAAAATGACAACAAGAAAATCACAGCACAACACAAGGAAATATAGTGGTTCCCCAAACTTTGGGTAGTCCACTCTTCTACCCCCTTGGTAGGAATTCACTAACTTGCACTGAGTCTTTTGATAAGGAGACTCTTAGAACCAGACTGAGTCTTTTTATAAGGAGACTCTTAGAACCAAACTGAGTATTTTGGTAAGGAGACTCTTAGAACCAGTACAACTGAATTTTTTGAAGAGAGATTCTAAGAACTCTTTTACACAGTTTAAAAGTGAAATAAGAAAGAGAAGAAGAAGTAAAACAAGTAGGAGAATAGAAGACAATATATATAAGAAGGAATCTTCTTCCTAGCAAGAAGATTAGAAGCACAAGTATAGTGAATATGATCTCTCTTCTATAGTGAGAAGGAGATTTGTAAGCTTTTCTCTCTTTTGTGAGAGCTTTCAAAATTTGCAGCAGAATGGCTTCAGAAGAAGGAGAAGATGAAGGCTTTTTCTTTTGCTGCAACACACTTTCTCTTTTCTCAACTTTCTCACTCTTCACTTGGGAGCTCTTCCTCTTATTCAAATTTATATGGTGGATCACTTGTTCTTATTCTCTGCCGACCTCCTTCTTATTTATAGCTCTGTTTAAAATATATTGCTAAAGGAGAATAATTAATTAGCAGACAGGGAATTAGAAAGAGATAAGAGTTTCCATAATTAATATTTCTGTAGAAGGAAATGAATTCATTCTGATTTCAAATAATATCCATAATAGTCTTAATCAAATTAGCCAAGAATCAAATAGAAGGAAAGGCTGATTCAGAATGGCTATAAAAGAATAAGATCATTCCATATAAATCAGATCTACAGAAAGAAGGAAAGAGATCTGGCGTGTTTTTGAATTACTTATGGATATCGACGTGCGTCGATTACTATTCGACGTAAACGTCGATTTCATCCTGGCTGGACGTTGAGAGGAGAATAAGGAAGGTGCGTCAACTAAGATGCGTCGGCTTTATCACATGCGTCGACTAGAAGTCAGAGGTACGTCGACTAAGATTACGTCAAATTCTTCTAAGAGTTTCTTCGACTCATTCTGAGAGAAACGTCGACTATATTTCGACGTTGCGTCGAATACTATTCGACGCATATTTACTTAGCCTAATTTTTCATACTTAGAATTTATATTCTTCTTAATTCTAGGGGTTAAGATAAATCATTTCCCCAACAAGAAGGAAGGACTTTGCAGGGCTTGTCAGTTTGGTAAGCAGTCTAGAAGTAGTTTCAAATCTTTATCCAAGAGTAATTCACCTAGGATTCTATATTTATTGCATTTAGATCTCCTTGGACCTACTGCTATACAGAGCTTAGGAGGGAAGCATTATTCTTTAGTTATTGTAGATGACTTCTCATGATTCACTTTGGTGTTTTTTCTTAGAAACAAGTCTGACACTTTCAAAGTTCTAACAGACTTTCTTAGGTCCATCAAGACTGAGTACTCTACTTTAGTTGCATTGATCAGAAGTGATCATGGTACTGAGTTTGAGTCTCTTCTGATGAGATAATTCTGTGGAAAAGAAGGGATCATGCAGTGTTTCTCTGCTCCTAGAAGCCCTCAACAAAATGGGGTAGCTGAAAGGAAAAATAGAACATTAATTGAATCAGCAACTACATTGCTTGCTGATGCTCATTTGCCACTCTCCTTTTGGGCAGTGGCAGTGAACACAGCAAATTATGTGTTGAATAGAAGCCTGATACATAAACTTAAGGGTAAGACTCCCTATGAACTACTCAAGAATAAAAAGCCTAAGGTTAGCTATTTTAAGATTTTTGGTTGTAAATGCTATGTGCATAACAATGATAAGAAATATCTAAGGAAGTTTGAAGCTAAGGCAGCTGAAGGCATATTCCTTGGATACTCTCTATCTAGTAAGGCATATAGAATCTACAACAAATCTACTCTTAAAATAGAGGAGTCCATGCATGTTTCTTTTGATGAAACTAACCTATTGAATGAGGAGAGGAATACCACCTCTACCATAAATACCTTGCAGGTATCAGATTTATGTGGAGAACTAAGTGAGCTAAATCTAGAGAAAAGAGATTCTTCACCTCCAACAACTCAAACACTTGAAGATAGTGAAGAAGAAGATCATCCAGAAGATCTTGCTGACAAATCAATCCAAATGACAGCTGATCAAATTCCTCAAGAAAATATCATTGTTGAACCAACTCCAACTGTTGACCACATCACTGTTAGAGATCATCCAATATCACAAGTGATTGGTGATATTTCAGCAGGTGTGCAAACAAGGAATCAAGTAAATCAGAACATGATGCACACATGTTTTCTCTCTCAGATTGAACCTCAATCTCTACAAGATGCAGAACAAGATCCCAACTGTATCATTGCTATGCAAGAGGAACTCAATCAGTTTGAGACAAACAAAGTATGGGATTTGGTTCCTAGACCAAAAGAGCATCTAGTGATTGGCACCAAATGGGTCTTCAGGAACAAGCTAGATGAACAAGGCAACATTGTGAGAAATAAAGCAAGACTGGTAGCTCAAGGATATTCACAGGAAGAAGGCATTGATTATGATTAGACCTTTGCTCCTATTGCAAGACTTGAAGCAATCAGAATTTTTCTTGCATTTGCTGCATACAAGAAGTTCAAAGTATTTCAAATGGATATGAAGAGTGCATTCTTAAATGGAGAAATCAAAGAAGAAGTCTATGTGGAACAACCACCAGGTTTCATCTCTCCAACTCAACCCTCTTTTGTATTTAAGCTTAAGAAAGCTCTTTATGGTCTCAAACAAGCTCCTAGAGCATGGTATGAGACTTTAGCTAGTTTTTTTTTGGAAAACAATTTCTGTAGGGGCTTAGTAGATAAAACCCTATTTTTTAAGATTCATAAAAATAAAACATTGCTAGTTCAAATATATGTAGATGACATTATTTTTGGATCTACTGATTCAAATTTGTGCAAAAGATTTTCAAATCTAATGTAATCTAAATTTGAAATGAGTAGTATGGGTGAGTTATCATACTTCCTTGGTCTTCAAGTGAAGCAAACTCCAAATGGAATCTTCATATCCCAATCTAAGTATGCTAAGGAATTAGTGAAAAGATTTGGTATGTATGATTCTTCCACCATGAAAACACCCATGCCCTCAAATGCTGTTGTTGATAATGATGAATCAGGGAAACCTATTGATTCAAAAGTATATAGAGCAATTGTTGGCTCACTACTTTATTTAAAAGCTAGTTGACCTGACATAATGTTTGTTACATGTATTTGTGCTAGGTTTCAAGTTAACCCCAAAGAATCTCACTTAATTTAATTAAAAAGGATTTTGAGATATATAAAGGGTTGCCCTAATCTAGGACTTTGGTATCCAACAGCATCTGAATTTGAATTAACTGGATTCTTAGATTCAGATTATGCTGGATGCAGAGTAGACAGGAAAAGCACATCAGGAACTTGTCAGTTTCTTGGTGATAGGCTTGTGTCTTGGTTTTGTAAAAAGCAGACATCTATGTCTATATCAACAGTTGAAGCTGAATACATGGTTGCTGGCAGTTGCTGCTCACAGATGTTGTGGATACAAAATCAACTTCTAGACTATGGTGTCAACTTAAATAATTCAACTATATTTTGTGACAATACTAGTGCAATATCTATAGCACAAAATCCAGTTCTCCATAGTAGGACTAAACACATAGAAATTAGGCACCACTTCCTTAGGTATAATGTGGATAAAAATAAAATTTGCCTACAATTTATTTCTACTGATTTACAAAGAGCTGACATTTTCATTAAGCCATTGGATGAAAAGAAGCATATCTTCTTTATAAATCAATTAGGAATGATATATGGAGATTCAATCTGTTAAAAAAATTAACATTTCTATTTATCCCCAAAATTCGTCGAACGGAGGACGACAAATTTGTATCATTTGTCGAACGGTGGTCGATGAAACCTTATATCTTCATAATCGATAAAGAAAATTTCACCTGTCGAACGGTGGTCGACGGAAAAGATATTTTTGTCGAACGGCGTCAGACGGAGACCTAAAGTCTTTTCGACTTCTGTTTTTATTAGGTTTTTGTCGAACCCCACTCCTCAAATGCGCCCCCTTCTCCCGTCTATATAATCTCTAATTTATTTCTTAATAGATCACGCCTACAGAAATCATTTCCCTCCAGTTCCCCTCTGCACTTGATCTTTCTCTCTTGTAGGTACAAATGGTGATTTCGCAAGCCGCGCTCTACTCGATGAAGTTCGATGCCGGGTTTGACATCGACATGGAATCTTTAGCTCAATCTGACCAAGTCTTCAAAGATATCCTTCAACTCTGAAGAGCAGCAGTTAAAGAAGTTAATGAGCATGAGGATAAAGCTGCACACAGCAGAGATTAAGGAATGGTGTTTCACGGCTAAGCCAGATGATGAAAGTCTAACAGGAACCATCTCAGGACAGCAGGTCTCTCTTACCCCTACCATTCTCACTGAGGTTTTTGGTTTTGTGAATGGTGATGATGAATTAGAACTAAGTTCTGTTGAAAATGGTGAAACATTAATTAAAATGGGTCATTCTACTGGAAACCCTAATCATCTGCTTAAGAAAAACTTATCTTTGGAATATAAGTTTCTTTCTGATATTGTTGGAAATGTGTTGTTAGGGAAAACAACAGGTCATGATTATATTAATAGGCACCAATTTATGTTGATGGTGGCCTTAATGGAAAAGAAGAAAGTAAACTGGGGATCAATCCTCTTTGGATTGACTAAGAAGAAGATTTCTAAGGAAAATGTTTGTTTTGGAAGAATTATTGGAATTGTATTGCAGGAAAGACACCAAGACCTTCTAGTCTCTCCCAAGGTGACCATTAATGCTAGCAAGAAGCTGACCAAAGCTCTCTTTGCTAAATGGGACAGGGTGTTTACCAAGAAGAACCCAGGAGCAGCTACACAGAAGAAAACTTCTGAAGGCACAAGGACTGATCCAGTCACTCCCTCAACCCTTCTAGAAGCTCCTTCTCCTCCTCCTCTTGTTTCTTCTCCTCTTATCCCATCTCCACCTCAGAACATTTCCCATGCACAATCTCCACCTCCAAATTCTCCCATACTCATTGATGACATTCCATCCTCATCTACTCTTCTACCTCCTCATAATTCTCCACCTCCATCTCCCATGCATGATGACCATCATTCACCTATCCATCACTCTTGCCCTATTCATTCTGACATTCCTCAACAACATGCAAATGTTGCAAACATCTTTGTACCAACCTCCATTCCATCCACTTCTCAACCATCTTCATCTCATCAACCTGAAATGCTATTTCTACATTTCCAAACTGTTGCAGATCTAATTCTTGACTATATTCTTCCCAAGATAGATCAAATCCTGGATGCAAAACTTGCTCCAGTCCATAACATTCTCTCTACTCTTGAATCCACCTTGGATGCAAAAATTGCTCCAATTCTTCAAGCAATTTCTGAGCTATCTTCTACTATATCTTCAATTCCTTCCTCTTTTTCTGTCCCTTCTTCTAGGGGCCTAGATTCAGGTCTCCCTGAAGCTAGGCAGGGGGAGATGCCTTATGAAGAAGCTCCAGAAGCTCCAATTTCAGAGGCCACAGTTTTTGTTGAAGATAAAGATACAGTTGTTATTGAAGAAACAATTCAAATTTCTGATTTAGAAATGTTTGATTTGGTTGAAGCATCTGGAATACCAGTCATCGAAGAGACAAATAATATCTACATTCATTCTTCTTTAGATATTACTCATTTGTTGTCTAAGTTCAATCCCATTTACTTAGTTCTGCCAAAATATCAAGATTATTCTAGAGCAATTGTTCCTTACACTGCTCCAATTGATAAAGTTTAGCTTAAAAAGATTATCAGCAGTTTTGCAGTTCAAAGAGCAGATCCAGTTCATGTTTCAGTTCCAGTTCAAAGTCATGCAAGTGAATCAGTTGAAATTTCAGAAGAAATTATCAATAGTTTTGAATTCCCAACTTTTGTCTTTGATGAATCACCAATTCCAGATTTTGATGAAATTTGGAAAGCAGAGGATGAAGCTTATGAAGCTGAAGAGCAAAGAATCAAAGCTCTTAAAATGGTCAATGATTTATATGATAATTCAATTCCTTCTTCTGATTCTGATGAAGAAGATAATGAAAGTGATTCTGATAATACTTTATCAAGGAAGGGAAAGTGATAACTCTATTTTTATCATAGTTTTTAGTTAGTTTTTAATTTAATAATCAACCAATTTTCATTTTAATTATTAGAATATTCTCCTTAATTTCATTATTTTACCTTTTCAGGAAAATCTGGGCTGCTGATAGCATTTCTGGGCTAACAGTGTTATTCAGGAGAAAAATTGAGCCTGTTCTGAGATTTTGTCAAGTACACGCCCCACTGTCACGGGCGTGACCAATGGGCGTGACCATTGTCACGGGCCGTGGCCCCTTCTGCACTAGGAGATCTGCCACGTCGGATTAATATTACACGCCCAAAGGTCACGGGCGTGACCTTGGGGCGTGACCTGCAGTCATGGGCGTGACAGCCGTTGCCGAAGCCATCGCAAGCCACGTCGGATTATTATTACACGCCCCCAAGTCACGGGCGTGACTAAGGGGCATGGCCTCTTCTAAACTGCCAAATTAACTCCAGCTCAGGCCGTTTCCCACCGTTTGCAGATCAAGCTAAGACACGCCCTACGGTCCCGGGCGTGACCTAAGGGCGTGACCAACAGATTTATGAATTTTGGCGGTTTCCTCCCGAACGTTCCCGGGTATTCAAGACAGCGTTTTTGTGCCTTACACACCCTAGGTCACGGGCGTGACCTAGGGGCGTGTCTCCCCAACAATTTCAACTATAAATTGATGCCTTGTCCAGATGCCATGGAAGAGGATTTTGGAGTCCAATTGCTGTAATCCTGCACCTTTTTATTGTAATTTCTAGTAGTTATTTCTAAATTTTGTTTCAAGTTGTAGTTCTCGTTAAAGCTATTTCAATTTAAGTACTCTTTATTTTATCAATCATGTGTCTTTTCCTTATCATATGTATTTCCTCCATCATGATGAGTAGCTAAATTCCAATTAGCACTTGATCATGATGAACTTTGGAATAAAATAAACATTGTTTTGTTCTTATAAAAATTAGCAAGCTCTCTATATTATTTCGCTTCGATTTATCTTTGATTCTAATTGCGTCGAATCCATATGTCGCGAATATGTTTTTCGATCTAAGATTCGTATTCTAGTGATCGAGAGATCCATGCAAACGAGGAGATCACTCAAAGATAAAAAGAATTTCATACACTCCTCGAGAGAGGGTGATTTAAATCTTCCGGACCGGAATCAAATTCAGTAGAGGGGTTCACCGCCTAAAGCAAGCTTAGGGGTTTCGACTGGCCGAGAGGTCTTAATCGATCAACCTAAGGTTAGTTGATAGTTCTCTCGAGAGAGGTTCTATCATACTTTGGGAACCTCCACGGTCGAAGTTTATAATTTAGAAGTTTGCAATTTATCCATTTAAGAAGTTTATTTTAGTCCAAAGGGATTCTAGATCAAGTGCTAGCTTTCTAATCATCAATTTTCTCTTTAGTCCAAGTCTTCTTTTTACTTCACTTTTCAAACCAAAAATTTCCGTTAGATAAAATAACAGCTCTACTTTGTGAGTACAAGTACTCGACAGCCCCGAGTCTCATACGACACTTGATCCTATACTTTAAAACGATAGGTATACTTGCCTTATCGGTTTATTGTTGGAATTGCGCTCCAGCAAAAGCAATACAAAGAAATTATTCATCAAGTTTTTGGCGCCGTTGCCGGGGAGTTATTTTATGTCGATATTTTGAAAGCATGGTTCTGTTAATTTTATCATTTTTTTTCTCTTTCTTTCGTTTTTTCTCTTTTATGTATGACCCAAAGGAATCCGTCAGATCTTCTTGAATTGGATCCGGAAATCGAGCAAACCATTCAGCGACGCTTAAGATTCCAACGGCCAAATTCTCAAGATCCGATTGAGGAATCCGTAGGTGACACTTCCTTTCCGAATACTTTTTCCTCTTCTTCTTCTTCTTCTTATTCTTCCTCTTCTACTTCTTCTAATACGGGTGATCCAAATCCGGATAAGGTCGCGCAACGGACTATGTCCTATTATGCCCGGCCTAATCTGGAGGATACCACTTCTAGTATTGTTCGCCCCGCTATAGCGAGACGTTCATTAGTCTCGTATTGCCCGAGTCGGGGGGAAGGATTATCTTTCTCGGTGGCTAGAACTCGCCCCAAGCAATTCTCGAAGCATGGGTATACGGTTAGTCAATTGCGTGAATGTGATATAGGCCATCACTTTGGCCCGGTTGAGCCTTTGTGCCCACTCCTATCGCTTTATCCTCGTTAGCCCAGTTGTGCCTACCCGTTCTTTGATTCAGCCCCACTGTTGTCTCACCAAAGCCTAAATGCCAATCCTAGTCGCACACCCAAATCTGAGCTTTAGCTGTTTATTATTTTCATGAGTTGGGTTGTTGATTTGGTGATATGTTTGTGAAGATGTGGATGTGTTTTATTGTTTAGCTGCTGAAAATGATAAGAAAAGAAAAGAAGAAAATGAGAGAAAGAAAAGAAGTGAAAAGAAAAGAAAAAGATATGAGCTTTAATGAAAAATCTGTGTAAAAATATATGTTTGGGAGTAGGCAGTGCACACACCCATGTTGTTAAGTCTAAGTATGGGGGTGTGGTGCATCCGCGTGTTTTTTTGGCTACTTGGATAGTGTTATGCATTTGCTCATTTGGGTTTTTGTGTTCTAAGCCTTCATGTTTATATTTGTTTACCTCACCTAAACCCAAGCCTCATCTAAAACCTTAAGTCCTATTGATTCACGCATTTGAGTCAAACCAGTGCCGTGGAGAGAGTGCAAACGGGCAAGCTTATGGTCACCGACATTGATGGATTTCAATGGAGTTGTCCCAAGCCCCGATCTTTGGCAATGCTCGCCTCAGCGTTCAGTTTACTTTCTTCCTATGTACGACCTTATGATTCACCGTGATTCACTTTTTGAGTAAATGTAATATATAAATACGCCCCTAAGAAAAGTATAAACTAATATGTATAATTAGAAATTTTGTCTACTGTACTTCTACGCACATGAGCATGCGACTTCGCATGGTACTCCGCTTGATAATTTCTTCGCCAGCTTATGTTTTTCCTGTCCGCGAGAGATGGTTTGCTCGGGACGTGCAAACAGTTAAGTCTGGGGGTGTCATGAGTCCCAAATATATACACATTTATGGACTCATTTGGGCCGATTTTCTAGTCTATGCACTTCACTTTAGACATGTTTTCACTCATATTTGATACTCCATGCTAAGTGCACCTCTAGGCCCATTTTTGGTGTTATTTCATGTTCTTCTTCTTTAGTAGTTTTCATGCATTGTTAAGTGCCACTTTCAGTGGTTGGATTCGTGGTTGTGCTGGAACAGGAGTCGTGCAGGTGTTCCCGGTACAATTCTGTACAGGAACACTGCGCACGATCACTATTTCTATTGCACACGAACACTGGTCGTGCGCCGCTGATCGTGTGCACTTAACCCTATTTTTTGAGTTCTGCCTCGGACAGTGCGCACGACCACCTACGATAGTGCGCACGACCGCCGGTCGTGCGCCACTGTGCGTGCGCACTTAACATCAATTTTATGAGTTCTGTTTCGACCAGTGCGCACGACCACCTACGATAGTGCGCACGACCACCTACGATAGTGCGCACGACCACCTACGATAGTGCGCACGACCACTGGTCGTGCACCACTGGTCGTGCAAAAATGGTATTTTATAAATTTCTTACATTGCACGCACAGTCAGGCAGGCGCATGATCACAGGATTCCAGCGCGCATGACCACTGGTCGTGCGCCAATGACCGTGCGCACTGTTTATTCCAGCGCCTATAAATATTCCTGCTCGCAATTTAGGTCGGATCCTCCGATCTTTCGTTCTCCCAGCTCCGCCGTTCCGCCCGATTTCGCCCCTCCATCGCCGCCCACCATCGGGAGGTGCTCCGGGCTTGTTCTTCACGCCATTCTTGAGTCGGAGCTTCCTCTCGGCCTCCTCCTTCATCCTAGAGCTTCAAGGAAGGTTTAGCCGCCATCGCCATCAAGCAAGAGGAAGTTTGCAACCTCCATCGAATCGTGACACGAAGAAGACGGGCTCAGTGGAGAGTAGTGACAGCTCTCTCTACCCCGGACGTAGTTGCGGACCGATCTTGGACGTGGATTGACAACCCGGCGATTCCAACCGTGAATCTACAACGAGACTTCGGATTCGGTCGATTTCTTGCCTTGTTCTTTTCTTATTGATGTGTTTGTAGCTAGATCTCTCATTTAATGATGATGAACACTATGAATCGTGCTTGTAATCTTAATTTCATGTTTATGTGAAGTTATATTTAGTTCATATGTGTTAATGAGGTGCGTCGCCATCCATTTTCCACTCCACCACCGTGTCTGGTGCCGCACTAGCAATTGCTAGTGGCGTGCTTGTCGACGAGGTGTTTGCGACCCTCATTCCGTTAGCCTACTTGTCCATCCGCCTATCGAAGTGTGGCATCGCGGCCCGTGTAATCCATCTCGCCCTACGAAGCAGCGCGCTCAAGGCCTGCATAGTTCAATTCCGCTTGCCTACTCATCCATCTGCCCTTGCGACGCAGCGCGCTCAAGGCCTGTCTAGTCTCCATCCCGCCAAGCGAAGCATTGCATATGAGTAGTTGTAATATTTTATTTTATTATTCACAAACCAAATCCCTTTCGTCCGCACTCCACCTATCGCTGGACTTCGTTCTCAAGTCCTTCCTCGAACGTTAACTCCACCTTACTGTGTTCCTTGAGAGATTCGATAATCGAAGATTACTCCTCGTTTTATATTACTTGAACGATCGGTACACTGCCATTTCGTGCCGCAGTCTTACTACCGCCTATAGCGGTGTGCTAAGATTTGCGCCATCAAACTCCAATCTGCGTTCGCCGAAATCCGTTTGGCGTTCGGCGAGCCTCGCGCTCCAGTTTGACAATATCTCTTTTAGCTCATCGAGCTCATTCTCCCAGCCAGTTCAGCAGATCTCCGCAAGGCTAAGGGAAGCTCACAGGAAGGCACGCGAGTCATGTCCCTGCGAGCCCGAGTCTCAAAGTCCGCTGGCAAGAAGGCGAGCCAGAGTGGCAAACTTGCCGACCAGAGTCTCCAGGAAAAAGTGGCAAGGAAGGCAAGCCAGAGTCTTAGAGTTCGCTTGCAAGAAGGCGGGCGAGCCGAGTACTCGCCGACCGCTCGAAGGAAGGCGGGAGAGCCAGATATTCGCGATCGACGAACTCTAATCCGCGTTCGACGAACTCCAATCTGCGTCCGACGAACTTCAATCTGCGCTCGACGCAATCCATTGTTCTGAGTTCGATGAACTCCAGCTTGAGGTCGGCGATCTCAGCTCTGCGTTCGACGTATGAGTAACAAGATGTTCAATCCGACGGAATTACTTCTCAGCTCGACGAGTTCAGTCGTCCAGCCAATTTAGTAGATTTTTGTAGGGCCGAGTGGAGCTCGCAGGGGTAAATGCGAGACCCGGCCTCGGCGAACGTCGCCGGAAGGAGGGCGAGCGGGGCCTTCACAGAGCGCTCGCCCAAGAGGGGTTTTGCGAGCCATACTCGCGAGGGGACTCGTGGGAGCTCTCGCGAGTAGCTCTCTCGCAGACCACTTACCCATAGGCAAAGGGGGAAATAACCCCTCTTCCCCTGGTGGTCTGTCGTTAGCCTTTCCAAACAGCGGAGTTTGGTTATTAGCAGGCCAAATTGGGGTGCGTTTAGTAAAACCAAAAGGCGGAACTCCGCTATTAGCAGACCACGAGTAAAAAACTATAAATAGACCTTGAAGGGCACCTTGGGAGAGGATTCCAATCTCAGTTCTCTGAGCTTCTTCCTCCTTTGGTTACTTTGGTTTAGCTCTCTAGCTCCCCAAGGTCCCCAAGTCTCAGCTTTGGCTTGGGAGGGGAAGCGCTCAACGATCTTCCGGGTTTGTGGTGGGACCTCCTTGTTGTGACTAAGGTCTTAGTGTGTTCCCGAATCTCCAGTCTGCTCCTTCCGAGGGACTAGTAAGGGCTAGCTACCCCTCAGCTTGTTGAGGGCCCGAGCTTCACAAGAGACCGAGAAATCGGTTTCAACATTTTGGTGCGGTGAGCATGGAGCGTGGCTGGTCCAAGAAAGTTCCAAGGAAGGGACATGGCAGGAGATGAGGAGCAGGGCGAGGAGTTCTGCGGGTCACCCCCGGCGGTGATGCAAAGGATATTCTCGAACATCAGGAGGGAGGTCCTCGACACCCTCGGGTTCACGGTCGCATCGCTGCATAGCGAGTTCGTGACCCAGCGGTCCAGATGTCCCAACCTCCGACAGCGGTTGGCGAGGATGCCCCAGGTGAAAGGGCTGGAAAGGAGGTGGTCGGGGGGTCAGTGCAAGACCTGGAGGGGCGAGTGCTATTCGCCATTCCGGCGAGTTCGGTGCCAGCGAGTGTGGCACATGCGAGTGCGAAGCAGGTGGGTGAGGCGCAGGCGAGCGCGATCCTAGCGGACGCGGCACCCGTAGGAGCAGCTTCGGCGAGGGTAGCTCTCGCGAGCAGTGCCCCAGCAAGCGCCAGCCAAGTGAGGGAGCTCGGGGGGGGGGGGGGGGGGGGGCGAGTAGAGCAGGAAAGGATAGCAGGTAGAGGAATCCCCTTCTGCGAACTGGTGCTTTCTGCGCCCGTCTCGGAAGGGTTCGGGGAGTGGGATAGGGTCTACTACCACTGCTGGGACGACCCAGTCCAGCACCTACAGTCGTTCAAGGACTCAGTTTCTATCAGGCTGATGTCAGACGCCTTCAAGTGTCGGCTCTTTGCCGTCAGCCTAAAGGAGAAGGCCAGGGAGTGGTTCCACCAACTCCCTGTCGGGTCGATCTACGCGTTCGAGGATTTGCGTAGAAGTTTCTTGTTGCGGTTCTCAACTTCGAAGAAGAGGAAGAAGGACGACGAGTACCTCTTCAAGCTGAAGCAGGAGCCCAAGGAGTCGTTGGCTCATTATGCAGATCGGTTTCAGGAAGAGTATTTCTCACCCAGGAGATGCCCGGGTTTGCCCTTCAGCTCGCCTTCACGTTGGGACTGAAGGAGAGTTTCTTCAAGATGGATCTGAAGAGGAAGGCCCTCGTCTCCTACGAGGAGTTGATGGAGAGGGTGGCGGAGGAGGTCGAGAGTGAGGAGGCCAATATAGAGCTCACCAAGAGGCTAGCAAAGCTCAGTGAGCCGGAGGTCAAGCAGCAGGAGGTGCAGAGAAGGGAAGAGCCCCGGGCCCCAGAGGGGGATGGAGGCAGCATGGCGGGGGGATGCAAGGTCAAGGAAGAGGTTACGCCCCGGGAGGGGGTAACTTCTATGGGGGGTAAGGAAGACCCCAACAGTTGGTATGGAGGCAAGGTCCAAGGCCGGTGCCTCCCCCGCCTCAGCAGGCCATGGCAATCAGGCGAGGAAGAGGAGGAAGAGGATGGAGAGGAGCAGAAGCAGGAGCAGGAAGGAGAAGGGGAAATAAGGCGGCGGAGGCCGGGAGGGGAGGGGTGGCATTGCCATATTGTGACCTCCATGATGAGGAAGGTCACACAACGGCCACCTGCCCAGAATTCTTAGAGACAAAGAGGGCCAGAATGCCAGCGCAGCGGCAGCAGCAGTAGGTGAGGATTGAGGAGGTCCTTCCTCGGGAGGATGAGGAGGAGAGGTGTGAGGACCGGGCCAATGTGGGGACCCGAGGAGGGATCGGAGTGATCCATGGGGGAGTAGGGATAGAGGCAACCCGCAAGGCGAGTCTCCATACCATCTACCGTCGGAGCGTGGCTTTGACATCCACGGCCCCACCCCCAACAGAAAAAAACACTTTCTCTCAAAGGGACATGTCGGGTCATGAGGACTCTTTCTGCGACGCATTGGTCATCCAGACCGCCATCGAGAAATTCACAGTGTCCTGTATTCTCGTGGATAACGGAAGCTCCATCAACGTCATCTTCAAGAAGGCGTTCGACGAGATGAAGGTGGAAGCCAAAAGGGTGTTGGACTCAGATGGACCATTGTTCGGGTTCTCCGGAGAGAGGAAGGAGGTAGAGGGGGGAGTGTGACTCTACGTGGTCCTAGGCGGGCAATCTCGGAATTACCGCTTCGTCATAGTGGATGCCCCCAGCAGTTATAGTGCCATCTTCGGACGACCACTAAACAGTGCCTTCCGCTGCGTCCCCTCCACTTTCCACCAATGCCTCAAGTTCAGCTCAAGGGGAGTCCAGATTCGGGTAAAAGTGGATCCGAAGGTAGCAAGGCAGTGCTACGTGACGGCGGTCAATGCCATTTCTTGGATGACCGAGGCGGAAAAATGGGACCAGGAGGTGGGAGAGCCGGCGGGTCTCGGAGAGGCAAAGGAGGAGAAGGGGAGGAGGGGTCGGCGGATCTGATGGAGGAGGAGAAGGAAGAGGTAGAGAGTCGGGCCCAGGAGGAAAGGGCGGAAGAAGTGATGAAGGTCCAAGAAGGAGAAGAAGAGGAGAAGGAAGAAGGTTGGGGAGAATAGTCCCGGCTGGAGGCCGTGGAGGAAGTCGTAGAGCTTGAGGTCACCACCCGAGCTGGGGTGGTGGAGAAGGTCCGCATCAGCGGGGAGCTCGACCTCGAGGAGCAGAAGCAAATCCTGGCTTGCGTCCAGGAAAACGTGGATGTCTTCGCTTGGAGTGCCGCGGAGATGCCCGGGATCGATGCATATGTGGTTTGCCACCACCTCAACCTCGACCCAGGCACCCGCCCCATCCGTCAAAAGAAAAGGGCCACAGCAGACAAGTTGGAGGGACCCATCCGAGAGGAGGTGGGTAAGCTCCTACAGGCGGGTTTTGTATCGGAGATCCAGTATCCAGGCTGGGTCTCCAACGTGGTGATGGTAAAAAAGGGAGGACGTAAGTGGAGGATCTGTATCGATTTTTGCTTGCTTAATAAATCGTGCCCCAAGGATTGTTATCCCTTGCTTATGATCGACGCGCTGGTTGATTCAGCCGTCGGTTTTCCTGTAATGTCTTTTCTAGATGCTTTTTCAGGTTACCATCAGATCCGAATGCACCCCCCCCCCCCCCCCCCCCCCGACATCAAAGATGTCTCCTTCATCACAGGAGATGGGTGCTACTATTATAAGATGATGCCCTTTGGACTCAAGAACACAGGGGCTACGTATCAATGAATGATGGACAGGGTCTTCCGAGAGCAGAAGGGAGGAAACCTGGAAGTTTATGTTGATGACCTCATGATAAAGATCCGGGATCTCGAGTCTCACCTCCAAGACCTAGAAGAGACCTTTAGGACCTTGCGGAAGTACAAGATGAAACTCAATCCTCTGAAGTGTGTCTTCGGGGCTAGCAGAGGAAAGTTTCTGGGTCACTTGCTCACCCCGGCAGGGGTGGAGCCTAACCCAGATAAGGTTAAGGCCATCTTGGAGTTGGAGGCACCAAGGAACGCGAAGGAGGTTCAGCGCCTCACGGGAAAGTTGGTCGGTCTCAGCAGGTTCCTCTCCAAGGCGGGTGAGAAGTGTGCACCTTTCTTCAAGGTGTTACGAGGAAATAAGAAGTTTGAGTGGACCTCGGAATGCGTGGAAGCTTTTCAAGATTTCAAGGGGCAGCTCACCCGGACTCCCCTACTCCAGGGACCAAGGCAAGGGGAGGATTTATCCCTATACTTGGGGGTAGTATCTGAAGCAGTAAGTTCGTTGTTGGTCCGGGAAGAAGGGAGGAGGCAATTCCCCATCTACTACGTTAGCCGGGTGCTGAGGAAGGAGGAGCTCCGATACCCAATCTTGGAGAAGTTGGCTTTCGCTTTGGTGGTATCGGCTCGAAAGCTCCGGCAATACTTCCAAGCACACTCCATTAAAGTGGTGACCGACCACCCGCTTCGCAAATTCATGGAAGGGGTGGAACATTCGGGAAGGCTAGCCAAATGGTCCGTAGAGGTAAGTGAGTTCGTCATCACATTTGTGTCTAGGATGTCAATCAAGGCACAAGAGGTGGCGGACTTCATGGCGGACTACGCGACTGAAGTGGAGGAACGTGAATGACCTCCCCCGGTGGCCTGGAGGATGTTGGTGGATGGTGCATCAGGGAAGCACTCCTATGGAGGGGGAATTATCCTAATAAGCCCCCAGGGGACAAAGATCATATCGAGCAGGCCTTGAGCATCCATTTCCCGATTACCAACAACCAGGCCGAG
Source organism: Dactylorhiza incarnata (assembly GCA_033032865.1). NCBI lineage: Eukaryota > Viridiplantae > Streptophyta > Magnoliopsida > Asparagales > Orchidaceae > Dactylorhiza > Dactylorhiza incarnata. Next base: position 18,122,866 of record JAWHQI010000024.1, read on the forward strand.
TACGAGGCAGTCATAGCGGGCCTGCGGCTAGCCATGGAACTGGGAGTGCAGGATGTGGAGGTCTCAACGGACTCCATGGTGGTGGCATGCCAAATCAGGGGAGAATTTGAAGCAAGGGAGCCGACCCTCTAACGCTACCTGGAGAAGGTTAAGGGGGTCATCGACCAATTTCGCACTTTCTCCATCACACATGTGCCGAGGGAGGAGAGCACCCCGACAGACCTCCTAGCCAAGTTTGGTCCTCGGGCTGGAGGGACAATTGAGGAACTCTTCCGACCTTCCATCGAAGATGGGGAGCTGATGGGGGTGGACCAGCGAGCATCGTGGATGGATCCCTTCATCACCTTCCTGGAATCGGGAATGTTCCCCGAAGGAGACGTAGATAAATGGCGCTTCAGGTACAAGTCGGCCTATTATTCCTTACATGCAGGAGGACTATATAGAAAGACACTCTCGGGGCTCCTAGCTCGTTGTGTATTGGAGGAGGAGGTCCCGAGAGTCCTCGAAGAAATCCACTCGGGGGAATGTGGCAGTAACTCCGGGAGCCGAACTCTGGATGGAAGAGTGTTGAGGCAAGGCTATTTTTTGCCTACCCTCAGCAAGGATGCGGCAAAATTCGCAAGGAAGTGTTCAATTGTCAGCTCTATGCTCCACTCCAACTCCTCCCAGCTCAAAGGCTCCGGACCATTACAGCTCTGTGGCCCTTCGCTATATGGGGCTTGGACCTGGTAGGTTCCTCCCGCAATCTAGTGGTCAAAGGAAGTTCTTATTGGTAATGATTGATTATTTCTCCAAGTGGGTAGAAGTGAAAGCGCTGGCCAAGGTAACATCCCAGGTGGTGAGAAATTTTGTATGAGGCGAGATAATTTGCAGGCACGGGCATCCGTTGGCCATAGTGACAGACAACGGACCCCAATTTGCCAGCGAGGAATTTGTTAGTTTTTGCACCCAACTCGGCATAGACCATAGGTTCGCGTCAGTCCAACACCCGAGGAGTAACAGTAAGGTGGAGGCGGCGAACAAGATAATTGTCAACCTGCTGAAGAAGAAGGTGGAGAATCTCAGAGGCAATTGGGTAGAGCGGCTACACTCGGTCCTATGGGCCTTGAGGACTACTCCAAACACGGCCACATGAGAGACCCCCTTCAAACTGTCTCATGGGTCTGAGGCCGTCCTCCCGATAGAATTCGAAGTCAAAACCCCCAGGGTGATCACCGCGGGCGAAGGAGATGTAGAATGGCTAATAGAAAATGATGCAGAGCAAAGGTTTTCCCTGGACCTGGTAGAAGAGCTCCGGGACCTCGCCACTGTCCGACAGGAGGAAGTAAAGAGGCGGATGGCATGGTACTTTGATCAACATATCAGGATAAAGCAATTCGAGAAAGGATATTTGGTCCTGAAGAAGGTAGATGCGGCAGGGAGAGGAGCCGTTGTGGGTAAATTAGAGCCCAATTTTCGAAGGGCCTTACATTGTAAGTGAAGTGCTCAAGTTGGGGGGGTACCACCTCCAGGATGTGGAAGGGGTATCTCTCGGCCGAGCCAGGAGTGGGGATGATTTGAAGAGATTTTATCCTTAGCAATTTTTGTAACTGACTTTTGTATGTTTCCTCCTCAATACAAATATTTTGAAGTAGTTCTTAGGCAGGTTACAAGTCCTTTGGTGCTGGAATGCCCCAGATCGATTCTGCTGTCGGGCTCTCATGGACGGTGGGTCAGGTTGATCTCTAGAGAGGCTGGCAGGTTACAAGTCCTTTGGTGCTGGAATGCCCCGAATTGATTTCGCTGCCGGGCTCTCATAGACAGTGGGCCAGGTTGATCTCTGGAGAGGCTGGCAAGGTTACAAGTCCTTTGGTGCTAGAATGCCCCCAGATCAATTCCGCTGTCGGGATCTCATAGACGGTGGGTCAGGTTGATCTCTAGAGATGCTGGCAGGTTACAAGTCCTTTAGTGCTGGAATGCCCCAGATCGATTCCGCTGTCGGGCTCTCATAGACGGTGGGTCAGGTTAATCTCTGGAGAGGCTGGCAAGGTTACAAGTCCTTTGGTGCTGGAATGCCCCAGATCGATTCCGCTGTCGGGCTCTCATAGACGGTGGGTCAGGTTGATCTCTAGAGAGGCTGGCAAGGTTACAAGTCCTTTGGTGCTGGAATGCTCCAGATCGATTCCGTTGTTGGGCTCTCATAGACGGTGGGTCAGGTTGATCTCTGGAGAGGTTGGCAAGGTTACAAGTCCTTTGGTGCTGGAATGCCCCAGATCGATTTTGCTGCCGAGCTCTCATAGACGGTGGGTCAGGTTGATCTCTGGAGAGGCTGGCAAGGTTACAAGTCCTTTGGTGCTGGAATGCCCCAGATCGATTTCGCTGCCGAGCTCTCATAGACGGTGGGTCAGGTTGATCTCTGGAGAGGCTGACAAGGTTACAAGTCCTTTGGTGCTGGAATGCCCCAGATCGATTTTGCTGCAGAGCTCTCTTAGACGGTGGGTCAGGTTGATCTCTAGAGAGGCTGGCAATGTTACAAGTCCTTTGGTGGTGGAATGCCCCAGATCGATTCCGCTGTCAAACTCCCATAGACGGTGGGTCGGGTTGATCTCTGGAGAGGCTGGCAAGGTTACAAGTCCTTTTGTGTTGGAATGCCCCAGATCGATTCTGCTGTCGGGCTCTCATGAACGGTGGGTCAGAATGATCTCGGGAGGGGCTGGAAAGTAGGTTGCTCCTAGTAGAGGACCTGTCTCGCAAACAACCTCAAGGCCCAGGCAAGGCGAGACCAGGAGTCCGTTCGCGTAAGAGAATAGGTCGCGACAGAGCGACTGAGCCTGTTGTTCGCGAGGCGAGCTAATCCCGGCCCGAGTTCGCAAATTTACTAGTAAATTTTGGTGGCGTGAGTAAAAACGGCAAATCAGGGAGGGCTCATCGTCGCGGCATCCCACGAGTAACAAGAGAAGCTCGTGAGAAGCGAGAGCGAGGTAATATTGACCCCGCTCGCAATGTTTCCCTGTGAGGTGTAGTCTAAGTAGGGATGGTGTCCTACAGTGTGATAGCCTTATCATCGCTGCGGAAGAGAAAGGCGCGGGAGCGACCTAGATACAACACCGGTACGGAGGAATTATTAAGTAAGGAGATGCGAACGCTAGTGCCAAGTGAAAACATTAAGACGCGAGCGCAAGGAAAGCAAAAGTATAGAACGTTGGAATCATGCGAGCATAAATAAATGTGCGGGCGCGAGTAAGAGATGAAAAAGAAGTTACGCTTAAAAGATAGACAAAATATTTCCTTCACTTGCTCAAAGACGTTTTACAGCCAACCAGGAACTCGCGGGTCAAAAGCAAAAGTTTTTTACACTTGGCAAAAAAAATAATAAAAACAAAAACATCAAAGCCGCCCGCCGAGGAATCCTTCAATCGCCCTCGCGATCCTCCACCTCTGAGATTGGCGCGAACAGGTCAGGGACGACGTCTTCCGCGGTGAACTCCATGGCGTCAGGAACAATCAGGTCCGCCCCTTTAAGGGTGTCGAGGACAAGTTCGGCGATCCCTATTGAGTTTTTGCGGGCGGCCTCCTTTTCATCTCGCGACTGGACGCGAGCCCTAGCTCACGAAGGAGGTGGGGGAGCACCGCCAGGGTTAGGTCGCAAATCTGAGCCTTGAGGAAAGAATTCTCCATCTCTAGGTCAGTGATCCTTGCAGTGAGTTTACCCGCGGACGCGGCATCCTGCGAAAAGGAAATTAGAGAAAGACGAGGGGCAGCGAGACGAAAAAAGACTCTTTACAAGCATTACTTACCAGTCCGCCTTGAAGGCTAGCGAGGAGGCCCTCAGACAAGGCCTCCTTTCCCTTAAGCTCCGCGGACTTCCGAAGCTCGACGTTGAGCTCTCTGATTTCCCTGTCCGCAGTGAAGTACCGGCGGCCCACCATGTGGGTAAGCTCCATTGCCCAGAACTAGGCTTGCATGGCCTCATATACGAGCCCTTTCGGCGTGAAGGTCCTAAAGAGGGAGGCGTCCTCGCGGCCGTAGAGCCCAAAGGCAAGGGCGAACGCATGGCCTCCAATTTTTTTACTCTCCACCCAGGACGGGAGGAGGGAGGAGCATACGATCTTATTCTGCTTGGCGTCCCACGTGAGCAACGGCTCGCCAACTGCGTCCGGGAGCTTCGCACCAAGCCCGAAATTCTTGTGGCTCGTCGGCTTAGGCTTGCCGGTCGCTTCTTCTGGCTCGCCACCCACGTAGGCGGATTCCGGATTCGCCAGCGGGGAAAGAGGGGGCTCAGATCCGGATAGATCAACAATGTTTTTCCCCTTAGCAGCAAAGGGGGCCTTCTTGGCCTTCTTCGCCTGTCCTTGCGAGGCGGGCCGTCGTGGAGGACGAGGATGCTTCTTTCCCGACGAAGAGCTCGGGAGGTCACGAAATGCCTCGGCGGCCACGCTCGCGAGCGGGCTAGTGGCGAGGGAGGAAGAAGGCGCGTGCGAAGGGTTGAGCGGAAGATCGTGTTCTCCTGCAAAGGTTACTAAGAATGTTAGCTAACAAAAAGGGGGGGAGAATAGGGAAATTTGCCAGCGTGAGTCAGACCTTCCCCTTGGGGGACAGGCATCAGCTAGTCCACCCGCTGCCGGAGGAAGACGACCTCAAAGTTCTTCCCATGGAGATATTGGTAAAGCTTTGCGTCATCGCCCCCTAACATTGCGGGAGGGCGGAATGTGGCCTCGTCTCGCTGGAGTGGAGTGTAAGAGATGTTGCCAAAGGGACCCTTCACCAGTACATACTTCTGCGTCCAGTAGTGGGACTTGTTGACGGTTTTGCAGAGGGTGACTTGTTGACGGTTTCGCAGAGGGTGACTTGTTGGCTCGCGAAGTGAGCCGTCCCATCCCTGTATGCGCGAAACGAAAACACCTTGCGGAAGATGAGTAGACTAAACTCAATCTTCTCGGCTCGCAAGTGTCTGGCGAACGCGACCATGAAGGCGATCACATTCAGCGTCAGCTGGCTGAGCAGTATACCAAAATACTTGAGTACCTGGAAGAGCCCTTAAGGGTTGGAATGCTGCTCGCAAGGCGAGCCAGAAAATACTAAGAATATTCTTCGCTAGGCGATCTAGAAAGGTGTACCTGGCGCACTTCAGGCCATATCGGGAGTCGCAACCCATTCTCAAAGTGAGCAATGGGGATGGCGAGCTCGTCTGCGGGGGGATCATTGATGGTATCTCTGTCGGTGGGGCAGCGGGCCACGAACCCAGAATGCAAGTATCTGTCCACTGTGGCTAAGTATTCCTCTTTAGTGAGGTTGGCGCAGAAGAAGGGGCCCTCGCGAAAGGCTCCAGCACACTTGGCTTGCCCCTCTGTCTCCGCGTCTGTGACCATGGCGTTGAAGAGCTGCGAGTCAGAGAATTCGCGAGAGCGAGCTAGGGTTTGCGAGAGAGTTAGAAGAAGAGAAATGCGATGGAAGAACAGTAAATGCGGTGGTTAGAAAGTAAAGATGCAGACTATTTATAGAAATGAAAAGAGCGGGAAGAATTTGAAGCGCCGATAGATGCGGATAGCTGATGCGCGCGGTATTTTTCCGCCTCCAGGGGCTCTATCCGCTCCTAGCGAGCTGGCGTCTCGCCAAAATCCCTCCCGCTAGTCATCGGCGAGCTAGGTCCAGATAAAGAAATAAAGCGAAATGCGAGAGCTGGTCATGACAATGAGCGATAAAAGTATAATAATCAGCAGTAGTAATCAATGAACAAGCGAGCTAGCCAAAGCGAAGGAAAAGATAAATAGAAACGGAAGTATGGACTCGCAGGTGAGTCAAAGTACCATTATCACAGACCGGTAAATTGTTTGTGACCCCTCCCTACGAAGGGGAGGGGAAAGAAAAATAAAAAGCGAACTGCGAAGAGTGGCTCCTTAATAGCGCAACCACTTCCAGCGACCGCGACCTCGCACACCAGAGCGAGGGGGAACTCACGGGCAGTGGTACTCGCTAACCTACCGGGCCGCGTGAGTTATCAGCCGCGCGTAATCCTCAATCCGAGCAACGTACACCCCGGGGGAAGTCGCCTCGCCATGATCGACTGGCCGCACCTCGGCGAGGACGCGCACATTCGCATCCTCCATCGCAGCAAATCTTTCCTCAAACGCGAGCCGATCCTGTCGATTTTGTTCGTGTAAATCTCGCAGAAGGGAAGTATGCTTCTGGAATATCTCGGTGACCCGCCTCTTCATTTGCTCTGGATTACCGGGGTCCCCCAGAAAATCCACGACCTGACTTGGCGAGGGGGGTGGCGACATTTCCAACGCTCCAGGCTCCAACTCGGTGGGCGGGGTCAAGGGATCACCTGTGAGATAGAAATCAGCAGGGAGGTGGAAAATGACACTTCGCGGGGACGGTCTAACCTAATGGAGAAATTTGGGTACTGGGCCACTGGCGAGAGGTGCCCGGCCGGCCCTGGAACGCTTCGACGAAGGCAGGGGTGACGACCTTCCCCAGTCCGGGAGGGAACATGGTTTTTGCAGCAAGTCCTGGCTCGGGAAGTAATGTCCCTCCAGGGCTCCTTAGTCCCAGACTGCCTAATCTAGGAGTGATGATAGTCTGATTCGACGGGACCGGCGGGTCCGAGGGAGGAGGAATTCGGTCCTCCAAATTCGCGACATCAGACACTGCATAATAAGAGAAAACTTAGCGAGTAAGAAAATATGTTACATAGGAAGGCGAGGAGAACTACTCACCTCGTGGCGAAGGCGGGCCACGCAGGTTGGCGATCCCCACATCTGCGAGAAGAGTACCAGCCCCGCCATGGGTGGGAATGCTGGTCTCCATAATCATTTTCTCCAAGGTATTCTCCCGCGGGGAAGCATTCTGCGATTGAAGAAGCAATGTCAGAAGGGAAAGGCATTAAATCGGCGAACTTGATAGTAGTACCTGCTAGGCGAGCTCGTCAAAAGGGGATGGAGACGAAAAAGAGGACCTATCTTTGCTAGGCGGGCGTCGGACGGTCTTCGCCATTTTGACGAGGGGCGGAGGCGGCGCACGCAGCGGAGAGGCCCAGGAAGCGAGTGCAGTGGCTTTCCCTTTTTGCGCTGCCTGCGAGGCCTTCAGGCAAGCCAACATCTCCACCTTTTTGGACATAGCGTTGGGGCTCGCGGCGACTAAGAAAAGGGAGAGAAGGAGAAAAAGTTTGGACACCAGCCGGGAGGGATGATATTTATCGTGGTGGGCATGGGCCCCACCAAAAGATTCGCGTCACGTCGTTGAAAGGCCGACGAATATCCGAGGTTGGATGATTCTTCGTGAGCCCAGGTAGCCTCGCGAAGAGCAGGGATTATGTACAACCCTGATATTTGCAAGGAGTTGGGCATAGATTTGAGAAGTCGGCAGGCGGAGGAGGTAACAGGCAAGGCGAGCCAGATTCTCAGAGTTCGCTCGCAAGAAGGCGGGCGAGTCGGGCACTCGCCGACCGCTCGAAGGAAGGCAAGCGAGCCAGGTCAGTGCGGTCCACTCGCAGCAGTATTCTGGACGAGCCAGATTCTTTCCAAGTTTTCGTGTTCGGCGAACTCCAATCTGCGTTCGCCAAAATCCGTTTAACGTTCGGCGAGCCTCGCGCTCCAGTTCGATGATATCGCTTTTAGCTCGACGAGCTTATTCTCCCAGCCAGTTCAGCAGATCTCCGCAAGGCTAAGGGAAGCTCGCAGGAAGGCATGCGAGTCATGTCCCTGCGAGCCCGACTCTCAAAGTCCGCTCGCAAGAAGACGAGCAGAGTGGCAAACTCGCCGACTAGAGTCTCCAGGAAAAAGTGGCAAGGAAGGCGAGCCAGAGTCTCAGAGTTCGCTCGAAAGAAGGCGGGCGAGCCGAGTGCTCGCCGACCGCTCGAAGGAAGGCGGGCGAGCCAGATCTTCGCGATCGACTAACTCCAATCCGCGTTCGACGAACTCCAATCTGCGTCCAACGAACTTCAATTTGCGCTCGACGCAATCCGTTGTTCTGAGTTCGACGAACTCCAGCTTGAGGTCGGCGATCTTGTTGGAACAACCCTATTACTGATTTGGGCTAGGATCACTATGTTTTAACTAAGGATCAAGTTGACCCCATTGTATAGTTTAAGGGTCAAGTTTTTAGACTGTTAGAGTTGCTAGAACTTAAGGAAATTTTAAGTTTCCAGTGTTCGACAAATGGCGAGTGGCGTTCGACGAATGTCTAGCATCGTTCGACGAATTTGTCCCAGCAGGCTGAAGTATTATAGCCAGTTCCAGCGCTCGACATTCTCTGAGCAGCGTTCGACAAATGGCGAGCAGCGTTCGACGAATTCCAGCCATAGCTCAACAAATTCTATATTAAAGCTCAGTTCGACAAATTCAAGTCCAGATTATTTATATCAGTTATTTGTCAATACTCTGAACCCAGATCGACGACTCCAACGGATATATTCAATACATTTGGACGTATTCAAGGCAGGCAAGTAAGGATATTATATTATTCAGATATATTCCTTATTTCCTTTGTTCCATGACAAGAATAGTCGTTGTCATTTAATGCTAAGGAGTTTTTCACGGCTAAGGAATTAAAGGACCTGACAAAAAGTCATTTTGTCTTTGTTGTTATTCCAAGAAAGATTTAAAGGCAGATTATTCTATTCCAAAAATAGAATATATCAAAGACAGACATTATTGTCTTATCCCTCTCGACAGAATTAAAAATTAGCATTCTTGCAGAATACAGAAAGATAACAACAAGGATAGAGAAAGAAAGAAGAAGAACATTCAGTCTATTATTCTCAAGTCTTCTTCTTCTTCCTTAAGCAGCACCCATCTTTACTCTGAGAACATCATCTTCAAGATCCATCTCTCAGATATTCTGCTGCAAGTTCAAGTCTTCTACAAGAGCAACAAGGAATCTGAAGAACCTGTTCTTCCAGATCTATCTGCTACAGAAGATTTGAGTCTTCAAGAGAAAGCTTCTCCAACATATGTCAAATACTTCAATGAGACAGGGAGAGCTTTACAATAAGTCCACTAGAGTATTCTCTCAGCATCTTGACTGAGAAGAACACTATAACCCTTTTTCTCACCTCTCTTGTACAGGGTTAATACTCCCTTAAAAAGTGTACCTCCTTGTTGGCAAGACACCTGATCAAAAAATCCTGTTGGTTTTGAGCACCTGATCAAAAGCTCTGTGGTGTGTGGACACCTGATCAAAATCACCTTGGTGTTAGGGCACCTGATCAACCCTCCTAGTGGACTCCTACCAAAGGGTGGTAGAAGAGTGGACTACCCAGATTTATTGGGGAACCACTATAAATTCCTTGTGTCTTCTGGTTGTGTTTATTTCTTTGTGATGTGCTGTGTGCTTTTATTTATTCAGCCATTCTGTTTATATATTTCTCACTCTGCTTACACATATATATATATAACACTATTTTATTTACACTATAAAACTAAGGAAAAGTTTTAATACTCTATTCACATCCCCCCCCCCCCCCCCCCCCCCCCCCTCTAGAGTAACTTAAGATCTAACCTCCACTTTCAATTGGTATCAGAGGCAGTTGATTCTTTACAGGCTAACACCTGAATCACAAAGATCAATTAGATCTTAAATTAATTTAGAGTTTTTGTTTATCTATTTTCTGTTAAAAACTCATGGCACAGAACAAGGAGTACTCAAGCACAAGACCTCCAATGTGCAATCTTAGCAAGTTTGCACTTTGGAAAGCAAGGATTGGGCTTTATATGAACTCTATTGATAAAGAAATTTTCAACGTTATCCTGACAGGGCCTGCAGCACCTACAGCATCAACCAGCACTAAAGCTACAGGAGACAATCATGTTGTCCCACCTCCTGAGTGGACAGAAACTCAAAAGAAGCAAAGAAGTGCAGATGCTAAAGCCATGAACATATTGGCTCAAACTATGTCTGATGACATATTTCAAAAAGTGGTTGAATGTACTTCAGTTAGAGAAATTTGGATTTCACTAAATAACATTGTTGCAGGTTCTGCAGATGAAAGAAAAGATAGAAGATCACACTTGATCTCTCTGTATGAAAACTTCAAGAAAGGAGACACAGAGACAGTGGCTGACATGTACAACAGACTCAGTCTCATAATTAATGAGTTGAAATCTCTAGACAAAGTGATTTCTATCACTGAAATAAATGATAAGATTCTAATGTGCTTCCCCAGCATATGGGGTTCTAGAATCTGGCCAATCAAGGAAGCTAGAAGTCTGAATGAGATTACCACTGAAGCTTTGTTGGGCAAACTCAAATCTTATGAGCAGCTCATCAAGTCCAGGGAAGCTGAATCATCCACTACATCTCCAGCAACAAAGAAAGAAAAGAAAAAGGAGAAAGAAGAGAAAAGAAGCTCCAACAAATCTTCCTCACACAAGCACAAAAAAAGGGAAGAGGATTCATTGCAGAATCCTGGAGTGAAACCATATCTGAACCATCATCCAGTTCATCTGATGATAATGAAGAAAAATCAAATGAAAGTGACAAATGTCTGATGGCAATATATGACTCAGGCACTGAGTCAGGATATGCTTCCTCATCCAGCTCCAGTGATGATGAAGAAGAGAGAACATTCTGCATGATGGCTATCAATGCCTCAGGACACAATTCTGATAAGGAAAAATCAGACTCTGAAGCAGAAGATGATGCAGATCAGGTATTATCTCATTTTGATTTTACTTCAGTTGAATTCAAGGCTGAATTCAAAGTTTTTTTTAGGCTGAATTCAAAGTTCTTTGCTTAGACTTATTAAAATCTGAGAAAGAAATAATCTCACTCAGAAATAAGCTAGTTGTCATGAAAATTATAAGTGGAGAAAATATAAACCTTAAAAAGGATTTGGCTGCCTCCAGGGAACAGATTGTTCTCATTGAGAACAAGTTGTCTGAAGCCAAAAAGTTTGAAGAATCCCTAAATGGGAGAAGCATCAAACTGATGGACATAACAAGCACGATTAATGCTAGACTTAATAGCAAACTGGGCTTGGGTGCCTCATCAAGTGAGCCACATCTAGTTAAGAAGAATATATTATCTACACCCATAAAATTCATATATGCTAAAGTCAAAGAGGTTGTAGAAGCAAATAATGTCATTTCAAGCAAGTCTGTTAAGAATAAGAGAATTCAGAAGAATTCGTCGAACGGAGCTCGACAAAAAGATTCAAATTTGTCGAACGGAGATCGACGAAAACTGAATACAGATTTTCAGTATAATTATTACATGGATGGCGCTCGACGAAATCATATAAATTCGTCGAACGACGGTCGACGAATTTACCCAAATTTGTCGAACAGAAACTATACACAGAATTTCAGGAATTCTAATTCTAAACACACTAAAAATCCTTTTACTGAATGGATTATACCTCCAAGGAGATATCATCCACAAGGCTACAAGGATCAACCTGAAATGTCCTTTATTTCTGAATATTGTGGACAAACAAAAGGACCCAAGGTAGTCTGGGTCAAAAACAACTAGTTTATTTTTCTATCTTTGCAAGCACACATCTGTCCAAGGATAAAAGAATATTGGTACTTGGATATTGTATGCTCAAAGCATATGACAGGAAACAAGGCCAACCTGAGCAACTATAAGGCAAAGCTTGGACCCAAAGTTGTCTTTGGAGACTCCAACTGTGGACAGACAAAAGGGTATGGACAAGTCAAAGTTGGAGTAGTCACATTCAAAGAAGTATAATATGTGAAAGGTCTCAAGCACAACCTCATCAGCATAAGTCAGTTATGTGATGAAGGTTATCAGGTAACCTTTAACCCTTCCCAATGTCTTATTACCAATAATAAAAATAAAAATGTATTATCTGGTATTAGACAAGGAAACATTTATCTTGTCAATTTTGACTCTGCCAATACTGACATCTGTCTATTTAATTCAATAAGTAAGACAAATGAACTATGGCATAAAAGGCTAGGGCACATTAACCTTAGAACTATCTCTAAGCTTTCTAAGGACAATCTTGTCAGAGAACTTCCTTCTGGTTCATACAAGAAGTGAAAGTGCAAAGTTAACCTCACTAGAATTCTCTAGAGGGGGGTGAATAGAGATTTAAAAATACTTTGTGTTATTATTATTATAAATATATATATATATATATATGTGTGTAATAATCACAGATTTAGGCTTCCCACACACCAACAAGAATTAAGCAAGTAAAGAAGAAAAATGACAACAAGAAAATCACAACACAACACAAGGAAATATAGTGGTTCCCCAAACATTGGGTAGTCCACTCTTCTACCCCCTTGGTAGGAATTCACTAACTTGCACTGAGTCTTTTGATAAGGAGACTCTTTGAACCAGACTGAGTCTTTTGATAAGGAGACTCTTAGAACCAAACTGAGTCTTTTGGTAAGGAGACTCTTAGAACCACTACAACTGAATTTTTTGAAGAGAGATTCTAAGAACTCTTTTACACGGTTTAAAAGTGAAATAAGAAAGAGAAGAAGAAGTAAAACAAGTAGGAGAATAGAAGACAATATATATAAGAAGGAATCTTCTTCCTAGCAAGAAGATTAGAAGCACAAGTATAGTGAATATGATCTCTCTTCTATAGTGAGAAGGAGATTTGTAAGCTTTTCTCTCTTTTGTGAGAGCTTTCAGAATTTGCAGCAGAATGGCTTCAGAAGAAGGAGAAGATGAAGGCTTTTCTTTTGCTGCTGCACAATATCTCTTTTCCCAACTTTCTCACTCTTCACTTGGGAGCTCTTCCTCTTATTCAAATGTATATGGTGGATCACTTGTTCTTATTCTCTGCCGACCTCCTTCTTATTTATAGCTCTGTTTAAAATATATTGCTAAAGGAGAATAATTAATTATCAGACAGTGAATTAGAAAGAGATAAGAGTTTCCATAATTAATAATTATGTAGAAGGAAATGAATTCATTCTGATTTCAAATAATATCCATAATAGTCTTAATCAAATTAGCTAAGAATCAAATAGAAGGAAAGGCTGATTCAGAACGGCTATAAAAGAATAATATCATTCCATATAAATCAGATCTACAAAAAGAAGGAAAGAGATCTGGCGTGTTTTTGAATTACTTATGGATATCGATGTGCGTCGATTACTATTCGACGTAAACGTCAATTTCATCCTGGCTGGACGTCGAGAGGAGAATAAGGAAGGTGCGTCGACTAAGATGCGTCGACTTTATCACATGCATCGACTAGAAGTCAGAGGTACGTCGACTAAGATTACGTCGAATTCTTCTAAGAGTTACTTCGACTCATTCTGAGAGAAACGTCGACTATATTTCGACGTTGCGTCGAATACTATTCGATGCATATTTACTTAGCCTAATTTTTCATACTTAGAATTTATATTCTTCTTAATTCTAGGGGTTAAGATAAATCATTTCCCCAACAATCTCCCCCTATTTGTCTTAACCCTATTTAGAGAGAAATTGTATCAGTATTTAATCATCATAGCAAAGCATTTATATAGAGAAGAAATATGCTAAGTAATCAGAAGAAGATAGAATAAGAAATTGTCTTTCACAAGATTTAAACTAGAAACTTCTTGTTGTGCATCAAATTGACAAAGGCAGAATAAAGTTTTCTAGATAAGTTTTCAATAGCATCAAAAATATAGCCCCTGGATCTATCTGGATGCTCCTGGACATTTCTGATGATTGTGTGCAATTTCTCCAGGACTTTGTCAGCATCAGGGAGAGTGTCATTTAGAGAATAGCCCTTGCTGATGATGATTGCTGCCTTTTCATCAATCATCTCAATTGTAATATTTTGAGGTTTCTTTTGAGTAGGCTTGGGCTCAGGTGGTCCTTTGTTGTCAACCTTTGGCCTATATTTTCTCTTTTCTGATTGTTGTTTCTCAGGGATCTCAGTCATCTTTCCTCTCCCTTTCCAGGGTGAGTCATGCCATTTGTCTAATCTTGCAGGTCTTTTGGGCTTCTTATAGGGAATGTAAGTATCTTCAGCACACCCTACACCCCTCTTGTGTTTTTGTCCCTTTTCTAGGATGAGTCCTGCCTGAGGATTTTTCTTTTGATAAGCTTCAACATCAAACAGTTTCTTTGGAAGTTTGATGGAAGATTTTGCAAGGATCTGTTCTTTAGTCATCCCCTTTTTGATCTTTTCCAACCAGACATTTCTCTTATTTTCTACTTCTTTCATAGCTGCTTCATATTCATACAGCTCTCTTTCTCTTATTTCTTCATGCAACTTTTCCATGTCAGGATCATGGTACTCCTTTATAGGACTGTTAGGAGTGATATTAGGCATTTTTTCAAACCTCTTTATCTCCTCAACAGCCTTTCTATATTTCTTTTCCTTTGCATACTCTTTTCTTTCTTCTTTGGAAAATTTTTGCCAATGAGGGATGGCTTCACTTCTTCTTTTCATTTGTTCTCTTGGTTTTCCTTAGATAGTTTTTGTGGAGGTAGAGGTAGTAGAGGAGGTAGAGATAGAGGTTGAAGTGGTGGAAGAGGCAGAGGTGGAGATGTAGTTTTCTCTTTAGAAGGTGAAGGTGGAGAAGGGACTTTTCTAGGAGGGGAACAGCAAGCAAAATGTCCTCTGGAGGAATATCCTCAAGTAAGGGTGTCTTGAGTTTGATGTAGCTGGCAGAGAAGCCAGAAGAATGATGCTGATATTCTTCCTCACACAGGGGTGCCTCAATCCAAACTAGCCCTTTTAGGTCATCAGAACAAGCTATTTCTTCCTCCCCCTGGACTTCTATATTCTGTACTGCAACAGTCTCCCCCTGAACATGTGGGGCATCAATTTTGAATGCTGAATCCACAGCATGATCTCCTTCTGTATGATAGGAGGAGGATTCACCAAGGTGTTTGTTGAAAGTGTAGTCAGAGTGATTGGAAAAGATTGGAGCCTATGGTAAAAGAAAAAATGAGGTTTGTTTAATACTTAAAGATAGTATTTAGAGATTGGAGAAAAGTTAGCCCTGAGCTTGAAGAAAAACCTAGATAGGGGGGTTTCTAGAGCAACTCTCCCCCCTGGTTTATATCATTCATAAAGGATGTAAACCCTTTTGGAGACAGAGGTTGTTCTTGAAGAAGAACGTGAAGCTCGGGAAGAGAAGCAGATAGGTTGGCCAATTTGGCTTCACAGGTGGTGAGCATGTCGGCGCACTCATTGGAGAAGGTGGTCAGACGTGTCTGGAAGTCATTCAGAAGTTGTTCCAGAGCATCGTTTATTGTTTTGAGGAGAGCAGATTGAGCAGGGATTGGCGCCATTGATGTAGAGAGAGAGGTAGAAGACAAAGATTTTGGCGGTTTGGGAGAGTATAAGTTATGAAATAAGAAGTGTTATTTAAAGGAGGTGAAACGTCGAAAAGGAAACTGAAATCAAGGTATATTAGTTAACCAATCGTCAAAAGAAGAAGGGAATATTTGTTTCCTGTTTTATTATGAAGTCAACGTTACGTCGAATTGGAGTCGACGCATGGTCAATGTGTCGGAGCATCTGTGACGTTGGTCATTGATGTCGACGTATGCGTCAATATGGATTCGACGCTCCGTCGAAACTTTGTCACCCTAATGTTCTGTCGATGTGGTTGCAGACTTACGTCGATATCAGATCGACGATGCGTCGATAAGGGATCGACGTATCTTTGTCTTTAAGAAATCAATGCTAGCATTGAGTTCCTCTCGACGGTGCGTCGATAGGTAATCGGCGTATCTGTAAGTACTTGCTTAGTTGTTCTGATCTATTATAGATTTCCCCAACAATGATGCTTACAAGCTCCCATCAAGCAATCCCAAGGTGTTGATAAAGTAAGTATGCTTAGTTTCATCTAAGGGTTTGGTAAAAATGTCTGCTCTTTGACTATCTGTAGGAATATATTCTAAGGTTATCTTACCTTTTTCTACATTGTCTCTAAAAAAGTGATGTCTGATCTCTATATGTTTGGTTCTACTATGAAGGACTGGGTTGGATGCTATGGATATGGCACTAGAGTTATCACAATAAATTTTAGAGTTATTGACTTCCAATATAGTCAAGAAGCTGATTTTGCATCCAGAGAATTTGTGAACAACAGCTCTCAGCAGCTATATATTCAGCTTCAGCTGTTGAGGTTGAGACTGAAGTTTGTTTCTTACTGAACCATGATATTAATCTGTCACCTAGGAATTGGCAAGTACTAGATGTGCTTTTTCTATCAACCCTACATCCAGCATAGTCTGCATCTGAGAATCCTATTAATTCAAAATTTGTTTCTGCTGAGTACCACAGACCTAGTTCAGGTGTGCCCTTTAGGTATCTAAGAATCCTTTTTACAGAGGTGAGATGGGATTCTTTTGGATCAACCTGAAATCTAGCACATATGCAGGTTGCAAAAATAATGTCAGGTCTGCTAGCTGTTAGATAGAGAAGGGATCCTATGATTGCCCTATATGTCTTTTGATCTACTGATTTTCCCTTATCATCCTTTTCTATAATGGCATTAGTTGCCATAGGTGTTTTCATGGTAGAGGCTGATTCCATACCAAACTTTTTGATTAATTCTTTAGTGTATTTAGATTGTGAGATAAAGATTCCCTCACTGCTTTGTTTCACTTGTAGCCCTAAGAAATAAGAGAGTTCTCCCATACTGCTCATTTCAAATTTTGATTGCATTAGATTAGCAAATCTTTGACAAAGTTTGGGATGAGTTGAGCTAAAGATGATGTCATCTACATAGATTTGAACAAGAAGGAGTTGATTTTTATGGGTTCTAGTAAAGAGTGTTTTATCTACTTTTCCTCTTTCAAAAGAATTTTCTAAAAGGAAGTTGGAGAGAGTTTCATACCAAGCTCTAGGTGCTTGCTTAAGACCATAAAGTGCTTTATTAAGTCTATAAACAAATTTAGGTGAGGAGGGATTGACAAAACCTGGTGGTTGCTCTACATACACCTCTTCTTGAAGGTCTCCATCTGGTAGTTTCATCTTCATGAAGGCTGCATAGGCAAGAAAGAGTCTGATTGCTTCCAATCTAGCTATTGGAGCAAAGGTTTGATTGTAGTCTATTCCTTCTTCTTGTTTGTATCCTTGTGCTACAAGTCTTGCCTTATTCCTGACAATTACTCCAGTGGAATCTAGTTTGTTTCTGTATACCCATTTTGTACCAATAACTGGGTAGTTTCTTGGTCTCTCAACTAAGTTCCACACTTTGTTTCTCTCAAATTGGCTTAGTTCTTCTTGCATGGCTATAATCCAGTGAGGATCACAATTTGCTTCCTCAAACTTCTTTGGTTCAACTTGAGATAAGAAGCATTGGAGCATCATCCCATTAGAGACTTGGTGTCTTGTTCTTACCCCAGTATTGGGGTCTCCAATTACTTAGGATTGTGGATGATTTTTCATATTGATCCCTGTCCTGCTTGGATTTGTCAGATGCTCTTCTTCCTCATTAACAATGGGATCATTGTCCACCTGTTCTTCCTGAACCATGTTCTCTTGTGGGAGTTGGTTTTGATTGCTCTTCTCTGGTCCTTCTTCATGCTCTTGTTCAGACTCCTCACTTGGTTCCTGTAGCAGGTTTTCTTTCCCAGTGTCTTTGTTTTCTAAAGTCAGTTGTTCAAGTTGAGTCTCTATGCTGCTATTTTCCTGTGGAAAAGGATTGGTGGAAGTTTCCTCCCCCTTAAACAGCATGTTAGTTTCATCAAATATAATGTGCATAGATTCTTCAATTCTGAGAGTTCTCCTGTTATAGCATCTATAAGCTTTGCTAGATGATGAGTACCCAAGAAATATTCCATCATCGGACTTCTTGTCAAACTTGGCAAGATGATCTTTCCCATTATTTAAGATAAAGCAGGCACATCCAAATATTTTAAAGTATTTAACAATGGGTGTTTTTCCCTTCAGGAGCTCATATGGAGTTTTTGACTTAGTTTTGTGTATGAGGCTTCTATTTAGAACATAGTTTGCAGTGTTGACTGCTTCAGCCCAGAAGGTTTTTGGTAATCCTGACATGTGCATGGAGCATCAACTGTCCAAGTACCACACCAGCCTGGAGATGTGATACATCTGCACATAAAATTTTAAACATTAGTTTGGACCTTCCTAAGCCGGGGTCCCTTCCTCCCATCAGTGGCAGGTTTGATGAAAGAATAAGAGGGTTTTTCAGAATATCCTTCCTCCTTTAGGGGTATTGGCTTATCATACCAATTGTCTTTGGTAATGTTGCAGAAGTAGTGTTCATAATAAAAGGAAATGGATTGAGAAGACTTTTTGGAAGAGGAGACATTTCTGTTAGATTGGTTGCGTCGATATGCATTCGACGTATGTTTAAAGTTGCGTCGAGGACTCAGTTTCTATCAGGCCGATGTCAGACGCCTTCAAGTGTTGGCTCTTTGCCGTCAGCCTAAAGGAGAAGGCCAGGGAGTGGTTCCACCAACTCCCTGTCCGGTCGATCTACGCGTTCGAGGATTTGCATAGAAGTTTCTTGTTGCGGTTCTCAACTTCGAAGAAGAGGAAGAAGGGCGATGAGTACCTCTTCAAGCTGAAGCAGGAGCCCAAGGAGTCGTTGGCTCATTATGCAGATCGGTTTCAGGAAGAGTATTGCTCACCCAGGAGATGCCCGGGTTTGCCCTTCAGCTCGCCTTCATGTTGGGACTGAAGGAGAGTTTCTTCAAGATGGATCTGAAGAGGAAGGCCCTCGTCTCCTACGAGGAGTTGATGGAGAGGGTGGCGGAGGAGGTCGAGAGTGAGGAGGCCAATATAGAGCTCACCAAGAGGCTAGCAAAGCTCAGTGAGCCGGAGGTCAAGCAGTAGGAGGTGCAGAGAAGGGAAGAGCCCCAGGCCCCGGAGGGGGATGGAGGCAGCATGGCGGGGGGATGCAAGGTCAAGGAAGAGGTTACGCCCCGGGAGGGGGTAACTTCTATGGGGGGTAAGGAAGACCCCAACAGTTGGTATGGAGGCAAGGTCCAAGGCCGGTGCCTCCCCCGCCTCAGCAGGCCATGGCAATCCGGCGAGGAAGAGGAGGAAGAGGATGGAGAGGAGCAGAAGCAGGAGCAGGAAGGAGAAGGGGAAATAAGGCGGCGGAGGCCGGGAGGGGAGGGGTGGCATTGCCATACTGTGACCTCCATGATGAGGAAGGTCACACAACGGCCACCTGCCCAGAATTCTTAGAGACAAAGAGGGCCAGAATGCCAGCGCAGCGGCAGCAACAGTAGGTGAGGATTGAGGAGGTCCTGCCTCGGGAGGATGAGGAGGAGAGGTGTGAGGACCGGGCCAATGTGGGGACCCGAGGAGGGATCGGAGTGATCCATGGGGGAGTAGGGATAGAGGCAACCCGCAAGGCGAGTCTCCATACCATCTACCGTTGGAGCGTGGCTTCGACATCCACGGCCCCACCCCCAGCAGAAAAAAACACTTTCTCTCAAAGGGACATGTCGGGTCATGAGGACCCTTTCTGCGACGCATTGGTCATCCAGACCGCCATCGAGAACTTCACAGTGTCCTGTATTCTCGTGGATAACGGAAGCTCCATCAACGTCATCTTCAAGAAGGCGTTCGATGAGATGAAGGTGGAAGCCAAAAGGGTGTTGGACTCAGATGGACCATTGTTCGGGTTCTCCGGAGAGAGGAAGGAGGTAGAGGGGGGAGTACGACTCCACGTGGTCCTGGGCGGGCAATCTCAGAATTACCGCTTCGTCATAGTGGATGCCCCCAGCAGCTATAGTGCCATCTTCGGACGACCACTAAACAGTGCCTTCCGCTGCGTCCCCTCCACTTTCCACCAATGCCTCAAGTTCAGCTCAAGGGGAGTCCAGATTCGGGTAAGAGTGGATCCGAAGGTAGCAAGGCAGTGCTACGTGACGGCGGTCAATGCGATTTCCTGGATGACCGAGGTGGAAAAATGGGACCAGGAGGTGGGAGAGCCGGCGGGTCTCGGAGAGGCAGAGGAGGAGAAGGGGAGGAGGGTTCAGCGGATCCGATGGAGGAGGAGAAGGAAGAGGTAGAGAGTCGGGCCCAGGAGGAAGGGGCGGAAGAAGTGATGAAGGTCCAAGAAGGAGAAGAAGAGGAGAAGGAAGAAGGTTGGGGAGAATAGTCCCGGCTGGAGGCCGTGGAGGAAGTCGTAGAGCTTGAGGTCACCACCCGAGCTGGGGTGGTGGAGAAGGTCCGCATCAGCGGGGAGCTCGACCTCGAGGAGCAGAAGCAAATCCTGGCTTGCATCCAGGAAAACGTGGATGTCTTCGCTTGGAGTGCCGCGGAGATGCCCGGGATCGATGCATATGTGGCTTGCCACCGCCTCAACCTCGACCCAGGCACCCGCCCCATCCGTCAAAAGAAAAGGGTCACAGCAGACAAGTTGGAGGGACCCATCCGAGAGGAGGTGGGTAAGCTCCTACAGGCGAGTTTTGTATCGGAGATCCAGTATCCAGGCTGGGTCTCCAACGTGGTGATGGTAAAAAAGGGAGGAGGTAAGTGGAGGATCTGTATCGATTTTTGCTTGCTTAATAAATTGTGCCCCAAGGATTGTTATCCCTTGCCTATGATCGACGCGCTGGTTGATTCAGCCGTCGGTTTTCCTGTAATGTCTTTTCTAGATGCTTTTTCAGGTTACCATCAGATCCGAATGCACCACCCCCCCCCCCCCCCCCCGACATCAAAGATGTCTCCTTCATCACAGAAGATGGGTGCTACTGTTATAAGATGATGCCCTTTGGACTCAAGAACGCAGGGGCTACGTATCAATGAATGATGGACAGGGTCTTCCGAGAGCAGAAGGGAGGAAACCTGGAAGTTTATGTTGATGACCTCATGATAAAGATCTGGGATCTCGAGTCTCACCTCAAAGACCTAGAAGAGACCTTTAGGACCTTGCGGAAGTACAAGATGAAACTCAATCCTCTGAAGTGTGTCTTCGTGGCTAGCAGGGGAAAGTTTCTGGGTCACTTGCTCACCCCGGCAGGGGTGGAGCCTAACCCAGATAAGGTTAAGGCCATCTTGGAGTTGGAGGCGCCAAGGAACGCGAAGGAGGTTCAGCGCCTCACGGGAAAGTTGGTCGGTCTCAACAGGTTCCTCTCCAAGGCGGGTGAGAAGTGTGCACCTTTCTTCAAGGTGTTACGAGGAAATAAGAAGTTTGAGTGGACCTCGGAATGCGTGGAAGCTTTTCAAGCTTTGAAGGGGCAGCTCACCCGGACTCCCCTACTCCAGGGACCAAGGCAAGAGGAGGATTTATCCCTATACTTGGGGGTAGTATCTGAAGCAGTAAGTTTGGTGTTGGTCCGGGAAGAAGGGAGGAGGCAATTCCCCATCTACTACGTTAGCCGGGTGCTGAGGAAGGAGGAGCTCCGATACCCAATCTTGGAGAAGTTGGCTTTCGCTTTGGTGGTATCGGCTCGAAAGCTCCGACAATACTTCCAAGCACACTCCATTAAAGTGGTGACCGACCACCCGCTTCGCAAATTCATGGAAGGGGTGGAACATTCGGGAAGGCTAGCCAAATGGTCCGTAGAGATAAGTGAGTTCGTCATCACATTTGTGTCTAGGATGTCAATCAAGGCACAAGCGGTGGCGGACTTCATGGAGGACTACGCGACTGA
The DNA here is from genome assembly GCA_033032865.1 of Dactylorhiza incarnata. Taxonomy (NCBI): domain Eukaryota; kingdom Viridiplantae; phylum Streptophyta; class Magnoliopsida; order Asparagales; family Orchidaceae; genus Dactylorhiza; species Dactylorhiza incarnata. Next base: position 18,144,367 of record JAWHQI010000024.1, read on the forward strand.
AGTGGAGGAACGTGAATGACCTCCCCCGGTGGCCTGGAGGATGTTGGTGGATGGCGCATCAGGGAAGCACTCCTATGGAGGGGGAATTATCCTAATAAGCCCCCAGGGGACAAAGATCATATCGAGCAGGCCTTGAGCATCCATTTCCCGATTACCAACAACCAGGCCGAGTACGAGGCAGTCATAGCGGGCCTGCGGCTAGCCATGGAACTGAGAGTGCAGGACGTGGAGGTCTCAACGGACTCCATGGTGGTGGCATGCCAAATCAGGGGAGAATTTGAAGCAAGGGAGCCGACCCTCCATCGCTACCTGGAGAAGGTTAAGGGGGTCATCGACCAATTTCGCACTTTCTCCATCACACATGTGCCGAGGGAGGAGAGCACCCCGACAGACCTCCTAGCCAAGTTTGGTCCTCGGGCTGGAGGGACAATTGAGGAACTCTTCCGACCTTCCATCGAAGATGGGGAGCTGATGGGGGTGGACCAGCGAGCATCGTGGATGGATCCCTTCATCACCTTCCTGGAATCGGGAATGTTCCCCGAAGGAGACGTAGATAAATGGCGCTTCAGGTGCAAGTCGGCCTATTATTCCTTACATGCAGGAGGACTATATAGAAAGACACTCTCGGGGCTCCTAGCCCGTTGTGTATTGTAGGAGGAGGTCCTGAGAGTCCTCGAAGAAATCCACTCGGGGGGAATGTGGCAGTCACTCCGGGAGCCGAACTCTGGATGGAAGAGTGTTGAGGCAAGGCTATTTTTGGCCTACCCTCAGCAAGGATGCGGCAAAATTTGCAAGGAAGTGTTCAATTGTCAGCTCTATGCTCCACTCTAAGTCCTCCCAGCTCAAAGGCTCCGGACCATTACAGCTCTGTGGCCCTTCGCTATATGGGGCTTGGACCTGGTAGGTCCCTTCCCGCAATCTAGTGGTCAAAGGAAGTTCTTATTGGTAATGATTGATTATTTCTCCAAGTGGATAGAAGTGAAAGCGCTGGCCAAGGTAACATCCCAGGTGGTGAGAAATTTTGTATGAGGCGAGATAATTTGCAGGCACGGGCATCCGTTGGCCATAGTGACGGACAACGGACCCCAATTTGCCAGCGAGGAATTTGTTAGTTTTTGCACCCAACTCGGCATAGACCATAAGTTCACGTCAGTCCACCACCCGAGGAGTAACAGTAAGGTGGAGGCGGCGAACAAGATAATTGTCAGCCTGCTGAAGAAGAAGGTGGAGAATCTCAGAGGCAATTGGGTAGAGCGGCTACACTCGGTCCTATGGGCCTTGAGGACTACTCCAAACACGGCCACATGAGAGACCCCCTTCAAACTGTCTCATGGGTCTGAGGCCGTCCTCCCGATAGAATTCGAAGTCAAAACCCCCAGGGTGATCACCGCGGGCGAAGGAGATGTAGAATGGCTAATAGAAAATGATGCAGGGCAAAGGTTTTCCCTGGACCTGGTAGAAGAGCTCCGGGACCTCGCCACTGTCCGACAGGAGGAAGTAAAGAGGCGGATGGCACGGTACTTTGATCAACATATCAGGATAAAGCAATTCGAGAAAGGATATTTGGTCCTGAAGAAGGTAGATGCGGCAGGGAGAGGAGCCGTTGTGGGTAAATTAGAGCCCAATTAGGAAGGGCCTTACATTGTAAGCGAAGTGCTCAAGTTGGGGGGGTACCACCTCCAGGATGTGGAAGGGGTATCTCTCGGCCGAGCCAGGAGTGGGGATGATTTGAAGAGATTTTATCCTTAGCAATTTTTGTAACTGACTTTTGTATGTTTCCTCCTCAATACAAATATTTTGAAGTAGTTCTTAGGCAGGTTACAAGTCCTTTGGTGCTGGAATGCCCCAGATCGATTCGGCTGTCGGGCTCTCATGGACGGTGGGTCAGGTTGATCTCTAGAGAGGCTGGCAGGTTACAAGTCCTTTGGTGCTGGAATGCCCCGAATTGATTTCGCTGCCGGGCTCTCATAGACAGTGGGCCAGGTTGATCTCTGGAGAGGCTGGCAAGGTTACAAGTCCTTTGGTGCTAGAATGCCCCCAGATCGATTCCGTTGTCGGGCTCTCATAGACGGTGGGTCAGGTTGATCTCTAGAGAGGCTGGCAGGTTACAAGTCCTTTAGTGCTTGAATGCCCCAGATCGATTCCGCTGCCGGGCTCTCATAGATGGTGGGTCAGGTTGATCTCTAGAGAGGCTGGCAAGGTTACAAGTCCTTTGGTGCTGGAATGCCCCAGATCGATTCCGTTGTTGGGCTCTCATAGACGGTGGGTCAGGTTGATCTCTGGAGAGGTTGGCAAGGTTACAAGTCCTTTGGTGCTGGAATGCCCCAGATCGATTTTTCTGCCGAGCTCTCATAGACGGTGGGTCAGGTTGATCTCTGGAGAGGCTGGCAAGGTTACAAGTACTTTGGTGCTGGAATGCCCCAGATCGATTCCGCTACCGAGCTCTCATAGACGGTGGGTCAGGTTGATCTCTGGAGAGGCTGACAAGGTTACAAGTCCTTTGGTGCTGGAATGCCCCAGATCGATTTTGCTGCAGAGCTCTCATAGACGGTGGGTCAGGTTGATCTCTAGAGAGGCTGGCAAGGTTACAAGTCCTTTGGTGGTGGAATGCCCCAGATCGATTCCGCTGTCAAACTCTCATAGACGGTGGGTCGGGTTGATCTCTGGAGAGGCTGGCAAGGTTACAAGTCCTTTTGTGTTGGAATGCCCCAGATCGATTCTGCTGTCGGGCTCTCATGAACGGTGGGTCAGAATGATCTCGGGAGGGGCTGGAAAGTAGGTTGCTCCTAGTAGAGGACCTGTCTCGCAAACAACCTCAAGGCCCAGGCAAGGCGAGACCAGGAGTCCGTTCGCGTAAGAGAATAGGTCGCGACAGAGCGACTGAGCCTGTTGTTCGCGAGGCGAGCTATTCCCGGCCCGAGTTCGCAAATTTACTAGTAAATTTTGGTGGCGTGAGTAAAAACGGAAAATCAGGGAGGGCTCATCGTCGCGGCATCCCACGAGTAACAAGAGAAGCTCGTGAGAAGCGAGAGGGAGGTAATATTGACCCCGCTTGCAATGTTTCCCTGTGAGGTGTAGTCTAAGTAGGGATGGTGTCCTACAGTGTGATAGCCTTATCAACGCTGCGAAAGAGAAAGGCGCGGGAGCGACCTAGATACAACACCGGTACGGAGGAATTATTAAGTAAGGAGATGCGAACGCTAGTGCCAAGTGAAAACATTAAGACGCGAGCGCAAGGAAAGCAAAAGTATAGAACGTTGGAATCATGCGAGCATAAATAAATGTGTGGGCGCGAGTAAGAGATGAAAAAGAAGTTACGCTTAAAAGATAGACAAAATATTTCCTTCACTTGCTCAAAGACGTTTTACAGCCAACCAGGAACTCGCGGGTCAAAAGCAAAAGTTTTTTACACTTGGCAAAAAACATAATAAAAACAAAAACATCAAAGCCGCCCGCCGAGGAATCCTTCAATTGCCCTCGCGATCCTCCACCTATGAGATTGGCGCAAATAGGTCAGGGACGACGTCTTCCGCGGTGAACTCCATGGCGTCGGGAACAATCAGGTCCGCTTCTTTAAGGGTGTCGAGGACAAGTTCGGCGATCCCTATTGAGTTTTTGCGGGCGGCCTCCTTTTCATCTCGCGACTGGACGCGAGCCCTAGCTCACGAAGGAGGTGGGGGAGCACCGCCAGGGTTAGGTCGCAAATCTGAGCCTTGAGGAAATAATTCTCCATCTCTAGGTCAGTGATCCTTGCAGTGAGTTTACCCGCGGACTCGGCATCCTGCGAAAAGGAAATTAGAGAAAGACGAGGGGTAGCGAGACAAAAAAAGACTCTTTACAAGCATTACTTACCAGTCCGCCTTGAAGGCTAGCGAGGAGGCCCTCAGACAAGGCCTCCTTTCCCTTAAGCTCCGCGGACTTCCGAAGCTCGACGTTGAGCTCTCTGATTTCCCTGTCCACAGTGAAGTACTGGCGGCCCACCATGTGGGTAAGCTCCGTTGCCCAGAACTAGGCTTGCATGGCCTCATATACGAGCCCTTTCGTCGTGAAGGTCCTAAAGAGGGAGGCGTCCTCACGGCCGTAGAGCCCAAAGGCAAGGGCGAACGCTTGGCCTCCAATTTTTTTACTCTCCACCCAGGACAGGAGGAGGGAGGAGCAGACGATCTTATTCTGCTTGGCGTCCCACGCGAGCAACGGCTCGCCAACTGCGTCCGGGAGCTTCGCACCAAGCCCGAAATTCTTGTGGCTCGTCGGCTTAGGCTTGCCGGTCGCTTCTTCTGGCTCGCCACCCACGTAGGCGGATTCCGGATTCGCCAGCGGGGAAAGAGGGGGCTCAGATCCGGATAGATCAACAATGTTTTTCCCCTTAGCAGCAATGGGGGCCTTCTTGGCCTTCTTCGCCTGTCCTTGCGAGGCGGGCCGTCTTGGAGGACGAGGATGCATCTTTCCCGACGAAGAGCTCGGGAGGTCACGAAATGCCTCGGCGGCCATGCTCGTGAGCGGGCTAGTGGCGAGGGAGGAAGAAGGCGCGTGCGAAGGGTTGAGCGGAAGATCGTGTTCTCCTGCAAAGGTTACTAAGAACGTTAGCTAACAAAAAGGGGGGGAGAATAGGGAAATTTGCCAGCGTGAGTCAGACCTTCCCCTTGGGGGACAGGCATCAGCTAGTCCACCCGCTGCCGGAGGAAGACGACCTCGAAGTTCTTCCCATGGAGATATTGGTAAAGCTTCACGTCATCGCCCCCTAACATTGCGGGAGGGCGGAATGTGGCCTCGTCTCGCTGGAGTGGAGTGTAAGAGATGTTGCCAAAGGGACCCTTCACCAGTACATACTTCTGCGTCCAGTAGTGGGACTTGTTTACGGTTTTGCAGAGGGTGACTTGTTGACGGTTTCGCAGAGGGTGACTTGTTGGCTCGCGAAGTGAGCCGTCCCATCCCTGTATGCGCGAAACGAAAACACCTTGCGGAAGATGAGTAGACTAAACTCAATCTTCTCGGCTCGCAAGTGTCTGGCGAACGCGACCATGAAGGCGATCACATTCAGCGTCAGCTGGCTGAGCAGTATACCAAAATACTTGAGTACCTGGAAGAGCCCTTAAGGGTTGGAACGCTGCTCGCAAGGCGAGCCAGAAAATACTAAGAATATTCTTCGCTAGGCGATCTAGAAAGGTGTAGCTGGCGCACTTCAGGCCATATCGGGAGTCGCAACCCATTCTCAAAGTGAGCAATGGGGACAGCGAGCTCGTCTGCGGGGGGATCATTGATGGTATCTCTGTCGGTGGGGCAGCGGGCCACGAACCCAGAATGCAAGTATCTGTCCACTGTGGCTAAGTATTCCTCTTTAGTGAGGTTGGCGCAGAAGAAGGGGCCCTCGCGAAAGGCTCCAGCACACTTGGCTTGCCCCTCTATCTCCGCGTCTGTGACCATGGCGTTGAAGAGCTGCGAGTCAGAGAATTCGCGAGAGCGAGCTAGGGTTTGCGAGAGAGTTAGAAGAAGAGAAATGCGAAGGAAGAACAGTAAATGCGGTGGTTAGAAAGTAAAGATGCAGACTATTTATAGAAATGAAAAGAGCGGGAAGAATTTGAAGCGCCGATAGATGCGGATAGCTGATGCGCGCGGTATTTTTCCGCCTCCAGGGGCTCTATCCGCTCCGAGCGAGCTGGCGTCTCGCCAAAATCCCTCCCGCTAGTCATCGGCGAGCTAGGTCCAGATAAAGAAATAAAGCGAAATGCAAGAGCAGGTCATGACAATAAGCGATAAAAGTATAATAATCAGCAGTAGTAATCAATGAACAAGCGAGCTAGCCATAGCGAAGGAAAAGATAAATAGAAACGGAAGTATGGACTCGCAGGTGAGTCAAAGTACCATTATCACAGACCGGTAAATTGTTTGTGACCCCTCCCTACGAAGGGGAGGGGAAAGAAAAATAAAAAGCGAACTGCGAAGATTGGCTCCTTAATAGCGCAACCACTTCCAGCGACCGCGACCTCGCACACCAGAGCGAGGGGGAACTCGCGGGCAGTGGTACTCGCTAACCTACCGGGCCGCGTGAGTTATCAGCCGCGCGTAATCCTCAATCCGAGCAACGTACACCCCGGGGGAAGTCGCCTCGCCATGATCGACCGGCCGCACCTCGGTGAGGACGCGCGCATTCGCATCCTCCATCGCAGCAAATCTTTCCTCAAACGCGAGCCGATCTTGTCAATTTTGTTCGTGTAAATCTCGCAGAAGGGAAGTATGCTTCTGGAATATTTCGGTGACCCTCCTCTTCATTTGCTCTGGATTACCGGGGTCCCCCAGAAAATCCACGACCTGACTCGGCGAGGGGGGTGGCGACATTTCCAACGCTCCAGGCTCCAACTCGGTGGGCGGGGTCAAGGGATCACCTGTGAGATAGAAATCAGCAGGGAGGTAGAAAATGACACTTCGCGGGGACGGTCTAACCTAATGGAGAAATTTGGGTACTGGGCCACTGGCGAGAGGTGCCCGGCCGGCCCTGGAACGCTTCGACGAAGGCAGGGGTGACGGCCTTCCCCAGTCCGGGAGGGAACATGGTTTTTGCAGCAAGTCCTGGCTCGGGAAGTAATGTCCCTCCAGGGCTCCTTAGTCCCAGACTGCCTAATCCAGGAGTGATGATAGTCTGATTCGACGGGACCGGCGGGTCCGAGGGAGGAGGAATCCGGTCCTCCAAATTCGCGACATCAGACACTGCATAATAAGAGAAAACTTAGCGAGTAAGAAAATATGTTACATAGGAAGGCGAGGAGAACTACTCACCTCGTGGCGAAGGCGGGCCACGCAGGTTGGCGATCCCCACATCTGCGAGAAGAGTACCAGCCCCGCCATGGGTGGGAATGCTGGTCTCCATAATCATTTTCTCCAGGGTATTCTCCTGCGGGGAAGCATTCTGCGATTGAAGAAGCAATGTCAGAAGGGAAAGGCATTAAATCGGCGAACTTGACAGTAGTACCTGCTAGGCGAGCTCGTCAAAAGGGGATGGAGACAAAAAAGAGGACCTATCTTTGCTAGGCGGGCGTCGGACGGTCTTCGCCATTTTGACGAGGGGCGGAGGCCGCGCACGCAGCGGAGAGGCCCAGGAAGCGAGTGCAGTGGCTTTCCCTTTTTGCGCTGCCTGTGAGGCCTTCGGGCGAGCCAACATCTCCACCTTTTTTGACATAGCGTTGGGGCTCGCGGCGACTAAGAAAAGGGAGAGAAGGATAAAAAGTTTGGACACCAGCCGGGAGGGATGATATTTATCGTGGTGGGCATGGGCCCCACCAAAAGATTCGCGTCACGTCGTTGAAAGGCCGGCGAATATCCGAGGTTGGATGATTCTTCGTGAGCCCAGGTAGCCTCGCGAAGAGCAGGGATTATGTACAACCCCGATATTTGCAAGGAGTTGGGCATAGATTTGAGAAGTCGGTAGGCGGAGGAGGTAACAGGCAAGGCGAGCCAGATTCTCAGAGTTCGCTCGCAAGAAGGCGGGCGAGTCGGGCACTCGCCGACCGCTCGAAGGAAGGCAAGCGAGCCAAATCAGTGTGGTCCACTCGCAACAGTATTCTGGACGAGCCAGATTCTTTCCAAGTTTTTGTGTTCGGCGAACTCCAATCTGCGTTCGCCGAAATCCGTTTAACGTTCGGCGAGCCTCGCGCTCCAGTTCGATGATATCGCTTTTAGCTTGACGAGCTTATTCTCCCAGCCAGTTCAGCAGATCTCCACAAGGCTAAGGGAAGCTCGCAGGAAGGCATGCGAGTCATGTCCCTGCGAGCCCGACTCTCAAAGTCTGCTCGCAAGAAGACGAGCAGAGTGGCAAACTCGCCGACTAGAGTCTCCAGGAAAAAGTGGCAAGGAAGGCGAGCCAGAGTCTCAGAGTTCGCTCGCAAGAAGGCGGGCGAGCCGAGTGCTCGCCGACCGCTCGAAGGAAGGCAGGCGAGCCAGATCTTCGCGATCGACTAACTCCAATCCGCGTTCGACGAACTCCAATCTGCGTCCAATGAACTTCAATTTGCGCTCGACGCAATCCGTTGTTCTGAGTTCGACGAACTCCAGCTTGAGGTCGGCGATCTTGTTGGAACAACCCTATTACTGATTTGGGCTAGGATCACTATGTTTTAACTAAGGATCAAGTTGACCCCATTGTATAGTTTAAGGGTCAAGTTTTTAGACTGTTAGAGTTGCTAGGACTTAAGGAAATTTTAAGTTTCCAGTGTTCGACAAATGGCGAGTGGCGTTCGACGAATGTCTAGCATCGTTCTACGAATTTGTCCCAGCAGACTGAAGTATTATAGCCAGTTCCAGCGCTCGACATTCTCTGAGCAGCGTTCGACAAATGGCGAGCAGCGTTCGACGAATTCCAGCCAGAGCTCAACAAATTCTATATTAAAGCTCAGTTCGACAAATTCAAGTCCAGATTATTTATATCAGTTATTTGTCAATACTCTGAACTCAGATCGACGACTCCAACGGATATATTCAATACATTTGGACGTATTCAAGGCAGGCAAGTAAGGATATTATATTATTCAGATATATTCTTTATTTCCTTTGTTCCATGACAAGAATAGCTGTTGTCATTTAATGCTAAGGAGTTTTTCACGGCTAAGGAATTAAAGGACCTGACAAAAAGTCATTTTGTCTTTGTTGTTATTCCAAGAAAGATTTAAAGGCAGATTATTCTATTCCAAAAATAGAATATATCAAAGACAGACATTATTGTCTTATCCCTCTCGACAGAATTAAAAATTAGCATTCTTGCAGAATACAGAAAGATAACAACAAGGATAGAGAAAGAAAGAAGAAGAACATTCAGTCTATTATTCTCAAGTCTTCTTCTTCCTTAAGCAACACCCATCTTTACTCTGAGAACATCATCTTCAAGATCCATCTCTCAGATATTCTGCTGCAAGTTCAAGTCTTCTACAAGAGCAACAAGGAATCTGAAGAACCTGTTCTTCCAGATCTATCTGCTACAGAAGATTTGAGTCTTCAAGAGAAAGCTTCTCCAGCATATGTCAAATACTTCAATGAGACAGGGAGAGCTTTACAATAAGTCCACTAGAGTCTTCTCTCAGCATCTTGACAGAGAAGAACACTATAACCCTTTTTCTCACCTCTCTTGTACAGGGTTAATACTCCCTTAAAAAGTGTACCTCCTTGGTGGCAAGACACCTGATCAAAAAATCCTGTTGGTTTTGAGCACCTGATCAAAAGCTCTGTGGTGTGTGGACACCTGATCAAAATCACCTTGGTGTTAGGGCACCTGATCAACCCTCCTAGTGGACTCCTACCAAAGGGTGGTAGAAGAGTGGACTACCCAGATTTATTGGGGAACCACTATAAATTCCTTGTGTCTTCTGGTTGTGTTTATTTCTTTGTGATGTGCTGTGTGCTTTTATTTATTCAGCCATTCTGTTTATATATTTCTCACTCTACTTACACACATATATATATAACACTATTTTATTTACACTATAAGACTAAGGAAAAGTTTTAATACTCTATTCACCTCCCCCCCCCCCCTCTAGAGTAACTTAAGATCTAACCTCCACTTTCAATTGGTATCAGAGGCAGTTGATTCTTTACAGGCTAACACCTGAATCACAAAGATCAATTAGATCTTAAATTAATTTAGAGTTTTTGTTTATCTATTTTCTGTTAAAAACTCATGGCACAGAACAAGGAGTACTCAAGCACAAGACCTCCAATGTGCAATCTTAGCAAGTTTGCACTTTGGAAAGCAAGGATTGGGCTTTATATGAACTCTATTGATAAAGAAATTTTCAACGTTATCCTGACAGGGCCTGCAGCACCTACAGCATCAACCAGCACTGAAGCTACAGGAGACAATCATGCTGTCCCACCTCCTGAGTGGACAGAAACTCAAAAGAAGCAAAGAAGTGCAGATGCTAAAGCCATGAACATATTGGCTCAAACTATGTCTGATGACATATTTCAAAAAGTGGTTGAATGTACTTCAGTTAGAGAAATTTGGATTTCACTAAATAACATTGTTGCAGGTTCTGCAGATGAAAGAAAAGACAGAAGATCACACTTGATCTCTCTGTATGAAAACTTCAAGAAAGGAGACACAGAGACAGTGGCTGACATGTACAACAGACTCAGTCTCATAATTAATGAGTTGAAATCTCTAGACAAACTGATTTCTATCACTGAAATAAATGATAAGATTCTAATGTGCTTCCCCAGCACATGGGATTCTAGAATCTGGCCAATCAAGGAAGCCAGAAGTCTGAATGAGATTACCACTGAAGCTTTGTTAGGCAAACTCAAATCTTATGAGCAGCTCATCAAGTCCAGGGAAGCTGAATCATCCACTACATCTCCAGCAACAAAGAAAGAAAAGAGCATAGCTTTCAAAGCAGCTGATGCAGAAGAAGAAAAGACTCCACAAGATGAGGAGTTTATGAGTCTCTTAGCCAAGAGATTCTACAAAATGGCCAAGAAGGACTTCAGAAAGAAGGAGTCCAGATCAAGAGAAAAGCAAAGGTATGACAAATCAACTCCTAAAGAAGTTATTTGTTATGGTTGCAGGAAACCTGGACACTACCTGACAGAATGTTCAGAAGAGAAAAAGAAAGAAAAGAAAAAGGAGAAAGAAGAGAAAAGAAGCTCCAACAAATCTTCCTCACACAAGCACAAAAAAAGGGAAGAGGATTCATTGCAGAATCCTGGAGTGAAACCATATCTGAACCATCATCCAGTTCATCTGATGATAATGAAGAAAAATCAAATGAAAGTGACAAATGTCTGATGGCAATATATGACTCAGGCACTGAGTCAGGATATGCTTCCTCATCCAGCTCCAGTGATGATGAAGAAGAGAGAACATTCTGCATGATGGCTATCAATGCCTCAGGACACAATTCTGATAAGGAAAAATCAGACTCTGAAGCAGAAGATGATGCAGATCAGGTATTATCTCATTTTGATTTTACTTCAGTTGAATTCAAGGCTGAATTCAAAGTTTTTTTTAGGCTGAATTCAAAGTTCTTTGCTTAGACTTATTAAAATCTGAGAAAGAAATAATCTCACTCAGAAATAAGCTAGTGGTCATGAAAATTATAAGTGAAGAAAATATAAACCTTAAAAAGGATTTGGCTGCCTCCAGGGAACAGATTGTTCTCATTGAGAACAAGTTGTCTGAAGCCAAAAAGTTTGAAGAATCCCTAAATGGGAGAAGCATCAAGCGGATGGACATAACAAGCACGATTAATGCTAGACTTAATAGCAAACTAGGCTTGGGTGCCTCATCAAGTGAGCCACATCTAGTTAAGAAGAATATATTATCTACACCCATAAAATTCATATCTGCTAAAGTCAAAGAGGTTGTAGAAGCAAATAAAGTCATTTCAAGCAAGTCTGTTAAGAATAAGAGAATTCAGAAGAATTCGTCGAACGGAGCTCGACAAAAAGATTCAAATTTGTCGAACGGAGATCGACGAAAACTGAATACAGATTTTCACTATAATTATTACATGGATGGCGCTCGACGAAATCATATAAATTCGTCGAACGACGGTCGACGAATTTACCCAAATTTGTCGAACAAAAACTTTACACAGAATTTCAGGAATTCTAATTCTAAACACACTAAAAATCCTTTTACTGAATGGATTATACCTCCAAGGAGATATCATCCACAAGGCTACAAGGATCAGCATGAAATGTCCTTTATTTCTGAATATTGTGGACAAACAAAAGGACCCAAGGTAGTCTGGGTCAAAAACAACTAGTTTATTTTTCTGTCTTTGCAAGCACACATCTGTCCAAGGATAAAAGAATATTGGTACTTTGATATTGGATGCTCAAAGCATATGACAGGAAACAAGGCCAACCTGAGCAACTATAAGGCAAAGCTTGGACCCAAAGTTGTCTTTGGAGACTCCAACTGTGGACAGACAAAAGGGTATGGACAAGTCAAAGTTGGAGTAGTCACATTCAAAGAAGTATAATATGTGAAAGGTCTCAAGCACAACCTCATCAGCATAAGTCAGTTATGTGATGAAGGTTATCAGGTAACCTTTAACCCTTCCCAATGTCTTATTACCAATAATAAAAATAAAAATGTATTATCTGGTATTAGACAAGGAAACATTTATCTTGTCAATTTTGACTCTGCCAATACTGACATCTGTCTATTTAATTCAATAAGTAAGACAAATGAACTATGGCATAAAAGGCTAGGACACATTAACCTTAGAACTATCTCTAAGCTTTCTAAGGACAATCTTGTCAGAGAACTTCCTTCTGGTTCATACAAGAAGTGAAAGTGCACAGTTAACCTCACTAGAATTCTCTAGAGGGGGTGAATAGAGATTTAAAAATACTTTGTGTTATAGGTGTGTGTGTAATAATCACAGATTTAGGCTTCCCACACACCAACAAGAATTAAGCAAGTAAAGAAGAAAAATGACAACAAGAAAATCACAACACAACACAAGGAAATATAGTGGTTCCCCAAACATTGGGTAGTCCACTCTTCTACCCCCTTGGTAGGAATTCACTAACTTGCACTGAGTCTTTTGATAAGGAGACTCTTTGAACCAGACTGAGTCTTTTGATAAGGAGACTCTTAGAACCAAACTGAGTCTTTTGGTAAGGAGACTCTTAGAACCACTACAACTAAATTTTTTGAAGAGAGATTCTAAAAACTCTTTTACACGGTTTAAAAGTGAAATAAGAAAGAGAAGAAGAAGTAAAACAAGTAGGAGAATAGAAGACAATATATATAAGAAGAAATCTTCTTCCTAGCAAGAAGATTAGAAGCACAAGTATAGTGAATATGATCTCTCTTCTATAGTGAGAAGGAGATTTGTAAGCTTTTCTCTCTTTTGTGAGAGCTTTCAGAATTTGCAGCAGAATGGCTTCAGAAGAAGGAGAAGATGAAGGCTTTTCTTTTGCTGCAGCACAATATCTCTTTTCCCAACTTTCTCACTCTTCACTTGGGAGCTCTTCCTCTTATTCAAATGTATATGGTGGATCACTTGTTCTTATTCTCTGCCGACCTCCTTCTTATTTATAGCTCTGTTTAAAATATATTGCTAAAGGAGAATAATTAATTATCAGACAGTGAATTAGAAAGAGATAAGAGTTTCCATAATTAATATTTATATAGAAGGAAATGAATTCATTCTGATTTCAAATAATATCCATAATAGTCTTAATCAAATTAGCCAAGAATCAAATAGAAGGAAAGGCTGATTCAGAACGGCTATAAAAGAATAATATCATTCCATATAAATCAGATCTACAAAAAGAAGGAAAGAGATCTGGCGTGTTTTTGAATTACTTATGGATATCGACCTGCGTCGATTACTATTCGACGTAAACATCGATTTCATCCTGGCTGGACGTCGAGAGGAGAATAAGGAAGGTGCGTCGACTAAGATGCGTCGACTTTATCACATGCGTCGACTAGAAGTCAGAGGTACGTCGACTAAGATTACGTTGAATTCTTCTAAGAGTTACTTCGACTCATTCTGAGAGAAACGTCGACTATATTTCGACGTTGCGTCGAATACTATTCGATGCATATTTACTTAGCCTAATTTTTCATACTTAGAATTTATATTCTTCTTAATTCTAGGGGTTAAGATAAATCATTTCCCCAACAATCTCCCCCTATTTGTCTTAACCCTATTTAGAGAGAAATTGTATCAGTATTTAATCATCATAGCAAAGCATTTATATAGAGAAGAAATATGCTAAGTAATCAGAAGAAGATAGAATAAGAAATTGTCTTTCACAAGATTTAAACTAGAAACTTCTTGTTGTACATCAAATTGACAAAGGCAGAATAAAGTTTTCTAGATAAGTTTTCAATAGCATCAAAAATATAGCCCCTGGATCTATCTGGATGCTCCTGGACATTTCTGATGATTGTGTGCAATTTCTCCAGGACTTTGTCAGCATCAGGGAGAGTGTCATTTAGAGAATAGCCCTTGCTGATGATGATTGCTGCCTTTTCATCAATCATCTCAATTGTAATATTTTGAGGTTTCTTTTGAGTAGGCTTGGGCTCAGGTGGTCCTTTGTTGTCAACCTTTGGCCTATATTTTCTCTTTTCTGATTGTTGTTTCTCAGGGATCTCAGTCATCTTTCCTCTCCCTTTCCAGGGTGAGTCATGCCATTTGTCTAATCTTGCAGGTCTTTTGGGCTTCTTATAGGGAATGTAAGTATCTTCAGCACACCCTACACCCCTCTTGTGTTTTTGTCCCTTTTCTAGGATGAGTCCTGCCTGAGGATTTTTCTTTTGATAAGCTTCAACATCAAATAGTTTCTTTGGAAGTTTGATGGAAGATTTTGCAAGGATCTGTTCTTTAGTCATCCCCTTTTTGATCTTTTCCAACCAGACATTTCTCTTATTTTCTACTTCTTTCATAGCTGCTTCATATTCATACAGCTCTCTTTCTCTTATTTCTTCATGCAACTTTTCCATGTCAGGATCATGGTACTCCTTTATAGGACTGTTAGGAGTGATATTAGGCATTTTTCAAACCTCTTTATCTCCTCAACAGCCTTTCTATATTTCTTTTCCTTTGCATACTCTTTTCTTTCTTCTTTGGAAAATTTTTGCCAATGAGGGATGGCTTCACTTCTTCTTTTCATTTGTTCTCTTGGTTTTCCTTAGATAGTTTTTGTGGAGGTAGAGGTAGTAGAGGAGGTAGAGATAGAGGTTGAAGTGGTGGAAGAGGCAGAGGTGGAGATGTAGTTTTCTCTTTAGAAGGTGAAGGTGGAGAAGGGACTTTTGTAGTCGGGGAACAGCAGGCAAAATGTCCTCTGGAGGAATATCCTCAAGTAAGGGTGTCTTGAGTTTGATGTAGCTGGCAGAGAAGCCAGAAGAATGATGCTGATATTCTTCCTCACACAGGGGTGCCTCAATCCAAACTAGCCATTTTAGGTCATCAGAACAAGCTATTTCTTCCTCCCCCTGGACTTCTATATTCTGTACTGCAACAGTCTCCCCCTGAACATGTGGGGCATCAATTTTGAATGCTGAATCCACAGCATGATCTCCTTCTGTATGATAGGAGGAGGATTCACCAAGGTGTTTATTGAAAGTGTAGTCTGCATCTGAGAATCCTATTAATTCAAAATTTGTTTCTGCTGAGTACCACAGACCTAGTTCAGGTGTGCCCTTTAGGTATCTAAGAATCCTTTTTACAGAGGTGAGATGGGATTCTTTTGGATCAACCTGAAATCTAGCACATATGCAGGTTGCAAAAATAATGTCAGGTCTGCTAGCTGTTAGATAGAGAAGGGATCCTATGATTGCCCTATATGTCTTTTGATCTACTGATTTTCCCTTATCATCCTTTTCTATAATGGCATTAGTTGCCATAGGTGTTTTCATGGTAGAGGCTGATTCCATACCAAACTTTTTGATTAATTCTTTAGTGTATTTAGATTGTGAGATAAAGATTCCCTCACTGCTTTGTTTCACTTGTAGCCCTAAGAAATAAGAGAGTTCTCCCATACTGCTCATTTCAAATTTTGATTGCATTAGATTAGCAAATCTTTGACAAAGTTTGGGATGAGTTGAGCTAAAGATGATGTCATCTACATAGATTTGAACAAGAAGGAGTTGATTTTTATGGGTTCTAGTAAAGAGTGTTTTATCTACTTTTCCTCTTTCAAAAGAATTTTCTAAAAGGAAGTTGGAGAGAGTTTCATACCAAGCTCTAGGTGCTTGCTTAAGACCATAAAGTGCTTTCTTAAGTCTATAAACAAATTTAGGTGAGGAGGGATTGACAAAACCTGGTGGTTGCTCTACATACACCTCTTCTTGAAGGTCTCCATCTGGTAGTTTCATCTTCATGAAGGCTGCATAGGCAAGAAAGAGTCTGATTGCTTCCAATCTAGCTATTGGAGCAAAGGTTTGATTGTAGTCTATTCCTTCTTCTTGTTTGTATCCTTGTGCTACAAGTCTTGCCTTATTCCTGACAATTACTCCAGTGGAATCTAGTTTGTTTCTGTATACCCATTTTGTACCAATAACTGGGTAGTTTCTTGGTCTCTCAACTAAGTTCCACACTTTGTTTCTCTCAAATTGGCTTAGTTCTTCTTGCATGGCTATAATCCAGTGAGGATCACAATTTGCTTCCTCAAACTTCTTTGGTTCAACTTGAGATAAGAAGCATTGGAGCATCATCCCATTAGAGACTTGGTGTCTTGTTCTTACCCCAGTATTGGGGTCTCCAATTACTTGGGATTGTGGATGATTTTTCATATTGATCCCTGTCCTGCTTGGATTTGTCAGATGCTCTTCTTCCTCATTAACAATGGGATCATTGTCCACCTGTTCTTCCTGAACCATGTTCTCTTGTGGGAGTTGGTTTTGATTGCTCTTCTCTGGTCCTTCTTCATGCTCTTGTTCAGACTCCTCACTTGGTTCCTGTAGCAGGTTTTCTTTCCCAGTGTCTTTGTTTTCTAAAGTCAGTTGTTCAAGTTGAGTCTCTATGCTGCTATTTTCCTGTGGAAAAGGATTGGTGGAAGTTTCCTCCCCCTTAAACAGCATGTTAGTTTCATCAAATATAATGTGCATAGATTCTTCAATTCTGAGAGTTCTCCTGTTATAGCATCTATAAGCTTTGCTAGATGATGAGTACCCAAGAAATATTCCATCATCGGACTTCTTGTCAAACTTGGCAAGATGATCTTTCCCATTATTTAAGATAAAGCAGGCACATCCAAATATTTTAAAGTATTTAACAATGGGTGTTTTTCCCTTCAGGAGCTCATATGGAGTTTTTGACTTAGTTTTGTGTATGAGGCTTCTATTTAGAACATAGTTTGCAGTGTTGACTGCTTCAGCCCAGAAGGTTTTTGGTAATCCTGACATGTGCATGGAGCATCCACTGTCCAAGTACCACACCAGCCTGGAGATGTGATACATCTGCACATAAAATTTTAAACATTAGTTTGGACCTTCCTAAGCTGGGGTCCTTTCCTCCCATCAGTGGCAGGTTTGATGAAAGAATAAGAGGGTTTTTCAGAATATCCTTCCTCCTTTAGGGGTATTGGCTTATCATACCAATTGTCTTTGGTAATGTTGCAGAAGTGGTGTTCATAATAAAAGGAAATGGATTGAGAAGACTTTTTGGAAGAGGAGACATTTTTGTTAGATTGGTTGCGTCGATATGCATTTGACGTATGTTTAAAGTTGCGTCGAGTGGAAGTCGATGCTTCCTTCATTCTGTGGTTACTTCTAGTCAAAGCATAGGAGAGATTGCGTCGATTGGGAGTCGACGTATTTTGGTGTCTGCGTTGATTAGAAATCGATGCATTATTTGAGTTGCGTTGAGTAGAATTCGACGCACGTCGATAATAATTCGACGCAAGTTTGTTTCTTTTCTGAGGATATTTTCCTAGGATTCCTTCATACATAGTGGGACTATTTTTGTTAAACACAGTGGTTGTTTCTGAATTTTCTTGTGATCTTTCTCCTGTCAAATGATTTTCCCTAGTGAAGTGAATAGGATGTCTCCAGACAGATTTGCTGGGTGATTGGGGTTTGGGTTCAGTGTTATATTCAAGTTGTCTAAATCTATCAGTGAGATTGTTAGAGATATTCTTGAGCTTCTGACTTCTACCATTTAGAGAGTCTTCAAAAGCTTTTGCCTTTGCTAGCTCATTTCTTAGTGCTTGATTTTCAGTATTGATTTTATTTAGTTATTCCTCTGAGAGTCCTAGACTGAGCTCATAGCTTTTATGTTGTGTATTTGTTTGTTTGAGATTGTTTAGATCATTTCTTAGTTCCTTTACTTCTTTCTCAGATTTGACTAGATCTAAACAGAGTTCTTTGAAACTATTTTTGAAATCAGTGGAAGAGAAATCTATATCCTCAAATATATTTACCAGAGATGTATCTTCAGGCTTTTCAGTAGCCATTAAGCAGGTTTCCTCTTGCTTAGCCTTTTCCTGACCATCTTCAGATGAGGTACTCACTTCAGATTCTGAATCACTCCATGATTGAGCAATGAATCCTTTCTCTTTCTTCTTCTTCTTCTTTAGATCTATTCTTTTCAGATCTTTCTTATTGCTGATCTCTTTAGGACATTCAGGTGCAATGTGTCCAGGTTCCCTGCAAGAGTAACATATAATCTCTTTATTAGGAGTTTTGTCATACCTGGTTCTTGAGTCTCTCCTTCTGGATCCTTCTGTTTTGATCCACTTCTTGAACCTTCTGGCCAGTAGATTGATCAGCTCTTCATCATTTGTAGAGGGTTCTCCTTCAGTAGCCTTCAAAGCAATGCTCTTTTCTTTTGAGAGTGGAGAAGCCTTTTCTTTCTCTTCTTTCTCAGCTCTTGTTTTCAGCAGCTATTCATAAGATCTTAATTTACCCAACAGGACATCTGTTGAGATTTATTTTTGACTTCTGGAGTCTTTAATTGGCCAGATTCTTGAATCCCAAGAGCTAGGGAAGCAAGTCAGCAATTTGTCATTTATCTCAGTGAGAGATATGTCCTTCTCAAGTGTTTTTAGGTCATTTATTATGAGGCTGAATCTGGCATACATGTCAGCAACACTTTCATTTTCTTTCTTCTGGAAGTTTTCATATTGAGAGATAAGTAATGCCTTTTTATCCTTCCTCTCATCAGCACTCCCTTCTACCATTTTGTTGAGAGCTTCCCATATTTCCTTAGCTGACTCATATTCAGCAATCTTTTGGAAGATTTCATCTGAGAGAGTTGAGACAAGGATATTCATAGCCTTGGCATCACATGCTTGAGCTTTCTTTTCTTCATCTGTCCATTCAGCCTTTGGAGCAAGTGTTTGTGTGTCCTTTCCACTTGAGTCCTTCTTGAATGGCTTGGGAGGACCTGTCATGATAACATCAAATAATTCTCCATCAATAGAGTTTAGATAAATTTTAATTCTTGTTTTCCAAAGTGCAAACTTTTCAAGGTTGCAAATTGGTGGTCTGGGGGAAGCATAATATTTGATTTGTGCCATGTGAAAAATATTTTTAGAAATATATATATAAGTATAAAAGAGGTAGGATCTTTTTGATCGAGGAGCTAACCTTTTTAGATCAACCTATCTCTGATACCAATTGAAAGTGCACAGTTAACCTCACTAGAATTCTCTAGAGGGGGGAGAATAGAGATTTAAAAATACTTTGTGCTATTATATATATATATATATATATATATATGTAATAATCACATATTTAGGCTTCCCACACACCAACAAGAATTAAGCAAGTAAAGAAGAAAAATGACAACAAGAAAATCACAGCACAACACAAGGAAATATAGTGGTTCCCCAAACTTTGGGTAGTCCACTCTTCTACCCCCTTGGTAGGAATTCACTAACTTGCACTGAGTCTTTTGATAAGGAGACTCTTAGAACCAGACTGAGTCTTTTTATAAGGATACTCTTAGAACCAAACTGAGTATTTTGGTAAGGAGACTCTTAGAACCAGTACAACTGAATTTTTTGAAGAGAGATTCTAAGAACTCTTTTACACAGTTTAAAAGTGAAATAAGAAAGAGAAGAAGAAGTAGAACAAGTAGGAGAATAGAAGACAATATATATAAGAAGGAATCTTCTTCCTAGCAAGAAGATTAGAAGCACAAGTATAGTGAATATGATCTCTCTTCTATAGTGAGAAGGAGATTTGTAAGCTTTTCTCTCTTTTGTGAGAGCTTTCAAAATTTGCAGCAGAATGGCTTCAGAAGAAGGAGAAGATGAAGGCTTTTTCTTTTGCTGCAACACACTTTCTCTTTTCTCAACTTTCTCACTCTTCACTTGGGAGCTCTTCCTCTTATTCAAATTTATATGGTGGATCACTTGTTCTTATTCTCTGCCGACCTCCTTCTTATTTATAGCTCTGTTTAAAATATATTGCTAAAGGAGAATAATTAATTAGCAGACAGGGAATTAGAAAGAGATAAGAGTTTCCATAATTAATATTTCTGTAGAAGGAAATGAATTCATTCTGATTTCAAATAATATCCATAATAGTCTTAATCAAATTAGCCAAGAATCAAATAGAAGGAAAGGCTGATTCAGAATGGCTATAAAAGAATAATATCATTCCATATAAATCAGATCTACAGAAAGAAGGAAAGAGATCTGGCGTGTTTTTGAATTACTTATGGATATCGACGTGCGTCGATTACTATTCGACGTAAACGTCGATTTCATCCTGGCTGGACGTTGAGAGGAGAATAAGGAAGGTGCGTCAACTAAGATGCGTCGGCTTTATCACATGCGTCGACTAGAAGTCAGAGGTACGTCGACTAAGATTACGTCAAATTCTTCTAAGAGTTTCTTCGACTCATTCTGAGAGAAACGTCGACTATATTTCGACGTTGCGTCGAATACTATTCGACGCATATTTACTTAGCCTAATTTTTCATACTTAGAATTTATATTCTTCTTAATTCTAGGGGTTAAGATAAATCATTTCCCCAACAAGAAGGAAGGACTTTGCAGGGCTTGTCAGTTTGGTAAGCAGTCTAGAAGTAGTTTCAAATCTTTATCCAAGAGTAATTCACCTAGGATTCTATATTTATTGCATTTAGATCTCCTTGGACCTACTGCTATACAGAGCTTAGGAGGGAAGCATTATTCTTTAGTTATTGTAGATGACTTCTCAAGATTCACTTTGGTGTTTTTTCTTAGAAACAAGTCTGACACTTTCAAAGTTCTAACAGACTTTCTTAGGTCCATCAAGACTGAGTACTCTACTTTAGTTGCATTGATCAGAAGTGATCATGGTACTGAGTTTGAGTCTCTTCTGATGAGAGAATTCTGTGGAAAAGAAGGGATCATGCAGTGTTTCTCTGCTCCTAGAAGCCCTCAACAAAATGGGGTAGCTGAAAGGAAAAATAGAACATTAATTGAATCAGCAACTACATTGCTTGCTGATGCTCATTTGCCACTCTCCTTTTGGGCAGTGGCAGTGAACACAGCAAATTATGTGTTGAATAGAAGCCTGATACATAAACTTAAGGGTAAGACTCCCTATGAACTACTCAAGAATAAAAAGCCTAAGGTTAGCTATTTTAAGATTTTTGGTTGTAAATGCTATGTGCATAACAATGATAAGAAATATCTAAAGAAGTTTGAAGCTAAGGCAGCTGAAGGCATATTCCTTGGATACTCTCTATCTAGTAAGGCATATAGAATCTACAACAAATCTACTCTTAAAATAGAGGAGTCCATGCATGTTTCTTTTGATGAAACTAACCTATTGAATGAGGAGAGGAATACCACCTCTACCATAAATACCTTGCAGGTATAAGATTTATGTGGAGAACTAAGTGAGCTAAATCTAGAGAAAAGAGATTCTTCACCTCCAACAACTCAAACACTTGAAGATAGTGAAGAAGAAGATCATCCAGAAGATCTTGCTGACAAATCAATCCAAATGACAGCTGATCAAATTCCTCAAGAAAATATCATTGTTGAACCAACTCCAACTGTTGACCACATCACTGTTAGAGATCATCCAATATCACAAGTGATTGGTGATATTTCAGCAGGTGTGCAAACAAGGAATCAAGTAAATCAGAACATGATGCACACATGTTTTCTCTCTCAGATTGAACCTCAATCTCTACAAGATGCAGAACAAGATCCCAACTGTATCATTGCTATGCAAGAGGAACTCAATCAGTTTGAGACAAACAAAGTATGGGATTTGGTTCCTAGACCAAAAGAGCATCTAGTGATTGGCACCAAATGGGTCTTCAGGAACAAGCTAGATGAACAAGGCAACATTGTGAGAAATAAAGCAAGACTGGTAGCTCAAGGATATTCACAGGAAGAAGGCATTGATTATGATTAGACCTTTGCTCCTATTGCAAGACTTGAAGCAATCAGAATTTTTCTTGCATTTGCTGCATACAAGAAGTTCAAAGTATTTCAAATGGATATGAAGAGTGCATTCTTAAATGGAGAAATCAAAGAAGAAGTCTATGTGGAACAACCACCAGGTTTCATCTCTCCAACTCAACCCTCTTTTGTATTTAAGCTTAAGAAAGCTCTTTATGGTCTCAAACAAGCTCCTAGAGCATGGTATGAGACTTTAGCTAGTTTTTTTTTGGAAAACAATTTCTGTAGGGGCTTAGTAGATAAAACCCTATTTTTTAAGATTCATAAAAATAAAACATTGCTAGTTCAAATATATGTAGATGACATTATTTTTGGATCTACTGATTCAAATTTGTGCAAAAGATTTTCAAATCTAATGTAATCTAAATTTGAAATGAGTAGTATGGGTGAGTTATCATACTTCCTTGGTCTTCAAGTGAAGCAAACTCCAAATGGAATCTTCATATCCCAATCTAAGTATGCTAAGGAATTAGTGAAAAGATTTGGTATGTATGATTCTTCCACCATGAAAACACCCATGCCCTCAAATGCTGTTGTTGATAATGATGAATCAGGGAAACCTATTGATTCAAAAGTATATAGAGCAATTGTTGGCTCACTACTTTATTTAAAAGCTAGTTGACCTGACATAATGTTTGTTACATGTATTTGTGCTAGGTTTCAAGTTAACCCCAAAGAATCTCACTTAATTTAATTAAAAAGGATTTTGAGATATATAAAGGGTTGCCCTAATCTAGGACTTTGGTATCCAACAGCATCTGAATTTGAATTAACTGGATTCTTAGATTCAGATTATGCTGGATGCAGAGTAGACAGGAAAAGCACATCAGGAACTTGTCAGTTTCTTGGTGATAGGCTTGTGTCTTGGTTTTGTAAAAAGCAGACATCTGTGTCTATATCAACAGTTGAAGCTGAATACATGGTTGCTGGCAGTTGCTGCTCACAGATGTTGTGGATACAAAATCAACTTCTAGACTATGGTGTCAACTTAAATAATTCAACTATATTTTGTGACAATACTAGTGCAATATCTATAGCACAAAATCCAGTTCTCCATAGTAGGACTAAACACATAGAAATTAGGCACCACTTCCTTAGGTATAATGTGGATAAAAATAAAATTTGCCTACAATTTATTTCTACTGATTTACAAAGAGCTGACATTTTCACTAAGCCATTGGATGAAAAGAAGCATATCTTCTTTATAAATCAATTAGGAATGATATATGGAGATTCAATCTGTTAAAAAAATTAACATTTCTATTTATCCCCAAAATTCGTCGAACAGAGGACGACAAATTTGTATCATTTGTCGAACGGTGGTCGATGAAACCTTATATCTTCATAATCGATAAAGAAAATTTCACCTGTCGAACGGTGGTCGACGGAAAAGATATTTTTGTCGAACGGCGTCAGACGGAGACCTAAAGTCTTTTCGACTTCTGTTTTTATTAGGTTTTTGTCGAACCCCACTCCTCAAATGCGCCCCCTTCTCCCGTCTATATAATCTCTAATTTATTTCTTAATAGATCATGCCTACAGAAATCATTTCCCTCCAGTTCCCTTCTGCACTTGATCTTTCTCTCTTGTAGGTACAAATGGTGATTTCGCAAGCCGCGCTCTACTCGATGAAGTTCGATGCCGGGTTTGACATCGACATGGAATCTTTAGCTCAATCTGACCAAGTCTTCAAAGATATCCTTCAACTCTGAAGAGCAGTAGTTAAAGAAGTTAATGAGCATGAGGATAAAGCTGCACACAGCAGAGATTAAGGAATGGTGTTTCACGGCTAAGCCAGATGATGAAAGTCTAACAGGAACCATCTCAGGACAGCAGGTCTCTCTTACCCCTACCATTCTCACTGAGGTTTTTGGTTTTGTGAATGGTGATGATGAATTAGAACTAAGTTCTGTTGAAAATGGTGAAACATTAATTAAAATGGGTCATTCTACTGGAAACCCTAATCATCTGCTTAAGAAAAACTTATCTTTGGAATATAAGTTTCTTTCTGATATTGTTGGAAATGTGTTGTTAGGGAAAACAACAGGTCATGATTATATTAATAGGCACCAATTTATGTTGATGGTGGCCTTAATGGAAAAGAAGAAAGTAAACTGGGGATCAATCCTCTTTGGATTGATTAAGAAGAAGATTTCTAAGGAAAATGTTTGTTTTGGAAGAATTATTGGAATTGTATTGCAGGAAAGACACCAAGACCTTCTAGTCTCTCCCAAGGTGACCATTAATGCTAGCAAGAAGCTGACCAAAGCTCTCTTTGCTAAATGGGACAGGGTGTTTACCAAGAAGAACCCAGGAGCAGCTACACAGAAGAAAACTTCTGAAGGCACAAGGACTGATCCAGTCACTCCCTCAACCCTTCTAGAAGCTCCTTCTCCTCCTCCTCTTGTTTCTTCTCCTCCTATCCCATCTCCACCTCAGAACATTTCCCATGCACAATCTCCACCTCCAAATTCTCCCATACTCATTGATGACATTCCATCCTCATCTACTCTTCTACCTCCTCATAATTCTCCACCTCCATCTCCCATGCATGATGACCATCATTCACCTATCCATCACTCTTGCCCTATTCATTCTGACATTCCTCAACAACATGCAAATGTTGCAAACATCTTTGTACCAACCTCCATTCCATCCACTTCTCAACCATCTTCATCTCATCAACCTGAAATGCTATTTCTACATTTCCAAACTGTTGCAGATCTAATTCTTGACTATATTCTTCCCAAGATAGATCAAATCCTGGATGCAAAACTTGCTCCAGTCCATAACATTCTCTCTACTCTTGAATCCACCTTGGATGCAAAAATTGCTCCAATTCTTCAAGCAATTTCTGAGCTATCTTCTACTATATCTTCAATTCCTTCCTCTTTTTCTGTCCCTTCTTCTAGGGGCCTAGATTCAGGTCTCCCTGAAGCTAGGCAGGGGGAGATGCCTTATGAAGAAGCTCCAGAAGCTCCAATTTCAGAGGCCACAGTTTTTGTTGAAGATAAAGATACAGTTGTTATTGAAGAAACAGTTCAAATTTCTGATTTAGAAATGTTTGATTTGGTTGAAGCATCTGGAATACCAGTCATCGAAGAGACAAATAATATCTACATTCATTCTTCTTTAGATATTACTCATTTGCTGTCTAAGTTCAATCCCATTTACTTAGTTCTGCCAAAATATCAAGATTATTCTAGAGCAATTGTTCCTTACACTGCTCCAATTGATAAAGTTTAGCTTAAAAAGATTATCAGCAGTTTTGCAGTTCAAAGAGCAGATCCAGTTCATGTTTCAGTTCCAGTTCAAAGTCATGCAAGTGAATCAGTTGAAATTTCAGAAGAAATTATCAATAGTTTTGAATTCCCAACTTTTGTCTTTGATGAATCACCAATTCCAGATTTTGATGAAATTTGGAAAGCAGAGGATGAAGCTTATGAAGCTGAAGAGCAAAGAATCAAAGCTCTTAAAATGGTCAATGATTTATATGATAATTCAATTCCTTCTTCTGATTCTGATGAAGAAGATAATGAAAGTGATTCTGATAATACTTTATCAAGGAAGAGAAAGTGATAACTCTATTTTTATCATAGTTTTTAGTTAGTTTTTAATTTAATAATCAACCAATTTTCATTTTAATTATTAGAATATTCTCCTTAATTTCATTATTTTACCTTTTCAGGAAAATCTGGGCTGCTGATAGCATTTCTGGGCTAACAGTGTTATTCAGGAGAAAAATTGAGCCTGTTCTGAGATTTTGTCAAGTACACGCCCCACTGTCACGGGCGTGACCAATGGGCGTGACCATTGTCACGGGCCGTGGCCCCTTCTGCACTAGGAGATCTGCCACGTCGGATTAATATTACACGCCCAAAGGTCACGGGCGTGACCTTGGGGCGTGACCTGCAGTCATGGGCGTGACAGCCGTTGCCGAAGCCATCGCAAGCCACGTCGGATTATTATTACACGCCCCCAAGTCACGGGCGTGACTAAGGGGCATGGCCTCTTCTAAACTGCCAAATTAACTCCAGCTCAGGCCGTTTCCCACCGTTTGCAGATCAAGCTAAGACACGCCCTACGGTCCCGGGCGTGACCTAAGGGCGTGACCAACAGATTTATGAATTTTGGCGGTTTCCTCCCGAACGTTCCCGGGTATTCAAGACAGCGTTTTTGTGCCTTACACGCCCTAGGTCACGGGCGTGACCTAGGGGCGTGTCTCCCCAACAATTTCAACTATAAATTGATGCCTTGTCCAGATGCCATGGAAGAGGATTTTGGAGTCCAATTGCTGTAATCCTGCACCTTTTTATTGTAATTTCTAGTAGTTATTTCTAAATTTTGTTTCAAGTTGTAGTTCTCGTTAAAGCTATTTCAATTTAAGTACTCTTTATTTTATCAATCATGTGTCTTTTCCTTATCATATGTATTTCCTCCATCATGATGAGTAGCTAAATTCCAATTAGCACTTGATCATGATGAACTTTGGAATAAAATAAACATTGTTTTGTTCTTATAAAAATTAGCAAGCTCTCTATATTATTTCGCTTCGATTTATCTTTGATTCTAATTGCGTCGAATCCATATGTCGCGAATATGTTTTTCGATCTAAGATTCGTATTCTAGTGATCGAGAGATCCATGCAAACGAGGAGATCACTCAAAGATAAAAAGAATTTCATACACTCCTCGAGAGAGGGTGATTTAAATCTTCCGGACCGGAATCAAATTCAGTAGAGGGGTTCACCGCCTAAAGCAAGCTTAGGGGTTTCGACTGGCCGAGAGGTCTTAATCGATCAACCTAAGGTTAGTTGATAGTTCTCTCGAGAGAGGTTCTATCATACTTTGGGAACCTCCACGGTCGAAGTTTATAATTTAGAAGTTTGCAATTTATCCATTTAAGAAGTTTATTTTAGTCCAAAGGGATTCTAGATCAAGTGCTAGCTTTCTAATCATCAATTTTCTCTTTAGTCCAAGTCTTCTTTTTACTTCACTTTTCAAACCAAAAATTTCCGTTAGATAAAATAACAGCTCTACTTTGTGAGTACAAGTACTCGACAGCCCCGAGTCTCATACGACACTTGATCCTATACTTTAAAACGATAGGTATACTTGCCTTATCGGTTTATTGTTGGAATTGCGCTCCAGCAAAAGCAATACAAAGAAATTATTCATCAAGTTTTTGGCGCCGTTGCCGGGGAGTTATTTTATGTCGATATTTTGAAAGCATGGTTCTGTTAATTTTATCATTTTTTTTCTCTTTCTTTCGTTTTTTCTCTTTTATGTATGACCCAAAGGAATCCGTCAGATCTTCTTGAATTGGATCCGGAAATCGAGCAAACCATTCAGTGACGCTTAAGATTCCAACGGCCAAATTCTCAAGATCCGATTGAGGAATCCGTAGGTGACACTTCCTTTCCGAATACTTTTTCCTCTTCTTCTTCTTCTTCTTATTCTTCCTCTTCTACTTCTTCTAATACGGGTGATCCAAATCCGGATAAGGTCGCGCAACGGACTATGTCCTATTATGCCCGGCCTAATCTGGAGGATACCACTTCTAGTATTGTTCGCCCTGCTATAGCGAGACGTTCATTAGTCTCGTATTGCCCGAGTCGGGGGGAAGGATTATCTTTCTCGGTGGCTAGAACTCGCCCCAAGCAATTCTCGAAGCATGGGTATACGGTTAGTCAATTGCGTGAATGTGATATAGGCCATCACTTTGGCCCGGTTGAGCCTTTGTGCCCACTCCTATCGCTTTATCCTCGTTAGCCCAGTTGTGCCTACCCGTTCTTTGATTCAGCCCCACTGTTGTCTCACCAAAGCCTAAATGCCAATCCTAGTCGCACACCCAAATCTGAGCTTTAGCTGTTTATTATTTTCATGAGTTGGGTTGTTGATTTGGTGATATGTTTGTGAAGATGTGGATGTGTTTTATTGTTTAGCTGCTGAAAATGATAAGAAAAGAAAAGAAGAAAATGAGAGAAAGAAAAGAAGTGAAAAGAAAAGAAAAAGATATGAGCTTTAATGAAAAATCTGTGTAAAAATATATGTTTGGGAGTAGGCAGTGCACACACCCATGTTGTTAAGTCTAAGTATGGGGGTGTGGTGCATCCGCGTGTTTTTTTGGCTACTTGGATAGTGTTATGCATTTGCTCATTTGGGTTTTTGTGTTCTAAGCCTTCATGTTTATATTTGTTTACCTCACCTAAACCCAAGCCTCATCTAAAACCTTAAGTCCTATTGATTCACGCATTTGAGTCAAACCAGTGTCGTGGAGAGAGTGCAAACGGGCAAGCTTATGGTCACCGACATTGATGGATTTCAATGGAGTTGTCCCAAGCCCCGATCTTTGGCAATGCTCGCCTCAGCGTTCAGTTTACTTTCTTCCTATGTACGACCTTATGATTCACCGTGATTCACTTTTGAGTAAATGTAATATATAAATACGCCCCTAAGAAAAGTATAAACTAATATGTATAATTAGAAATTTTGTCTACTGTACTTCTACGCACATGAGCATGCGACTTCGCATGGTACTCCGCTTGATAATTTCTTCGCCAGCTTATGTTTTTCCTGTCCGCGAGAGATGGTTTGCTCGGGACGTGCAAACAGTTAAGTCTGGGGGTGTCATGAGTCCCAAATATATACATATTTATGGACTCATTTGGGCCGATTTTCTAGTCTATGCACTTCACTTTAGACATGTTTTCACTCATATTTGATACTCCATGCTAAGTGCACCTCTAGGCCCATTTTTGGTGTTATTTCATGTTCTTCTTCTTTAGTAGTTTTCATGCATTGTTAAGTGCCACTTTCAGTGGTTGGATTCGTGGTTGTGCTGGAACAGGAGTCGTGCAGGTGTTCCCGGTACAATTCTGTACAGGAACACTGCGCACGATCACTATTTCTATTGCGCACGACCACTGGTCGTGCGCCGCTGATCGTGTGCACTTAACCCTATTTTTTGAGTTCTGCCTCGGACAGTGCGCACGACCACCTACGATAGTGCGCACGACCGCCGGTCGTGCGCCACTGTGCGTGCGCACTTAACATCAATTTTATGAGTTCTGTTTCGACCAGTGCGCACGACCACCTACGATAGTGCGCACGACCACCTACGATAGTGCGCACGACCACTGGTCGTGCACCACTGGTCGTGCAAAAATGGTATTTTATAAATTTCTTACATTGCACGCACAGTCAGGCAGGCGCATGATCACAGGATTCCAGCGCGCACGACCACTGGTCGTGCGCCAATGACCATGCGCACTGTTTATTCCAGCGCCTATAAATATTCCTGCTCGCAATTTAGGTCGGATCCTCCGATCTTTCGTTCTCCCAGCTCCGCCGTTCCGCCCGATTTCGCCCCTCCATCGCCGCCCACCATCGGGAGGTGCTCCGGGCTTGTTCTTCACGCCATTCTTGAGTCGGAGCTTCCTCTCGGCCTCCTCCTTCATCCTAGAGCTTCAAGGAAGGTTTAGCCGCCATCGCCATCAAGCAAGAGGAAGTTTGCAACCTCCATCGAATCGTGACACGAAGAAGACGGGCTCAGTGGAGAGTAGTGACAGCTCTCTCTACCCCGGACGTAGTTGCGGACCGATCTTGGACGTGGATTGACAACCCGGCGATTCCAACCGTGAATCTACAACGAGACTTCGGATTCGGTCGATTTCTTGCCTTGTTCTTTTCTTATTGATGTGTTTGTAGCTAGATCTCTCATTTAATGATGATGAACACTATGAATCGTGCTTGTAATCTTAATTTCATGTTTATGTGAAGTTATATTTAGTTCATATGTGTTAATGAGGTGCGCCGCCATCCATTTTCCACTCCACCACCGTGTCCGGTGCCGCACTAGCAATTGCTAGTGGCGTGCTTGTCGACGAGGTGTTTGCGACCCTCATTCCGTTAGCCTACTTGTCCATCCGCCTATCGAAGTGTGGCATCGCGGCCCGTGTAATCCATCTCGCCCTACGAAGCAGCGCGCTCAAGGCCTGCATAGTTCAATTCCGCTTGCCTACTCGTCCATCTGCCCTTGCGACGCAGCGCGCTCAAGGCCTGCCTAGTCTCCATCCCGCCAAGCGAAGCATTGCATATGAGTAGTTGTAATATTTTATTTTATTATTCACAAACCAAATCCCTTTCGTCCGCACTCCACCTATCGCTGGACTTCGATCTCAAGTCCTTCCTCGAACGTTAACTCCACCTTACTGTGTTCCTTGAGAGATTCGATAATCGAAGATTACTCCTCGTTTTATATTACTTGAACGATCGGTACACTGCCATTTCGTGCCGCAGTCTTACTACCGCCTATAGCGGTGTGCTAAGATTTGCGCCATCAAACTCCAATCTGCGTTCGCCGAAATCCGTTTGGCGTTCGGCGAGCCTCGCGCTCCAGTTTGACAATATCTCTTTTAGCTCATCGAGCTCATTCTCCCAGCCAGTTCAGCAGATCTCCGCAAGGCTAAGGGAAGCTCACAGGAAGGCACGCGAGTCATGTCCCTGCGAGCCCGAGTCTCAAAGTCCGCTGGCAAGAAGGCGAGCCAGAGTGGCAAACTTGCCGACCAGAGTCTCCAGGAAAAAGTGGCAAGGAAGGCAAGCCAGAGTCTTAGAGTTCGCTTGCAAGAAGGCGGGCGAGCCGAGTACTCGCCGACCGCTCGAAGGAAGGCGGGAGAGCCAGATATTCGCGATCGACGAACTCTAATCCGCGTTCGACGAACTCCAATCTGCGTCCGACGAACTTCAATCTGCGCTCGACGCAATCCATTGTTCTGAGTTCGATGAACTCCAGCTTGAGGTCGGCGATCTCAGCTCTGCGTTCGACGTATGAGTAACAAGATGTTCAATCCGACGGAATTACTTCTCAGCTCGACGAGTTCAGTCGTCCAGCCAATTTAGTAGATTTTTGTAGGGCCGAGTGGAGCTCGCAGGGGTAAATGCGAGACCCGGCCTCGGCGAACGTCGCCGGAAGGAGGGCGAGCGGGGCCTTCACAGAGCGCTCGCCCAAGAGGGGTTTTGCGAGCCATACTCGCGAGGGGACTCGTGGGAGCTCTCGCGAGTAGCTCTCTCGCAGACCACTTACCCATAGGCAAAGGGGGAAATAACCCCTCTTCCCCTGGTGGTCTGTCGTTAGCCTTTCCAAACAGCGGAGTTTGGTTATTAGCAGGCCAAATTGGGGTGCGTTTAGTAAAACCAAAAGGCGGAACTCCGCTATTAGCAGACCACGAGTAAAAAACTATAAATAGACCTTGAAGGGCACCTTGGGAGAGGATTCCAATCTCAGTTCTCTGAGCTTCTTCCTCCTTTGGTTACTTTGGTTTAGCTCTCTAGCT
This sequence comes from Dactylorhiza incarnata, assembly GCA_033032865.1. Classification (NCBI taxonomy): domain Eukaryota; kingdom Viridiplantae; phylum Streptophyta; class Magnoliopsida; order Asparagales; family Orchidaceae; genus Dactylorhiza; species Dactylorhiza incarnata. The sequence goes on from JAWHQI010000024.1 coordinate 18,175,565, forward strand.
CCCCAAGGTCCCCAAGTCTCAGCTTTGGCTTGGGAGGGGAAGCGCTCAAACGATCTTCCGGGTTTGTGGTGGGACCTCCTTGTTGTGACTAAGGTCTTAGTGTGTTCCCGAATCTCCAGTCTGCTCCTTCCGAGGGACTAGTAAGGGCTAGCTACCCCTCAGCTTGTTGAGGGCCCGAGCTTCACAAGAGACCGAGAAATCGGTTTCAACATTTTGGTGCGGTGAGCATGGAGCGTGGCTGGTCCAAGAAAGTTCCAAGGAAGGGACATGGCAGGAGATGAGGAGCAGGGCGAGGAGTTCTGCGGGTCACCCCCGGCGGTGATGCAAAGGATATTCTCGAACATCAGGAGGGAGGTCCTCGACACCCTCGGGTTCACGGTCGCATCGCTGCATAGCGAGTTCGTGACCCAGCGGTCCAGATGTCCCAACCTCCGGCAGCGGTTGGCGAGGATGCCCCAGGTGAAAGGGCTGGAAAGGAGGTGGTCGGGGGGTCAGTGCAAGACCTAGAGGGGCGAGTGCTATTCGCCATTCCGGCGAGTTCGGTGCCAGCGAGTGTGGCACATGCGAGTGCGAAGCAGGTGGGTGAGGCGCAGGCGAGCGCGATCCTAGCGGACGCGGCACCCGTAGGAGCAGCTTCGGCGAGGGTAGCTCTCGCGAGCAGTGCCCCAGCAAGCGCCAGCCAAGTGAGGGAGCTCGGGGGGGGGGGGGGGGGGGGGGGGGGGGGGGGGGGGGGGGGGGGGGGGGGGGGGGGGGGGGGGGGGGGGGGGGGGGGGGGGGGGGGGGGG